>CM059796.1:28685000-28965000 GCA_030435695.1 Brachymystax lenok tsinlingensis
CACTGGAACTATTGCTGTTTGTTGGCTATCAGTGCCCATAGTATAAAGTGATCTATGGCACCATTCATGTTTAAGTAGTCTGCCCACGACAGATGACTTTGCTATGAAGTCCTCCCGAACAGCACAAGCCTGGTAGGCAAGGACAATGACTTTGGCAGTGAGTTACAATAGTCACTAGGCTGTCTGTCTGTCTGTGAGTTACACACACGGGGTGGGGGGCTGCTGAAACGGCAGTTTTTAGGCAGTCAAATCACTAAATGCCTGTATGTGTATGTTTGTGTGTGTGTATGTTTCCTGCCAAGCCTCTGGCTCAGGGCCCTATTGTCTGGGTGAGCAGCTGGCTGGCCATATTGGGCGACTGCGGGGCTGAAGCATGAGTCACACTGGACAGACAGACAGGCTGGAGCTGGACACAGTACCTGAGAGCGCACAGCCAAATGGGGACCTCTAGTGGGCCAACGTAGCCTTACTAGTCAGGACACAAGTGGCACTTTCAGAGCCTGTTCCGAGATCTGTTTGTGCTATCATCATGTCATATCCTTGTCATGACAATGACTTGACATGTTGGGTATAACAAGTTGTTGACATAATAGTACAGACCTGGGACCAGGCTAGCACATTCACTTATTCCTGGAGACACATAGTATAATTCCACCATGTGTTAACTTAGCATTATTATGTGACTATGCAGGGTTGTATAGGATGTGTCCAGTGCAGTACATGGTGCTGCCAAACAGTCATTATCAAGGTCATTTCACCAGTGTTTGTGCTTGCTGTTCATATTTAGTCCCGTGGCGGTTTTCTGTGTGTTTATGGCCTTTGGGGACAATAAAGATGTATTGAATTGAAGTCGGATAGTATCTTGACCTTCCAATCTCTCCCTCAGAACATGTGTAACGGAGTGTTCTACCGCTGGGGGTTCTATGCTCCAGACGGCCCGGCGCTGGACGAGGTCAGCCAGCTGGTGGATGCCGGAAAGGTACTGCTACTGCATTCTCTAGTCTATAACATCCTACAGTGAGTCATTTCTACAGATGGAAATTAGCCAGGTAGGTGGGTCTATACATGCCACAGATTCCAAGCATTGTCCTATATTCAGAGTCCCCCTCTGTCTTTGTGTGTGTGTGGGCATTCCCCTGTGTCGGTGTGTGGTTGGCTATGAGTCAGATTTGAACAGTGAATGGGTTTCCAACAGTGCTGAGCAGCCATTCGCTAAAGTGCACCCCCCTCCTGTCACGGGTGTAATCCATACCCCTTTTGTCCCAGGGATTATAGGGACAGCATGGCATTTTGGGGAGCGGGCCGTGCTGGTGGCAGGAATCCATTCCAACATATGCACACAGACATACCTGACACACACAAATCACACACACCCCTATCCCTGTCAGTATGGAGATATATTTCTGTCAGAATGTTTCAAATATATTAGAGCAGAAGATGTGTTGTGCAAATATAGAATGCAACTTTTAAATATAGTTTCACAAACATATGCCATGATCCAAAAGCAAATGAGGCATCATTAACAAAAATAAATAACAAATAAATGCAAGACAGGTTTTTTCTGGTTAAAACAGCACATTTTACAAACAGATTTCTTTCTTTGCAAACACAAGTGGTCAAATATGCTTTTGTGAATGTGACAACATTTGTTACTCCACAGATCACATTTGTGACCTCCATTTTACATATTTGTGACTCACTACTTAGTTTTCTAATAAAACGTTAAAAATATATATCTCCATATTTAAATGTATATCTCCAGTCTCTCAGTGTGACGCCAGTAGCCGGTCCATTCATTGTTAATGACAAGAGACGTAGACAAGAATAACATGTTGGTGGGAGGGGGACACAGGATTGTCCTTCCTCATCACATTTTTAACTCTAGCCCCTCCCTGTTTTGTTTTTTTGTTGACGCTTGTGCATTCATTTAGAGATGATTTGCACATGGGAGGTTGGATGTATTCATAGATAGTCATAGATAACTAATCTGTTTAGGGTTCTCCTGCACTATGTATTTGGTTGGTTGAGGTCCATTCACACAGCTCGCTGCAAGAACAAGCAAGTCATTTCATTGGTTCTAGTTACACATTTAGTCCTAGGGCATTTCCTTGAGGTGGATATTCATTGGTGGATTGTGTTTTTACTGTTCATGTGTGTACAGACACTCACTCAGTGTTGTCATTCCTTAGATCCTTCCAGTGGTGGAGGCCACGTTCCTGTTCTCCCAGGTGCCCCAGGCCTTCCAGAAAGTAGAGGGGGGTCACGCCAGGGGGAAGACTGTGGTCACCGTGGCCCAAGAGGAGGAGGGGACCGGAGTGACTGAAGAGGAGGGTTGAGACTAGTGACGCCCCAGAGCAAGTCAGGGAGGAAGTCAGCAAGCAGCGCCAAAGAGCTAAACTGCTGTGATGTCAACACTGATTTTTGTATTATTTTTTAAATGCTTTTCAACGGACAACTTAAATCATTGTTTTGTTTTTTGGTCCAGTTAGTCCCACCCTGTTTCAGTCAGTTTTCTTACATTTGCCTAATGGACACGACCCCCGGATATGGGTTGTCCATGGCCATCCTGTAGAACGCTGAACTCTTTCTTGACCTTTACTGCAGAACACTGTGGTATGCATTGTTTGCGCTTTTGCAGATAAACTACTTGTTTGAGAAAGGCAACATTTATTTATCTTATGGTTTGTCTTGTGTGTTGAGAATTCATTACGGAAAAGTAAAATATGTACATTTTGGCCTGCGCAATTGATTCATACTTTTATGACATGTTTTGTTAGGCACTTTGTTATTCCAACTATTCTAGATAACAAAATATAATCACATCACATATTTATTTACATAAGGACATTAATGGAAGAAGGGAATAAAATGTCAAAAATACATATATTCATCAAAAATCGAACAATGTCAAACTCGTATATTATCAGATACAACATTAAAGGGTAGGTAAAGTATTTCAAGTTTAGTCTTCTGAGTCCATTTCCCCCTTAATGTAGTAATGAATACTATTGTTTTGTCCCTGTTTGTTCGTAAAGAAGTAATGCGATATTATAGATTATCCAGGAAATTTGATATATTTTCCATGTTTACCTCAGAGGAAAGATTATACTGTATATAAGCTTCTCTTCCAGCAGCAAATGTTCTGTTTCTGAGGCATCTTGTCCTTGAGGCTGGTATGGGGCCCACGCTGCAGCTGCGCCCCAGAGCGCTGAGGCCCCTCATCATACTGCACCTCAGAGACTACACCTAGTTCTTCCCTCTCAAAACAAGACCTCAGAGAATCTCCACTGTCCATCTTTGGTTGGGTTTGTTTGGATCAAACGCGTTGAGAATCACCTGGTTTTTGTCATAGTGTTGACCACCTGCAAGGACAGATAAAATTATTTGAGTTGTGCTCTGTTTAAATACAATGTGTCCTTCCTTCCTTCCTTGAGCCAATCACTGATCTGCCAAGGTTGGATCAGTGAAAGCACAATGGAAACGTTGCCTTAAGTTATCTAATAATTTACTGATTAGTGAATACCTAAAAGGAGGGGCACATTTGGGGGGGTTTTCATAGCCTATCGCTGAATCCCAAAACACCCTCTGGTCACTGGCGGTTCTGGGGGCAGGGGGCCAGTGCCCCTGTGACATCAATTTTGGACCCCCTTGTGGCCCCCCTAAATGTGGAGTATGAAATAATTTTTGCATAACTAATTTTTGCTATCGTTCTTTTTTTACATCAGTTATTATTATTATATTTGACGAGGTTAAAGCACTTCTGACACCATGTTATGATCAGATATTACTGTACTGTGCAGCAGAGCACAAGCAAATGGCTCAACTTCAAAATGTTAGTGATCAATGTAGTGATACCCGAGCCCTTATGTTATTGATGAGAAACAGGCCTTACCCGGCTCTAACCCGGTGTCTGCATCAGTGGAACACTAATTAAACCCACACATTTACTAGAGGGACATGGTCTTTTGCCTACTAATGCCTGCAATGAAGTGAAGAAAACGATATGACAACAATAACGTCTAATGTAACTGGCCCCTCTAACAGTACAACTGGCCCCAGCTTGGCCCCCCCAGTTGAAAGGGTCTAGAACCTCCACTGCCTCTGGTCCCTACCAACTCGCTTGGAAGGCCCTTCCTTGGGACACTTGTGCATATGGTGGAGGCGCGTGCAAATGGTGGGGCGAGGGGCAGGGAGTGATTTGGGATTCTGTTTCTAAACTTGACACAAGCCTACGTGATACTGAATCCAGCTGCAGCCCATTGTCATGTCTTAGGCCATCCACAAGGTGTCGCTAATTCACAATGATTCTAGTCAAGTTACCTAATCTCCTAAGTAAAACCCCAGAACTGAATGAAGTGAAACCAGTGAACAATACAACACACAGAATACAACACACACAGACTAGTTCCTGTAGCTCTGAGAGGTAGAAGCATTATTGCGATAGGTTTCTCTTGCCTTCTGATTGGCTGGGTGGGAATGTTGTCATATTGCTCCTACCTATCAAATCCTCTCAGATCTACAGGAGTGGCTGGGGAGTTGGAGTCAGATTCATTAGTGTAGCCTTGTGAATATGAACCTGGTATCCCATGTTTGTTGTTGTTTTTGCCTCACCTTTGACCTCCAGGAGCAGGTCGGGGCTGGCGGTGTAGCGGATGAGGCCATCAGGCGTGATGCTCCAGCAGGAGGGTTGTTTTCCAGGCTCAGGTGAGAGGCCCATACGACTGCCTGTCATGGCCACGCTGCACGGAGCCACACAGCAATCCTCCTGCACCTGGACAGACAGAGTAGAAAACTTTATTATCCTCTAAAGAGGAAATAATTCAATCACACACTTTAAATAAAGAATGGGCCTGCATCAAGCATAAAAACGAGTTGAGCGTTGTAATAAACCATATAAGTGCAGCATAGAGCATGATGCTGTGAGACGTGGCAGGGTCCAGAGCTGGAGTACAAAGGCTGTTATAAACTCACTAATTGAAGTCATGGGTCGGAATTTAAAGTTAATGAAATAATAATCAACGTGCTTACTCAAAGGTTATACTCCCAAAAATAGTTGGGTGCTGGATCCTCGTCGTTAATCCACAAACAATGAAATGGGTGGCATTCAATTTATGTGAAGTTACAAGGCCATGTTCAGAGTGCTTCTCTGGAAGCATAAACTATGATAACTGTACAGTAGGTGTAGCCCAAGACATAGACTACTATATAGATAGAATACTTAACAAATCCCAAAGGATTTGATTAACCAAGAACCAGCAGTACTCCAGGATCTGATTTAAATACCCCTGCTCTAGTGCTTGTTAAGTCACAGTTTTCCTGGCCTGTCCACCTTCTCTAAACTGGAGCTGTGCTACCCGACCCGAGCCCGACGGGCCCCGACATTAGACACCGGGTTAGAGCCGGGTAAGGCCTGTTTCTCATCAATAACATAAGGGCTCGGGTATCACTACATTGATCACTAACATTTTGAAGTTGAGCCATTTGCTTGTGCTCTGCTGCACAGTACAGTAATATCTGATCATAACATGGTGTCAGAAGTGCTTTAACCTCGTCAAATATAATAATAATAATGTTCCTTGAGTTTAGAGTGACCAAAAGTAGCTAATAGCTAACTGCTCTCTCATGTCTCTTCGTTTGTTGAGCAGAGCCAGAGATACTTTTAAGGAGATGGAAAACTCGTCGTATTGGAATCGTATTAACGGCCATTGTGTACATTGCCCATGCTACATCAAAGGGACACATGGTCCATTCTGGGTGATTCTGGGACAAGGAGAGCTCTCTTTCAAGGCATAAATAAATTGGGTGCTAGCTCAAAAACACAACATTAGCACGACTTTCGTCAGCAAGAAGTACAACATTACAAATCTTTTCCGAGATGTGAGATAATTAACTTGCTATCTGTATAGCTTTGGAATTGTGACATTATGTACTTTTGAGGAAAATAGGCATGTTTCTCGACTCACACCCTGATTTTGAGAAGAGATTGTGTGACAATTATCTTAGTAACCACGTGATGCAGCATGACAACGTGAACGCGATTAGTTGACAGTCTGCTGGGTGGGGCGTTATACGTTCGTCCATTCATTGCCCATTGCTATGGATACACAGACTGAGTTGCCATGAGCAGAGTGCGTGTAGAGTGAGCTGCCTGCACGCAGGGAGCGATAAGAGTGACGAACAGAGAGGAGCAGCTAATGGATTTACTAATGGAGGAAGTTATTTCCTGGGTAGGGTCTGAACGTCACGGGCAGGGGTAAGGCTTAAACATTCATGCCCCTGCAGGGCTTTACTCTAAACACCCTGTTGCCATGACGATGCTACCTTGCAGTGGAGATGTCCGTCCCGATAGAACCAGATCTGTTCGACTCCGCCCATCTCCTCTGTTGCCTGGATACGCATCAGCTTGATGTCATCCATCTCCCCAGTGACAGACATTAGAAGGCCCTCCTGGCTCCTCAACCGGAAGTGCACCTGTCGCTGCTCAGGTCACACACACACACACACACACACACACACACACACACACACACACACACACACACACACACACACACACACACACACACACACACACACACACACACACACACACACTGGATTAGGGTTTACTGTCTATGAACCATAAGTAGTTCTCAGTTCAACATGCTGTCAATGTATTCCTGTCTGCCATGCAGCCACTTGTTTACACAGAATATTATGCAAAGCCCCATTGATGGGCCATTACAGAGTAGTGCACTATAGAAGCCATAGCGCACCTTTAAAAGGTATTTTCCCTGACTTTTGCAGAGATCACATTAACGGCAAACGCTGCCGATGTTGGTGTAAATTACCTTTAAAAATCTGTTATAGTGCGCAGCTCTATAACGCAACTAGGATTGAATCCCGGCCTTAATCTCTGTGCCCATATAATCATGTTATCACATTTGAGATGGCTTCTTACCTGGATCAGTGGGCGCAGGGATCCGATTCGCTGCCAGCTACTGAATGTCCGCCAATCGAGCACCTCGCCAGGCTTCAGCAGAATCTGAGCTCCGCGGTAGTTGATCCCCTCATACAGCACCCACCTGTCAATCAGAAGTAACCAAGTGTCAATCAAAAAGTATCAATACACACTAGCAAAGCTTAGTGTCTCACATATCAGACATAAATTATTCCTTGAACTTTTCACTGTGTCAATCAAAGACAAGGTCAAAACACAGTTACGAAACTAAGTGTCTCACATATCAATTAGTAAGGAATGAATGCTTTGCTTTTTCACCCACTCAACCCCCATAGAAACTAGAACACAGCAACACAGGAACATTCTGGCTATGCTTTTGGGTCTGTGCTGATGTCATCACTTTATCTGGAATCAAAAGCTCCATTCATTTGGCCTCATCCCATTTCTCTCCTTGCAAGAAAATCCCACTCATGAGTTATAGGTCTGACCCTGCTGGATCCCCTTGTGTTTCTGTGTGTTCCAGAGGTGAGTCCACATCTCCAGTCTGAATGTCACACACCATTGGGAACTTTCCACCGGTCTGGACCAAGCCTCACCACCTCATAATATCCCACGATTCCAAGACCCTTCCCTTCCCTTCCCTCTTCAAATCAAATCAAGCTTTATTTATACAACACATGTCAGACATAGAATGCAACGCAATGTGCTTAAATAAAACTGAACGACTACAAAGCACCCTTAGGAAAAGCAAAGCTAAAAAGGTGTGTTTTAAGATCTCTTTTTAAATATGTCCACAGTTTCAGCCCCCCTCAGGTTCTCTGGCAGGCTGTTTCAGAGGCTGGGGGAATAATAACTAAAGGCTGTATCTCCATGCCTCTTGGTCCTAGGCATTTGGATAGTTAAAAGGCCAGTGCCAGAGGACATGAGGGACATACTGGGTACATAACTTAAAATCATGTCTAACATGTATTGGTGTGCACAGTCGTGGATTTATTTAAAAACTAATAGAATAATCTTCAAATAAATTCTGAAACACACAGGCAGCCAGTGAAGAGACCTTAAAACCGATGTAATGTGTTCTCTCCGTCTGGTGTTGGTCAGTACCCATGCTGCAGCATTCTGTATGTTCTGCAGTTGACCAATGGCTTTCTTGGGTAGACCAGACAGGAGAGCATTACAGTAGTCAAGCCTGCTTGTAATAAAAGCATGGGTGAGTATTTTTGTATCAGCCTGAGAGAGAAACGGCTGCACCTTGGCATTGTTCCTCAGGTGGATTTCTAATGTGTGATTCGAGTTCAGAATCTAAAATAACACCTAGGTTTTTAAGTTGTTATTTTATCTTTATCGCCTGTGAATTAACATTTGTGGCCAGATTCTCTCTCTGTGCTCTGGCTCCAACAATAAGTACCTCGGTCTCGTCTTGATTTAGCTGGAGGAAGCTGTGAGCCATCCAAGTATTTAAATCCCTAATACAGTCTAATAATTCATCCGTGGAGATAAAATCCTCTGGTGACACAGACATGTAAAGTTGTGTATCGTCTGCGTAGCAGTGGAAATCAATGCTGTGCTTTCTGATAATGCTGCCAAGGGGTAACACATATAAACTGAACAGTACCGGACCCAAATCGAAACGTGGAACGCCAGGTAATATACATTTTCTCTGAGTTATGTTCACCAAGGGTGACAAAAAACTCTTGACCAGTTAAATAGGTCCTAAACCAATGTAGAACTGGACCTGAGAGGCCAACGCACCTCTCCAGTCCATCCAGAAGGTCATCATGGTCAACATTGTCAAATGCAGCACATAAATCCATGAGTACAAGGAAAGAGAGCTGTTTGGCAGCTGTGTTCGCTCGTAGATCATTTACCATTTTATCTAAAGCTGGCTCTGTGCTGTGGTGGGCACAAAAAAACAGATTGGATTATTTTTTAAATACAGTTGGCAATTATTTAGCTGCTTGAAAAAAAAATTCTCCAGAATTCTGTTTTAAGAATTGAAGGTTGGAGATTGGCTGAAAATTGCTAAGAGCTGAAGAATCGAATTACTTTTCTTCAGAAGGCGTTTCACCATAGCAGTTTTTAGTGCAGTTGGGAAAATGCCTGTAAACAGGGTGTGATTAACAATAGCTTGCATTTATTCAAATATGCAATTAAAAACTGTTTTGAAAAGGTGGTGGGGAAAGAATAGAGAAGGCAGGTAGAAGGCTTAAGTTGTGAGATCACTTTCCTGAGCATGTCTGTGTCAACCAGGGAAAATCCATAGTGCCTTTGCATGCTAGGTTAGGGGACACATCACCAAACTTCTCATCAGGTCGTGACTGATACCCAGCCTAATGTTGGCATCTTATCTCTGAAATACGCTGTAAACTCATCACATTTCGATGTGGAGGAAAGTTCACATAGGTCTGCGGGGGGGTAGGATTTATCAGGCCATCAATGGTCGAGAAGATCACTCAAATTATTCCGCTTATTAGTGATCCAATTTAGAAAATGTCTAATTTCCTTGTTATACTGTCATTCGGAAAGTATTCAGACCTCTTGACTTTTTCCACATTTTGTTACGTTACAGCCTTATTCTAAAATTGATTAAATTGTTTTTTCCCCCCTCATCAATCTACGCACAATACCCCATAATGACAAAGCAAAACCAGGTTTGTGAAATTTTTTGCAAATGTGTTAAAATAAAAAAAAGGAAATATCACATAAGTATTCAGACCCTTTACTCAGTACTTTGTTGAAGCACCTTTGGCAGCGATTACAGCCTTAAGTCTTCTTGGATATGATGCTACAAGCTTGGCACACCTGTATTTGGGGAGTTTCTCTCAAGCTCTGTCATGTTGGATGGGGAGCGTCGCTGCACATATATTTTCAGGTCTCTCCAGAGATGTTTGATTTGGTTTATGTCCGGGCTCTGGTTGGGCACCTCAAGCACATTCAGAGACTTGTCCTGAAGCAACTCCTGCGTTGTCTTGGCTGTGTGCTTAGGGTCAATATCCTGTTGGAAGGTGAACCTTCGCCCCACTTTGAGGTCCTGAGCACTCTGGAACAGGTCATTAAGGATCTCTCTGTACTTTGCTCCGTTCCTCTTTCCCTCGATCCTGACTAGTCTCCCAGCCCCTGCCACTGAAAAACATCCCCACAGCATGATGCTGTCACCACCATGCTTCACCTTAGGGATGGTGCCAGGTTTCCTCCAGACGTGACGCTTGATATTCAGACCAAAGAGTTCAATCTTGGTTTCATCAGATCAGAGAATCTTGTTTATCAAGGTCTGAGAGTCTTTTAGGTGCCCTTTGACAAACTGTCATGTGCCTTTTAATGAGGAGTGGCTTCCATCTGGCCACTCTACCATAAAGGCCTGATTGGTGGAGTGCTGCAGAGATGGTTGTCCTTCTGGAAGGTTCTCCCATCTCCACAGAAGAACTCTGGAGCTCTGTAAACAGTGAGCATCAGGTTCTTGGTCACCTCCCTGACCAAGGCACTTAACCCCTGATTGCTCAGTTTGGCCAGGCAGCCAGCTCTTGGAAGAGTCTTGGTGGTTCCAAACTTCTTCCATTTAAGAATGATGGAGGCCACTGTGTCCTTGGGGACCTTCAATGCTGCAGAAATGTTTTGGTACCCTTCCCCAGATCTGTGCCTCGACACAATCTTGTCTCTGAGCTCTACGGAAAATTCCTTTGACCTCATGGCTTGGTTTTTGCT
Organism: Brachymystax lenok tsinlingensis; assembly: GCA_030435695.1. Taxonomy (NCBI): domain Eukaryota; kingdom Metazoa; phylum Chordata; class Actinopteri; order Salmoniformes; family Salmonidae; genus Brachymystax; species Brachymystax lenok. Next base: position 28,695,643 of record CM059796.1, read on the forward strand.
CTGACATGCACTATGTAACGGCCCTGAATTTGTCTGAACCGTTTCGGTGCTTCTCCTTCCAATAGGGCGCTTCCCTTTTAATTCCCAATTACGTAGCCAGCATCAGCTGTGCAAAAGGGAGTTGGTGGTGCGAATGAGGATGTGTTCAACCCTCAGTTCCGAATCTTCTTTACTCCGTTTGTTTTGTTGTATTTAAAAGTATGCTTTGTAGCCTTGTCTCAAGTTTAACCAGGATCGGATCCTCTCATTTCTTCCTTTGGACTACACATCTCCGTTGGTCTCCGCTGTTTCTTCATGGCCTTTCTCTGCTAGAGATCTCTTAGCGGACTGTCTGACTGACCGACTGACTACAACTTTTTGCATATGGTATTTAATTTGTTTTGATGTATACCATGATGATTTATGTGTTCAGTTGTAGTGAAGTAAACAGATGACACACTTTATAGTTGTGTGGTAAAAGAGTTGATTGCAATCTGATTGTATTAATGAGACCGGGTTTAATCATCACTTTATGAAATGACAATTGTGTGACAATTGCCACAATTGTGAGGTCACTTGGGTTCATTGAACTCCTTTACCGGGCTGGACTCTTTTAGGCCCGAGGTACAGGACTTTTCTGGAGGAACCAGAGCTCATTGTTTGTTATATTATTATGTATGTGATCATTTATTTTGGTAAGACAGCCAACGCAAAAGAACACAGTTGTTTTGAAGTTATTTCCAATGTTTTAAGGGTTTATGAAAAGTGTATGTCCATACTGACTTTTACATGGGTTCTTTGTATTGGTGTAGATTTGACGGGCCAGACGGGACTCATTCCCTCACAAACCAAAAGGAGAAAGCAATATTTTCTCTGGTAGGTACAACCTACCTGGCACCTCTACAAACAATAACAATAAGTAAACTGTCAACTATGGGCCCTCATATAGACAGGTGTGTGCCTTTCCTAATCATGTCCAATCAATTGAATTGACCACAGGTGGACTCCAATCAAGTTGTAGAAACATCTCAAGGATGATCAATGGAAACAGGATGCACCTGAGCTCAATTTCGGGTCTCATAGCAAAGGGTCTGAATACTTATGTAAATAAGGTATTTCTGTTTTTTATTTTTTATAAATTAGCAAACATTTCTAAAAACCTGTTTTCGCTTTGTCATTATGGGCTATTGTGTGTAGATTGAGGATTTTTTAAATCCATTTTAGAATAAGGCTGTGACATAAAGTGGAAAAGAGGAGGGGGTCTGAATACTTTTCCGAATGCGTTATATATCATAATGGACCTGTAACTTTGACTTTCTCCACTTCCGCTCTGCCTTCCTGTAATTTCTCTTTAATGTATTAATTTCCTCACTCATCCAAGGGCCTCTCCGTTTGATTGGGGCCTTTTCAACTTTACTGGAGCTATGGTGCAGAACACACGGTTGCCCATAATATGCAATAAAAACTATTAACTAAATAATCACAAGACAAAAGCAGAATAGATGGTGGAGTATTGGTCATACACTCAATAAAATCTGTAGCAACTTCAGAGGTAAGAGAGCGTTTCTTTATAATGACTAGACTAAACTACTTCCTGCTGACTGTGCGTTGTAGTGTGTTCTACACTAGACAACTCCTACTTCCTGCTGACTGTACGTTCTACACTAGACTAAACTCCTCCTTCCTGCTGACCGTGCGTTCTACACTAGACAACCCCTACTTCCTGCCGACCGTGCGTTCTACACTAGACAACCCCTACTTCCTGCTGACCGTGCGTTCTACACTAGACAACCCCTACTTCCTGCTGACTGTACGTTCTACACTATACTAAACTCCTTCCTGCTGACCGTGCGTTCTACACTAGATAACCCCTACTTCCTGCTGACTGTACGTTCTACACTAGACTAAACCCCTACTTCCTGCTGACCGTGCGTTCTACACTAGACAACCCCTACTTCCTGCTGACTGTACGTTCTACACTATACTAAACTCGATGCAACATTTCCAAAACGGAACTGTGCAATAATAGCTCTAACTATAGTCACCTGATCTAGTCTGTTCTAGACTAGACTAGACTAAACTCCTACTTCCTGCTGACCATGCGTTCTACAATAGACTAAACTCTTACTTCCTGCTGACCGTACGTTCTACACTAGACTAAACTACTTCCTGCTGACTGTGCGTTCTACACTAGACTAAACTACTTCTTGCTGACTACACTAGACTAAACTCGATGCAACATTTCCACAACTGTGAACTGTGCAATAAAAATAGCTCCAACTATAGTCACCTGATCTGTCTATGTTCTAGACTAAACTCCTACTTCCTGCTGACTGTGCGTTCTACACTAGACTAAACTCCTACTTCCTGCTGACTGTACGTTCTACACTAGACTAAACTCGATGCAACATTTCCACAACTGTGAACTGTGCAATAATAGCTCCAACTATAGTCACCTGATCTACTACCCACGCAGGTGACTTGTGTACTTTGCTCTGTGTTTACAAAAGGTTGATGAACTGGTTTGGGGGTGTGAAGTGAAGTAGTGCTATGACTCATGAGAAATATTTTGGCATTGTTAAATACAGTGATTAATTGGCTCACAGTGTGTGAACTGCTTGTATTAAGCGTTGAAAAAAAGGCTACAAATGGCTGCGTCAGTGGATATACGACTACAAATGGCTTTGTCAGTTGAATTAAGGACTACACATGGGTTGTGTCAGTGGATAGAGGACTACAAATGGCTGTGTCAGTAGATAAAGGACTACACATGGCCGTGTCAGTGGATATATGACAACAAATGGCTTTGTCAGTTGGACTAAGGCCGGGTTGTGTCAGTGGATAGAGGACTACAAATGGCTTTGTCAGTTGGATTAAGGCCTACACATGAGACTAGGAGGCCCATGCATACAAATATATGACCTTAGACAGAGAGACAAGCAGGTAGGCAGACAGGCAGACAGACAGACAACAGACACCGACAGAGACATAAGGACAGACAGGCTGTGCTGCATGTACTCACATGCCTCCCTCCACCAGGACAGACTGGACCAGGCTGCAGCCTCCGGCCAGCTGCAGGTTGACCGAGCTGGCGGTCAGAACCACCCTCTTCCCCCGCAGACCTGGCCTCTCAAACAGGGTGACAGAGGGCAGCGAGAACTCCTACGAGGAGGAAGAGAGAGAGAGAATAGGAGAGGGAGGGGGATAGAGAGAGGGAGGGAGGGGGATGAAGAGAGGAAGAACGAGAGGGAGGCGGATGGAGAGAGGGAGGGAGGGGGATGGAGAGAGAGAGGGAGGGGGATGGAGAGAGAGAGGGAGGGAGAGAGGAAGATAAGGATGGAGAGGGAGAGAGAGAATAGGAGAGGGAGGGGGATGGAGAGGGAGAGAGAGATCGGGAGAGAGTTTGAGGTTATTTATACACCCGACAATGGTATGAGAACACCAACTCTTACCATTACTGGTGACCGTTTTATTGTTTGAATGACTAATACCGACCTTAAAGCTTCAAGCTACTTAAACGTCTCCTGAGCCCACATATACTGTATATAAATTGCCACTATTCCTTTTGTAACCCTTTACACCAAACAATTGTCCAAAAACTATTATTTTATTGGATGAAGTCACGTGATTATGTGGATCCAATGTATTGGATGAAATTAATCTTTCTTTGAGCCATAGAAGGTTGACATAGACCAAGATGGGTAACTTTGATGCGTTGTGAGCAAAACATCTTAGTGGCCCCCCTCTTGTCAGCAGAGAGAAGTTGTTTATGTTATAGAGTTCATTTCTTGCAATTCTACACATTTTGCCATGTGGGAGGAGAGAAATGTTTGCAGTTTTTAATATGATATCTAAGTGACACTGACTAACAAAATCAATGGGGGAACCCCGGACGGTAATTTGACCAAGGTAACCATTTTAGATATCTGGCCGCTAAACTAATTTAGCATTCTGAAAAATGTTAGAAGACATGGGCTAATTGAGTGACTATCAGTGACTAACATAACAAGAGTAAATCTGCTGATGCACAACCACGTTTTGAAATTGCACTTTGTGTAGTCTACTATTCGCAACATCAGAAAACGTCATCTTCCAATGCATACACCTCCAGCAGAGAGATGTGAGTTGCAGGAATAGTGTGGGAATGTTTGAGATGTCTATGCCCATCCCTGACATAGACATTTTGTGCATCTCAAATGGCATCCTATTCCCTATATAGTGCACTACTATATACCCTATGGCCCTGGTCAAAGGTAGAGCACTATGTAGGGAATAGGGTGCCATTTAGGACACAGTCAGAGAGCTAATAGACAGAGTACTCACAAAGCCAGTAGTCTGCAGGGACAGGACATAGGAGTTGGGCTCCACACACCCCATGGCCCTCAGATCAGGGTAGTCCCCCTCCTCTAACACATACATTCTCTCAGTGAAACCCTGGCCCTCGAACGCCAGCCAGCTGGAACACACAGACACACACAGACATAGAGAAAAGGAGATGATCATTATTTTTCTCCATCATCATAATGTTCCAACAGCAAATGTATAAAAGTATAGGCATCATCTAGAACTGTAGATATAAATGACTGTTGTCACCGGTAACTTCGTCTGGCAAATGATGTAGCTAATGGTACGGGAAAGATACTATACGTGTTACAATCTGCAGATTACGTTGGAGGAATAACATAAGTACGACACTCACCTGCCAGCCAGCACCCTGCAGGAACCCAGGGAGAAGCCGTGTGGCAGGGCAGAAACACTGTCCTCCACAACGTGGACAGAACCCTGAAACCCCGGCTCCGAGAACAACTGCATCTGAGACACACAACAGATACACTGTCAGATTCTGTCAAATATGGGGCTGTCATGGAGTGGTTTACAAAATCTATAACAATGAAATGTAGGTTGGTCCTGTTGCTTTTGGTTGACATACCTTAAACTTGGAGGAATTTCCCAGATTATCCTAGAAGAGACCACAAACGAGGGCATTATTGAGAGAACGGAGGAAACTATCACCTCTCTGTAGATCATCATTATCCCATGTCGTTCCCCCGACCTTGCCCCCTTTCTAAACGGATGTAACTGATTACAGAATATTTCAATCATATTTAATATTTTATCATGTTAATAATTTATTGTTTCAATATTAATACTATATTATATGAATAGTTTATCATTATAATATTATAATAATTAGTAATTTAATATTGTGTTGATCTTACCAGAATGACGGGCATGACGGATGTGATCTTGGAGCTGAGGGCCCCCCAGTCCTCTGGGCTTCCGTAGAGGCCTTTCTCCAACACATATGCCTTTCCAGAGAACCCTGCCTCCTCAAATGCCACCCACCTAGGAGGGACACATGAGGGCCGTATTCATTACTGTTTCTTATTGCTCAGGTTCAGGTAGTGCCTCGATGTTCAGTCCGAGGGCCAACTTTTTGCCTGAACAGTTGGCAGTTTGCAAAATAACAATAACATTTCGAACAGAAGTGCCAAAGACTGCAACTCGCAGTTGCATCACATGAATCCACGAATCACACAGTTGACTAAACTCAGGTTAAGGTTGAAAAAATACGAGTAACTTTCCAGAATTCCCAGGTTTTCCAGAAATCCCGGTTGGAGATTTCCTGGAATCAGGATGGAGTAAGCAGGAAATGTGTAACGCTCCGTGGGAATTTAGGGAAAGATACTGTAATTTGGCAACCCTAAACGCACATCATTAGAGAAAGGGAAATTAAACTGCGCTGCACATTATGAGATTTACGGTATTTTTTGTGCTCTCACGATGGATGACGCCGAAGACCAAATCTATAACAACGAATAGATAGACGTAATCAAAGTCATTAAAACCAAGGTTAATATTAAACATTGACATTTCAGATCAAACATGTAGATAAGATACAGATAGTGGTTAATTAGCTCTTACTCAATATTGTCTTTGATTAGTGTGTATCTGATGACTGTGCCTGTGTGTGTATCATACAGCATAGAAAAGACCACAGCAGAAGCTGACGAGAGAGAGAAAGATAGATAGGGGGGAGAGAGAGTGTGATATGAGAGATAGGGAGAGAAAGATGGGAGAGAGAGAGAGTGATATGAGAGATAGGGAGAGAAAGAGAGGTAGGGGGAGAGAGAGAGTGATATGAGAGATAGGGAGAGAAAGAGAGGTAGGGGGAGAGAGAACAGGTTGAATAACAGAGTTTAGTCAGCACCACAAGGGGGAAGCACAACAGGGGAGAGGCACGACAGGAGAAGTAAGACGGGAGAGGCACGACAGGGGGAGAAGCAAGACGGGAGAGGCACGACAGGGGAGAGGCACGACAGGGGAGTGGCACGACGGGAGAAGTAAGACGGGAGAGGCACGACAGGGGGAGAAGCACGACAGGGGAGTGGCACGACGGGAGAAGGACGACAGGGGAGAGGCACGACAGGGGAGTGGCACGACGGAAGAAGGACGACAGGGGAGAGGCACGACGGGAGAAGGACGACAGGGGAGAGGCACGACAGGGCAAGGCTATGTAGTACACTATAATAAGGGTTCACAACACTGTAAAAGAACCAGAGATGTTCCTCCAAAAGCAAGTGAAAGTGTTCTGCTCTACATAGTGTACTCCACCCTGTTCCCAACTGACAGAGACCCAGGAAATGAGGCGTGGACTGAACTGAACGGCTCCGAGGAATTTTGGTCTCCTGTCTGAACGTGCCAACCGGGGAGAGGCAGCCAGCCTACAGTCAGCCCTACAACTGTTCATTAGGTTCCAAAAACAAAGTGAAATGTGTAGGAACAACCTGATCTTAAAATGCTTGTTTTTGTATTTCGTTTTTAAATGTTTTGGTATAGTGTGCCTAAATGAACACAACCCTTATCCGGAGAGAAGGAACTTAAGATAACATACTGTACATGAATGAACACGTGTTAGACCTAGCTCTGCAGGCAGGAAGATATTTCAGCCACAAAGTGAGAAACAATTAGTTAGCAGACACATTAGTAACAACGATTAAGTCTAGAGGGCTGCACATGCTGTGGGATAGTATGTGTCAAGTAAAAGTAAAATCAAGTATAAGTAAAATATCTGAGACTCTGCGATATGATGTTGCCACGAGCAGCACAACAGATGTTGCAGATGAGTGTTATGCCAGAAGATGCACTCACAGAGTAGCGCAGGGTATCTGAGCAAGTGCACGTTTCAATAGCTACAACATGCGGGACTAAAACAGCAGAGAAGTTTAAACACGCGCATCAACGCTCTTAGCTGTTGTGGAAATCGGCCCAATATTGCTGTTTACTAGAAGGTCGACTCAGCGAGGGGAAGTTGAATGCACGTCTACACATAGTGGGTTCATTTGTGTAACAACTTCTCCTCTGTTTTGGCCCCGTAGCTAACACGTTGTAGCAGCGTGAAGTGCACATGTGCACATGTGCAGATCAGTGGAGGCTGATGGGAAAAGCTATAGGAGGACAGGCTCCTTGTAATGGCTGGAATTAAATTAATGGAACGGTCAAACGTGGTTTCCATATGTTTAATGTGTTTGATACCGTTCCATGAATTCCATTCCAGCCATTACAATGAGCCCGTCCTCTTATAGCTCCCCCCACCAGCCTCCACTGGTGCAGATCCTCTGTGTGAGAGCAAAGTCTTGCATCACGGTCATCTCACTATCTGCGGTGCTACTCGTTGCAACGTCATCTCCCTGAGTCTACCTTTAACTATACAGGTTCAAATATGCTTTTAGAAGTTGCATTGTAACTTTGCTTCTGTTTATTAGAACGCTACATTTCCAGCTTTGTAGTGTTCATTATGAACTATGTAGTCCGCCAGGCCACAGGACACAGTGATAATAACGAAACTTAGAAGCGACCTGACCTGAGCTACTACAGATCACTGGAGTATTTAAACCAGGACAGTAAATGAGTGGTTAACAGAATGTAGACGTCTCATTACATTCACACTGAATAGCAGAGCACAGCCCTGACTAATTGACTAACTGGTCATTTTCCTATAAAACACACAAGACTGGGCAAGGTAGATTTAAAGTGACAATCTGTAACATTTCCTGTTGTTCAATGGTAATTTAAATTAATTATCCATGGTTCCATAGGTCTGTATGAAATTGAAAGTGGTTACATTTCTCCAGCCCCATCCCTAAGCTTACCAAATAAAGTGGCAGGGTCAGGCTGTTGAAATGGCAGATTGTAGCTTTAACTGTGCACATCAGAGGTGGAAACAGAGAAAGAAAGAGAGATCTCAGACTTACACTCCGCCCATAACGTCGACAGACTGCGTTTTCAGCCCGTAGCCGGTGTCCTCTATATTGATGATAGGTTCTAAGATGTCAATGTTGGCGCCCAGCTCGCCAAAGTCTCTCTCACTGAATATCTTGAGGTGTGGTGACATGAAATCCTGTCATGGGGAAACAAAGAACATCCTTGGTCGTGCCCAGAGAAGTAGAACTACTAGAATTTACAAAACCCTCAGCCCACAGCAATTTGACTGGTACACTCACCGGTACACCCAATATGACCGCTGGTCCATCAATCACAGAACATTGACTTGAATGGGAAAGTCTGTTTTAGTACTGCATAACTAATTGTATGGTCATGGCATACCATAAGAAACAATATCCTATCATGACTTACCTTTACACCATTGGCATACCATACCAAACAACATCAAACATCAGAGGTGCCCATCCCCCCTCATTGGTGAGAGCTCCCCTGCTTTTGTTCCAACTCTAATCTAGCACACCTGACTCTATTAGTTAGCTGAATCAGGTGTTTGTGTAGGGCTACAATACACTCTTAGAAGAAAAAGGTGCCCGGCTGTCCCCATAGGAGAACCCTTTTGGGTTCAATGAAGAACCCTACCCACAGAGGGTTCTACATGGAACCAAAAAGGGTTCTACCTGAAACCAAAAAGGGTTCTACCTAGAACCAAACTGGGTTATCCAACGGGGACAGCCGAAGACCCCTTTTGGAAAGACTGTAGAGCACAAACTATGAAAGTAGAGCACAAACCTCTCCAAGAGGAGGGTTGATGCTCATTTATAACAGGGGTTCCTCCATACTGTAATTCATAATTTCATACCAAATCGTACACCATTCAGTTCAAGGTCATAGCATGATACCTACAGCCAGTACAGGTCGTATAGACAGCAGCTGATCAGTCATTCCTCCCCAGTCCCTCCAGTCCAGGTACTCTCCTTCCTCCAGGACATGCTGGTGACCCTCAAACCCTAGTTGGTCATACCCCACCCAGCTGGGACAGCAAATAAAAGGGAATTAGACAATGGCTACATTGTACAGTATATTACTTCATATGTATGTTGCATGTTACTGTAACACATGATCCCAAACTCATGCTTCTGGAGAGCTGCAGTACTGCAGGTTTCTGTTGCAGCTCAGCGGTGAGACAACTGATTCACATTATCAAGTTGTTGAAAATCAGATGATAAGTTGAATCAAGTGTGATGGTTCAAACCTGGGACAATAGTCCACAGTACTATGGCTCTCCAGGAGCAGGTTAGAGGATAACTGACAGTACCATTTTGTAACACTTTCTATCACAACACGACACCTTGATTGTGTATTGTGTTTCTTAATAACCAGTAATAAAGTATTCTCTCCCACATAAATACATGTGAACGTTTTGAGAGCTATATGAACTTACAGTCCTCTGAGGATCTTCACAGAGCCCACTGACTTCAGTCTGTTTGAATCCAGGTTTGATGCCTCTCCATCTTCTTCATCTCCAAAACAGAACACGTCCCCATCGATCTCTAGACAGGATCCCTCAAAGCCAGGCCGCTCATACACCACAGCCTGAGGAGACCAAGGCCAAAGGTCAAAGGTAGGAGGGAGCGGTTTGACCCCTGATTGACCCCAAGACCTGATCATAATGATTTGTGAGTGGTTGGTTTTTTTCAACGTGTTTCCATAGTCAGACCAACAATACGTTAGCTGGTATCATGCTAAAATAGTATGTGAATGTATAAACCAGACAGGTTTAGATAGCATTTGCTTTCTTTTAAATGCTTTAAACATTTGATTGAGCCTGTCTGGGATGCCAGAAGGGTTTGTCCTTTTGGGACTATTCTATTGGCTCCATTGTGCCAGGAAAACTCAATCAAGCAAAGCTAAAGTATTTGAAAGAACACAAATAATATTTTAACCCGGGACAACTTGAGTTCGACAGTGAAGCACAATGTAATGGTAAAGTAATGGCGTACCTTGACTTCATTAGGATTCTCCACCTTGAAGGCACCCTGCAACAGACATAGATAATCAATCACAAAGCCACTAATTAAAAAAGCACACAACATTGAGGTAGGAGTCAGCAGTATGCAAATTCTGCCATTTACGCACATAGCATAATGAACTGTGACGCTGCTGGAGACAGATAGGGATAGAAGGAGATCTAGTGAGAGATTGCACCGCCCAGAGACTGGACAAGCCTCGTTCAGATTGAATGAGTGCATTCTGTCTCTGCGTCTGAGTAATTTGGTACGACAGTGAACTTAATAACCTTAATGGTATAGGACATAGAAAGACCAGGCAAAATGTCATTAGAACAATTTACAAATTCTCACTAGTCAATATCCAATTTTGCATGCTTGTGTTGGCCAACAGCTTACTCACTAGTCAGTCATGACTATTTGCACATTAATCTTATCACATGTCCATAGAATACATGGATTAAACTACATGTCCATAAAGATACATGTTCACAAAGATATATACTGTCGCTTTAGACACATTTCCACAATTCAATAAAAGCAAAAATGTGGCTAAAAAAATAAAGATAAACTTTTATAATTTAGGTCATCCTTTGCATGTACTGTTCTGCCTTGGGAATGATTTGCTAAACATTGGCACCTGTATTTTCAAAAGGTAATTAAACATTGAAAACAGAAAAAAAGTAAACAAAGGTTAGGAGAAAGAATAAAACATAAAGATATATTGTAAATGAACACAAGCCTTGTTTGTTGTTCATCGTCCTTCCTGTTCCATTGTATTTTATGGACATGTAGTTTAATCCATGTGTTTTATGGACATGTAGTTTAATCCATGTGTTTTATGGACATGTAGTTTAATCCATGTGTTTTATGGACATGTAGTTTAATCCATGTGTTTTATGGACATGTAGTTTAATCCATGTGTTTTATGGACATGTAGTTTAATCAATGTATTTAATGTGCAGTACATGTGTAGGATATTAATTTGAGCCAGTTTGCTCCAGCAGGAAATTAATCCTGAAGTAAAAGGATATGTGGATTATAATTCATGGCCATTTGTTGTAGGGGTTTATACCTTTTTCGTTAGAGCACATCAAATTACAAACTTTAGAAGCCTTTTGAAACCTTGAATACACTACAAGTTTGCATTTCCTCCTACATCTGTATACAGTTATTGCGAGATACTGCAGCACCCACCATTTTGAGGGGTCTGAGGGATCCGATGAAGGGTGTGTTGAACCCCCAGGCCTCGGGACAGGGATACTCCCCCTCTTCCAACACCGCTAGGAGTCCCTGGAACCCTGGGTCACTGAACACCAACCACCTGTGTTGGGGAGGAACAGGAATCCCTAAACATTATGTACACACCAATCGATCAGTCATCTGTTATTCTAACCAGGGTGCCTCCCATTCCAATTCAGTCAATTCAGCAGCGGGCTAATCCAGACTTGAGATCAGAGTGCTTACATCAATCAATTATTTACATGAATGTCCAAGTTGTCTTAACTTTGAATCGGTCAGCAGGTGAACTGAGATTAGATTCAAATAATAATAATTTTGAAATCATGGATTCAATTTCCATTCATCGCCTGAATTGATTAAACTGAAATGTTAAGTTATTGATGCCAATCCTGGTTCATATTATGACTGTGTATCACACATAAAACATCAGTGATAGATTTACAGTCAAACTCTATTCTCTATCCAATGCTGTGCCATCTTATTTTACCCCCAGTACTGTACAATGCTAGATTACCTTGTGTGAGGCTAGGAAAGAAAGACTGTACAGTACTCAGACATTCCATGTGTGAGTCAGAAAAAGAAGCGCAGGGAGAGTTGCTAAGGAAACACAGGCCAAAGTATTCAGGGAATAACATTGGTGTTGAGTTGATTACTAGCCTGGTTCAACTAGACTGAACGCTGTGCTCACCATTCAGTTTGGGGCCATGATGTACTGTATCATTGGTCTGGTGTAAGCAGGCTAGATGATCACTTCTTTGACAGCCACAAGTATTCAATTCTAATTTTAACTGCCTCCAGTAAGAATTTCCGGGATGGTCGTGCACAGAAAAGAAATGATTCCTGAAAGGGGACTTTTCGATCACACGTGCCTAAGTAAACTGTCTTTAGCAGCAGTTTGGCAACGAAGAGGGAAATGGTCTATTGTGGTGTACTTCAGCTAGGAGCCAGGGCACACAATGTTCTGAAACGTGCCTCTCACGTGGGAAAAATAACCTTTGAAATCTTTGCCAGATTCTTTCTTTTCTTTTTTTTCTCTCTCTACCTCTGTCTTTCTTTCTCCACTTTTACCAGTTTCTTCCCTCACCCCCCTTTCTCTACCTTTGTATGTCCCCCACCTTTACTAGTCTCCTACCCCACCTCTCTCTCTCTCCACCTCCCCACTTTTACCTTTCTCTCCTCTATAACATGCAGGAGCAGGTTGCATATGGGACATTCCGGGGAGGGGGGGCAGTAATCATTATCTCTCTCTCTCTCTCTCAGCCTGCAAATCAATTCCATTAAAACATTATTTATCCCTGAGGGGCAATCACTTTGAGCATGTGAATCTGCAACAACAACACCATGGCAGCATACCACATGCAAGCCACATTAAAGCGAACGCCTCATCCAAAAACATCAACATGCCCATCATTATTTAATCCAGTATTTCCCAATCCTGGACCGAAAGGGGTGCACATTTTGGTTTTTACCCAAGCACTAACACACATGATTCAACTAATCAACTTACCATTACGCCTTTGATTAGAATCATGTGTGATAGTGCTGGGGCAAAAACAAAAATGCGTACCCCCTTGGGTTCCCAGGACCAGATTTGGGAAACACAGATGTAATAATTTCACGACTCTTCTTCAATTCAAATTCTTTGAAATACTTCAACAACAAAAAAAAAAGCTTATCTGATCTGGCACTGTGAGCAGGCTTAGTTTTAAAAGTAAACAAATTATATTTGAACTCAGGTTTGGGTTCATTAGGGCACACCATAGAAAGGAAAACAAAAATCAGCATTTCTTATTGTCCCTCCCTGGTTCAATTAGTTTTATTCCCATTGGAGCCTAATGAGCATGACCCAGGTTTGGTTCAGTAGCAGCCAGAAGCCATGAAATAATCAACGTAGAGAATTTAGGTTTGCCTGGTCGCTCAAGGCTCCGAAATGTCATTATCTCCAACTCTGAAACAGTAATTTAATTCTATTACACTGCCGTATGTAATGCTGATCTCCTGCTGCCTACCCAGATAGCAATCTCATTAGAAGTACCATGAGGAGAATGCCTTGTTGCTGAGGAGGTTTACAACAAGAGTCAAGCAGCACACCAAACAAACTAAAGAGGTACCATAGACATCTAGAGGCACCATTCAGGAGGACTACACACACTGACAACCCACAGTGGATTAAAAAGGTACCATGGAAATGTACTGGGAAAAGGGCAGTTGTTTGAAAATAAAGGTCCATTATAATTTCTACATACTTTTTTTATCTAGAGTGTCCTGGATTGAGTGTCTAGAGTGTCCTGGATTGTTTTTTAACTCCAAATAATAAATAAAAAATAAAAAAATGTATGCCGGATGTTTCAGTAACTACATATCTTCATGCAAGAGTAATAAGGTAGCATACCAAATGACACCCTATTCCCTATATAGTGCACTGCTTTAGACCAAAAACTGTCCAGCGGGCCGGATTGAATGAGCCAACCCCTGATTTATGAGGAGCAAAGATGCACTTACACAGAGTGGACTGAACCACTGAACCACTACAGCATAGACATTTTAGGAAGAGCATAGATGTACCTACACCCAAAAGCAGGGTTTCCAAAACTCAGTCCTGAGGCCCCCACGTTTTGGTTTTTGCCCTAGCAATACACAGTTGATTCAAATAATCAAAGCTTGATGATGATTTGGTTATTTGTGTAGTGCTAGGGCAAAAAACTAAACGGGCACCCAGGACGAGCCACAGGAACAAGTTTGGAATACCCTGCCCTAGAGTGGACTGAAGAGGTACCATGTAAATAGAACAACCATAGATACACTTACACTCCAGAGTTGACTTTGATGGAAGCTGTGTTCTGTGGGATACCGAAGGAGCTGATCTCTACTGTGTCGTCATGGTATGGTGCTAGCCTGCCGTGGCCCTCTGGCTCAGTGAACAAGTCAATATGGGGAATGCTGTAGTCCTACAGAGGGGAACACAGACCCAGGAACACTCACCATACTGTGGAGGGAGAATTGTGATTGATTGCGTTGTGGTAACACTTTATTTAAAACTGACAGATATAATGCTTTATATAAAAATTTATACCACAGCATTGTTGAATACTCGTTTCGGATTACCTTTAAAGGGCATTCTAGAGTGTGCATTATGTTTCTCTTTATACAACGGGTGGGTCTAATCCTGGATATGGATTGGTTAAAACCGTATTCCAGCCGGTGTCTATTCCCCAAGTTACCACCGGCTAAAGCTAAAACGTTGAAATGCCTATTTACTCTGTTCCATCTCACTGCGCAATCCACTGTCTCATCAGCCCAGACAAGCAATTTATAAACTTGATCTCCGCTATAAAAAGCATCTAGACCTTATCTCCCATTTCTTTTAGACTAGCATTTGATTTTCAACAGCGGAGATTTGTATAAACCTTGCTGACTGTCTCTCTGACATTTGCAACATTGAAATTTGGTCTCCAGCTGTCCCATAGTAATGAATGTGTTGGGAGTCGGGATGAAACAGACAGGCAGGCAGTTTTTCTCAGCTAGTCAAAATCATGAATCAACTAGCATCATTTTTATGGATATATACGAAGTAATGACAATAGAAAACTGGTCAAATTAAACGCAGTCAGTTCGCTTTTCAGCTTGAAGTGATTGTGTTAGCTGTGTTTACATTTTAGCCGACGCGCTTATCACGATACAGTAAGTGAATGCATACGTTTGGATTCGCACTGTTTCACGTGACTGTAAGTTAGCCGTAGTTGGCTAGCTAGCAAGCAAGGGATAAGAAAGTTGCAAGACTTAAAACACTGGGTCAAGTCTCTGATCAGCCGAATCTGGTAGCAACCTTAAATTTGTGTCTGCACTGTATCTCTAAATTAATCAATAATTATTTGAATATGTTGGTAACCCGTTGTATAAAAGTGATAATGCTGGAGAAGCCGGTGTTTGGAGGATATATTGGCACGGTTTGCCGGACGTCGACTAAATAACACGGGTGTGCCAATATATCCTCCAAACACCGGCTCCTCCAAACACCGGCTTCTCCAGCATTATCACTTAAGTAATGCACGGCAATAACCAACAGCTATGAGCTATGAGGTTCATTCTTACATGTTCTATATTTGAGTTGCTTTTGAAAGAAGAATTTGAATTGAAAACATTATTGGCATTGTTGAATTCGATTTTCATAATAGCAAGCTAGGAGGACTGACGTTGTGGTTAGCTAAACTAAGTCTACTTGTTTGGTTACCAAAGCAAATGATGTAGCTATCTAGTAACGTTCAACTTGCTAGCTACTTCAATGGATGTTTAACACATTTCTATAAGCATATTTACACATTTCTAGCTGCACATGGTTTATATTATAACCGTGGTATAAGCGGGATAATCAACTCCTCTCTTACTGCACAAACAACTATTTTGGGCTAGTTTTCAGGCCTTGTGGATGGGTTTTCAGAGGCTATTAGTTGGAAATGTAGCTAGACCTAGCAACCCTGGCGAGGGGCTATGTGTTCTGTTGAAAATAATGCAACTCAGTCGACGGTTAGTGGCAGTCTGCTGTGCGTTGTGGCACACACCTTTCATATCGTGCATTATTTTCAACAGAACGCATAGCCCCTCGCCAGGGTTGCTAGGTCTAGCTACATTTCCAACTAATAGCCTCTGAAAACCCATCCACAAGGCCTGAAAACTAGCCCAAAATAGTTTTTTGTGCAGTAAGAGAGGAGTTGCCACATTTATCCAATAAACATTTTACCCATAACGTTATCAAGCGAATTAAGAAGGAATATAGAAGTAATTTTTAACGATGTAGGCTAAGAAGCAAAATTCGGTTTCCATCAAAATATTACTTATTGCCAGTTTAAGAATATGTGGCAAGAGAAAAGATAAATGGCCCTTATCAAACTCTCCAGATCATTTTCCATCAATGGATGTCGATTTAACTTGTTTTGACTGCTATGATTAACTGCTATGTGTTTATAATTGAAAATCAACTTTGCCATGGTTTGCTGAGCTAGATGTAGGTAGCCTATATATTGCCCCTGATAGGCCAACATCTCATTTCAGGGAAAAGTCCACAATGAAACTGACATTAAATCTGGAGAATGATACATTTGTGATAGAGCTGTGACCATGATCACAATTGATGACTTCCAATTTAATTAACTGACTCGGCCATTAATAATTTCATAATAACACAAGGCTACAACAACAAACAGAGTTATAGGCTATTTATTCAATCTGTTTGCCAGCTCCAGGTAGGCTACACAAGTGGCACAAATTGATTTGCAATGACTCCAGTGATATCGTAATTTCAACATATTTATTGTATCAAATGGTATGCTACAGTAGCCTAGAATGGCATTGAAAAGAATAGCCTACTTGATGGCCAACAGATGCAGATGTACCCTATCATTCTCGACACGTTTTCCCATAACAGAAGCACACCGGGGAGTTCCATAACTTCCATTTAAATTTTCCACTCACGCTGCGCTCCAGACCCTAGAACTGAGCATGAGTAAAACCCTTTGCTTATCCATAAGAAAAGTCGACATTAGAACCACCTCTGAGCGAATTCATCTAAAGAGCTCTAGTGTGCGCCTAAAGTCCTTTTCCAATGCTTTGTCGCCGTTATGCCAGTGACCAATCTAAATAGCCTTCCTACAACTGGTTAAAAAGTTGTCATGACGTGCGTGCTGCTCTGTCTCCGTGGCTCAGCCAGTGCTCTCAACGCACACACATCCCTCCGGCCTTCAGTAACAGCTCACTGCAGTGAAATATACTGTACATTTTTTTAGAGAAATGCCATTGCGGCCGCAGTGCAATTAGAAGTAGCCCAAAAACCTGCCACCCGCAACAAATACATTTTCACCAGCGACAACGTTTTCAAAGTAACCCGATTGTGGGAAATCAGCAAACATGGAAACCCTGCCCCTCGTTGAATATCCCTGACATATTATTAGCCTTTATTATGTCATATTATAAGGTTCATGATATGTTACGGTGTGTCTCTCTATGTAGAAACATTTATAGCAGAGTGGACACTCACCCATACAGCCAGTCGGATGGAGCCGATGACCATTGGTATGTCGACATGGGTGTGTGAACCTGGTGGCCCTGCATCTGCCCAGACATTGGTCAGCTCAATAGGCCCCTCCTCTAGGGCAATGGAACGCCCCTCGAACCCAGGCCTCTCATAAAGCACCCAGCTGCAAAGACAGATAGGAGCAGGTAAACAAACACATCAAATATGAATAATAGAAATAGACTAATTGGAACAATATGATTCTCTTTCTCTTCATTTATGTATTATTTTCCATGTATTTGATTACTGTTGTATTGATTATGGATGATCTGTATTAAAAATATTTGTGTGTGGTCCTGGAGAGGGGAAACCAGAGTTAGCCAGGTATTCCATGTCTAAAATCCATGTTTGGTAATCAAGTCTATAATTGCATCTGTAATTAAATGTAATTGCTGATGATGTTTGTACCTCTTAAGCAGACCTTTAACCTGTGATGTGATACTTACTTGTAATCTGTACGGCTAGTTGCCAGGACTACTGTGCCTTATTTGGAGGTTCCTACAAGATTTAGTGACATTGTCGACAGAACAGTTGTTCCTGATAGTGGCTATGTAGACCTCCTTTATACTAACTGCAGAAATGCATAAAAGGCCCTCCCTCGTCCCCCCTTTTGGCAAATCTGACCATGACTCAATTCTCCAGCTTCCTGTTTACAAACGAAAGCTCAAACGGGAAGTACCAGTGATACGCTCATTACGGAAGTGGTCGGACGAAGCAGACGCGAGGCTACAAGACTGTTTTGCTAGTACAGACTGGGATATGTTCCAGGATTCATCCGATAACATTGAGGATACCACAACAGTCATGGGCTTCATCAATAAGTACATAGACAATGTCGTCCCCACAGTGACTATAAGAATAGTGCTTAACCATTGCTTAATTTGTACATTTGGAGGTGCCGGAACAAAAAGTGAGCCCGAGAGGCGGGTGACCCGGGGTAATCTGAGGTACCAGAAAGCATGAAAAAAAAAACACTCCTTTATAATAAAGCATTGCATGCATTATCATGCTTTTATGTACTGGCATAGATCAGTAGAGTAGAGGCGCATGCAGAAGTTGCACACAATGGGGAATTATTTTTGTAGCCTAAGTCTCAGAAAAAAATGTGGCCCTTATAAACATATTTCATGCAATTCTATATCATTTTAGATGACTGGAGACTTTAGCATAATATTTTTTAATACCTCACAATGATCGAAATGACAGGCTACTTTGACACTGACAAACTGAGATGAATAAAAACGACCTTGACTTCAATCCATCATTGGCCTAGGCCTAGGTGTGTGTAAATGGATGGAGGGAAGGGGAAGGAAGAAATTCTAGTCCTAAAAAAGCTTTCTAGTTTCACAATGATGCTCAGCTCAGTCACCGGCGACGGCCGATACGCTCGTGCAAAAAGCTTATCTTTCTCTTATTTTACTTGGTAAAACAATGCTGTTCGCTTAATAGGCCTATTTGGAAGCTGATAACTTGGTAGCCTACAGACAGATTAGTCTTCTCTTTTCAGCGGGATCCCTTTGCTTTCCAAGCTGTATTTTCCCACGATTGTATTTGAAATATTGTGAAAGGCCTGTTTTGGCTTCATGCTGTTCACTGACAGATTTGCAGCGTGTTCCTGACTGTAGGTATGCCTCATGATTTTTTTATTTAATTTTTTTATTTCACCTTTATTTAACCAGGTAGGCAAGTTGAGAACAGTCAGGTCTGGAGAGAACCAAGGGCTATATCTGTTCCTGGTTCTACATTTCTTGAATGGGGCATGCTTATTTAAGATGGTGAGGAAGGCAGTTTTAAAGAATAACCAGTCATCCTCTACTGACGGGATGAGGTCAATATCTTTCCAGGATACCCGGGCCAGGTCGATTAGAAAGGCCAGCTCGCTGAAGTGTTTTAGGGAGCGTTTGACAGTGATAAGGGGAGGTCGTTTGACCGCAGACCCATTACGGATGCAGGCAATGAGGCAGTGATCGCTGAGATCTTGGTTGAAAACAGCAGAGGTGTATTTGGAGGGCAAGTTGGTTAGGATGATATCTATGAGGGTGCCTGTGTTTACAACTTTGGGGTTGTACCTGGTAGGTTCATTGATAATTTGTGTGAGGTTGAAGGCATCAAGCTTAGATTGTAGGATGGCCGGGGTGTTAAGCATGTCCCAGTTTAGGTCACCTAGCAGCACGAGCTCTGAAGATAGATGGGGGGCAATCAGTTCACATATGGTGTCCAGAGCACAGCTGGGGGCAGAGGGTGGTCTTTAGCAAGCGGCAACGGTGAGAAACTTGTTTCTAGAAAGGTGGATTTTTAAAAGTAGAAGTTCAAATTGTTTGGGTACAGACCTGGATAGTAAGACAGAACTCTGCAGGCTATCTCTGCAGTAGATTGCAACACCGCCCCCTTTGGCCGTTATATCTTGTCTGAAAATGTTGTACTTAGGGATGGAGATTTCAGGGATTTTGGTGGTCTTCCTCAGCCTACACACAATCCACAGGCTACACACAATCCACAGCTAGGCAATTTTGCCTTTTGATAGGCAGTCATTGTAAATAAGAATGTGTTCTTAAACTGACTTGCCTAGTTAAATAAAGGTAAAAAAAACTAAACAGGGCTGTTGTGGGGCAGGTCGAGAGCTTAAAGCTCCTTGGCACATTTTTTTAACTAGGCAAGTCAGTTAAGAGCAAATTCTTATTTACAACAATGGCCTAACCCAGATGACACTGGGTCAATTGTGGGACTCCCAATCACAGCCAGATGTGATGCAGTTGAACCAGGTACTGCAATTGCTCCTCTTGCACTGAGACACAGTGTCTTAGACCACTGCACCACTCGGGAGCCCACATACAGTGCCTTTGGAAAGTATTCAGACCCATTTACTTTTTACACATTTTGTTACGTTACAGCCTTATTCTAAAATAGATTAAATAAATAAAAAATATTCAGCAATCTACACACAAACCGCATAATGACAATGCGGAAACAGGTTTTTAGAAATGTTTGCAAATGTATTCAAACTAAAAACCAGAAATACCTTATTTACATACAGTTGAAGTCGGAAGTTTACATACACTTACGTTGGAGTCAACTCGTTTTTCAACCACTCCACAAATTTATTGTTAACAAACTATGTGGATGTAGTTCAAGGCCTACCTTCAAACTCAGTGCCTCTTTGCTTGACATCATGGGAAAATCAAAGGAAATCAGCCAAGACCTCAGAAAGAAGTCTGGTTCATTCTGGGGAGCATTTTCCAAATGCCTGAAGGTACCACGTTCATCTGTACAAACAATAGCACGCAAGTATAAACACCATGGGACCACGCAGCCATCATTCCGATCAAGAAGGAGACGCGTTCTGTCTCCTAGAGATGAATGTTCTTTGGTGCGAGAAGTGCAAATCAACCCCAGAACAACAGCAAAGGACCTTGTGAAGATGCAGGAGGAAAGAGGTACAAAAGTATCTATATCCACAGTAAAACGAGTCCTATATCGACATAACCTGAAAGGCCGCTCAGCAAGGAAGAAGCCACTGTTCCAAAGCCGCCATAAAAAAGCCAGACTACGGTTTGCAACTGCACATGGGGACAAAGATTGTACTTTTTGGAGAAATGTCCTCTGGTCTGATGGAACAAAAATAGAACTGTTTGGCCATAATGACCATTGTTATGTTTGGAGGAAAAAGGGGGAGGCTTGCAAGCCAAAGAACACCATTCCAACCGTGAAGCACATGTTGTGGGGGTGCTTTGCTGCAGGAGGGACTGGTGCACTTCACAAAATAGATTGCATCATGAGGGAGGAAAATTATGTGGATATATTGAAGCAACATCTCAAGACATCAGTCAGGAAGTTAAAGTTTGGTCGCAAATGGGTCTTCCAAATGGACAATGACCCCAAGCATATTTCCAAAGTTGTGGAAAAATGGCTTAAGGACAACAAAGTCAAGGTATTGGAGTGGCTATCACAAAGCCCTGACCTCAATCCTATAGAACATTTGTGGGCAGAACTGAAAAAGCGTGTGCGAGCAAGGAGGCCTACAAACCTGATTCAGTTACACCAGCTCTGTCAGGAGGAATGGGCCAAAATTCACCCAACTTATTGTGGGAAGCTTGTGGAAGGCTACCCGAAACGTTTGACCCAAGTTAAACAATTTAAAGGCAATGCTACCAAATCAAATCAAGTTTTATTTGTCACATACACATGGTTAGCAGATGTTAATGCGAGTGTAGCGAAATGCTTGTGCTTCTAGTTCCGACCATGCAGTAGTATCTAACAAGTAATCTAACAATTTCACAACAACTACCTTATACACACAAGTGTAAAGGAATGAATACGAGTATGTACATATAAATATATGGATGAGCGATGGCCGAACGGCATAGGCAAGATGCAGTAGATGGTATAGAGTACAGTATATACATATGAGATTAGTAATGTAGGATATGTAAACATTATATTTTTATTCCTCTTGTGTTAGTAACAATTTTATTTTGTATAATAAAACAAAAAACTCTGCATTGTTGGGAATGGTTCGTAAGCAAGAAATTCACTGTAAAGTCCACACCAGTTGTATTTGGCGCATGTAATAAATACAATTTATTTGATTTAGGCCATTAGACCTTTTCTGTGCTCTTGCTGGATGTCTTTCTCTTGCAACTTGAATTAATCCAGATAATTTTTTTTATTGACTATCAGAGACCGCTCGTCTTTAATTCACCTGGAAATTCTCTTTTACACTTTACGTTTAACTCTTTCTGTAGCCTGAAATCCTGAACCTGTTTGGCTAACATTCCACTCCTTGTACTCAAGGAGTGTAAAGGAGTGGACAGACTGGTACCCAGGCCACTTGACTTTGGACTAGTTTATTGTTTGTGCACGTCCCACTATCATGTAGGACAATAACTTCGGGTGGTTGATTCATAAAAATTAAGTCATATGACTGATAAACAGACAATATAATTGTTATCACGCATTGGTATTTCCTGACATGAGTCATAGGATGGGATGGTATTTGAAACCATCGAATTACTCAGCTAGGCATGCCAGATATTCTCTGCCAAGAAAGTACTACGCTACATGTTATGTAAATATGCTTTCTACAGACGCCAGAGCATACAAAGCTGTGTGTGTTTTCTGTAAACTGGATATTCCTATTCCAGACCTTGCTCGAACTTTGAAAACAGAACATTTTCTCTGTAGGAAATAAGAGCCAGTTTGGCTGTATGACTCACCATCCTCTCACCACCTTCACAGAAATCCTAGGAGACAGTTGGAGCTGGGTGGCATCCACCACGTCTCTGAAGACTTCATAAGCCTGGCCGCTAAACTGGTCATGCTCAAACAACACCATCTAAATCATAGGAACAGGGAAGCCATTTTGTCATTTCAAAACATCAAGAGAAAAAGATGTCATGAGCAGCTCTGACGAAGGCAGTAAGTAAACTTAATAAACTAAAGTGATACTGGAAAAGGCCCACTGTGTGGGTTTTTATTTTCTTGAAGAAAGCATAAAGTGAGATGGAAATGCTCAACCATCACCATGGAAACACCATGTGTCATTTCAAAACATCAAGAGAAAAATAAATGCTGTCACTGCCTCGTTTTGAAACGTGTTGGTTTAAAGAAATTATGTATATGTTTTAGAAGAAGCAAACTTACATTAATCCGACTACCAAAACAAACTGTCTTTTAATCAACATATCAAGAAAAGGAAGTACATTAACTCTCCCTCTCTGAATCTGATGTCGATATCCCATCACATTGTATGACTCATCGGGTGACTCATCATATGACTAAGTTGGTGGAGCTACCATGAGATTTTGTTAGGATGTTTCATTCCATTCACTTCTAATTCTCATCTTCAAGTACTATATAACCTCACGATATAACATCCCAAAAGGCACCCTATTCTTTTTATAGTGACTACTTTTGACCATAGAGCTCTTGTCAAAAGCAGTGCACTAGGTGTCATTTAGGATGCCACCTTATTACTCTTGCATGCAAACATACAGTTACTGAAACAGCATAAAGAAAATAAAGTACAAATTTAACTGCCTGCCTTCCATCCCCACCCCCTGAGATTCCACAATGCAATGCTTTACCACAGAGTTTAAATGGCTCTTGGCAGTACAGAATAGCTAGTTCTTAAACACATCCAGCTGTAGATCTGTATAGCTCCTTTCTCAAACAACCCCATTTTTCCTTGATGCGAAACCATATGAAACAGATGTCTTCAATAACACAATGGTAGGGTCACAAATGGCACCTTATTCTGTATAGACCAATGGGCCCTGGTCAAAAGTAGTGCACTACATAGGGAATATGATGCTATTTGGGACACACGTAAATAGCTTCTCCTTCCATCCAGTTTCAATGCTAATTCTTTCAATTCTATCCTTGTTCTTTGGAAATATCTGTTTGATGCTGTGCCTACCTTTCCTGGTCGCCTATGGAATCCGTTCACAGCCTCTCTCTGTAACACCAAAATCACATGAATTCTGCAATTATCATGACATTCTAGATGGTTATCTTCAATGTCATAAAATCCAGGTTCCAGAGCTGCTTATCAGTGTTTAAGTTAATGCTGTGTACTGTGTACTGTCCACTCTTAGAAAAAAGGGTTCCAAAAGGGTTCTTCAGCTGTCCCCATAATAGAACCATTTTTGGTTCCAGGTAGAACAGTTTTTGCTTCCAGGTAGAACCGTTTTTTCTTCCAGGTAGAACCCTTTTGGGTTCCATGTAGAACCCATCGTACAAAGGGTTCTACATGGAACCCAAAAGTATTCTTTAAAGAGTTCTCCTATAGGGACAGCCAAAGAACCCTTTAAGGTTCTAGATAGCTTTCTTTTCTAAGAATGTGTACTGCATACTGTGTACTTGTTTGTGGGTCAGGCCTTTCTGACTCATGGTTTGACTTTGGTTTGTTTTATTGACTATTATGAGATATGTTTAAGTCAATTTATATAACTGTTTTATACATATAACTTAATTAATATTACACACGTGTAACCCCCCACCCATCCATCCATCCCCTTCTCCCACACACACTTACATGGTCAGTACGAGTCCCTAGTGGGCCAGCCAGAGGGGCCATGACCTCGAGTAGGGAGGATGGAGGAACCAGAGGAAGACTCGGAGGTCTTCCATCCAGCATTAGGAGTCCAGGCCTGATATTCAAGTCTCCTCTACCACATCCTTCAAGTGACTTCATTCCTCCAATAACCTGTTATAACCAAACAATAGCCATTAAATACCAATCAGATAAGGATCAGTGTGTGAGGCAGTTAGACATGCTTCCCTCCCTGTAAAAACCTATGGAAATACAAAAACAATTACTGAAATAGGATAACATGTTTTAACACGGAACAGAGCATCTGCGTTCTATGATAATGTTCTTCTCATCAACAGGAAATCCATACATTAGCAATCTTTTGTCCAATAACTTTGCTGGTTGTTAGTGCTTGTGAGATTAACTTGTACTGTTGTACTGTACATCAACTATAGTATTTATTTGCCTAGTTAACCTTTAACTAGGCAAGTCAGTTAATTAAGAACAAATTCCTATTTACAATGACGGCCTACCCCAGCCAAACCCGGACGACACTGGGCCAATTGTGCGCCACCCTATGGGACTCCCAAGCACAGCCGGATGTGATGCAGCCTGAATTCAAACCAGGGACTGTAGTGACACCTCTTGCACTGAGATGCAGAGCATTAGACTGCTGCGCCACTTGGGAGTATACTGCTTGCAATTCACACCATTCAATCAAGATCGATCACACACTAAAGCTTTCAAACATCTCAATGGCAGTGTTTCCCAAAACATCTGCCAGTACCCGCACATCTGAATGGTCAACTAATCATTAAGCATTGGACTGGAGTATCAGGTGTGTTGGTACTGGAATAAAATGAATACGTAACATGGCTTGGGATTCTCAAAGAGAGGTTTGAGAAACACTGCCACTGAGAAGTTCAAAAGTGCTAGATTCAACATACGGTGTGGCATGCAAGCGCTACTCAATAGAATTGAGAGTTGTCGAAAACCTACCTCTGAGTTGAGCGGTTCCTGCCCTGTGCTCAGCTCTAGTTTCCCAGCAGACTCACGGAGAGGAAGGTACTTTTCTAAATACTCTGGCAGCTTGATGTCGTTAAAGAATGGGAACGGAGAAGCTGAGTCACAGACCACAGCAGCCTGGGCAGTGGGCCTGTTCCCCAGGTTACGACTTTGGATGGTAGCCTCCCCAGAGGAAGTGGGGGAAGTCTGGGTGACTGGTGGTGGAGGGCTGGGCTGTTTGGCCAATGCCTGTCTGAGCTCCCCAGAGAAAGTGGGGGTAGTCTGGGGTGGCGTAGTGACTGGTGAAGGGCTGGGCTGGAGGTGAGGGTCCTCTGTGGGAGACACCTCTCCACCCGGAGTGGCGTCCATCTGGGGTTGAACTCCGGGCCTCTTGCCCCGGGTGGAGGAGCTGATCAGGCTACTAAGGATACAGCTCCCCTCCAAGCGTGACATACGAGGTTTCACCACATTCGCCTCCTCCTCTTTCTTCTCCTCCCCCTCGCCCTCTTCCTTCTTCTTCTCCTCGCCCTCCTCCATGGTGGTCTTCTCCCTCTCCAAGAGGAGCCTGGAACGGGTGTCGAGGCTCTTGAGTAGGATGCTGCCCCTGTCCCGGTCCGTGATGCTGGCCCTGGCTGGCTTCAGCTCCCCTTTGACCTGGTTCCTCTGGAGCTTAGGCAGAAGACTCGGGGTCGTCTCCACAGAAAACTGCCTCTTCCTCCTCAGGCCGAACTGGAACTCCTCTGGGTCAAAGGTCTTCTCGAAGCGGTCCTCCCGGATGGCGGGCATTGCGAACGGTGGCTTGGGAGGATGGTGGTGGTTCTGCCGCGGTGGCAACGAGAAAGGCACGCCAAGGCGTTTTATGTTCTCGATGAATTCATCATCGTCCAGTTCTCCGGACGTGTCCAAGAGGTTGCTCTCGCTGACCGATGAGCTGAGCTTGGGTTCAGCGGGGCGGAGGAGCTTCGGCTTGGGGAAGCGATGGTCCACGTCTAGCCAGCTGGAGGGGGTGTCACGTTGGAGGGGCAAGCCACCTCCACCGCCCCCCAGTAAGGGGAGCTTATTCAGGGGTGGATGTTGGGGAGAGACTGGGCTCTGTTTTTTGTTGGTTTCAGTAGAAGAGGGTATCTTCTGAGCTTTGCCTGGATTGGGGAGAAAGGTTGATTTCTCATTGGTTGTCTCGGATTGTGTTACCGGGCGGATCCCGACATTCACAACCAGTGAAGGATTTGTTCCCACGATTCCTTGCTTGTCATCAGCTGCCCTTTCTTGCACAGTAGTAGTACAACTACTAGTAAATGACTTTTGTTCAAGTGCATCCCATTTTCCCTTTGCTAGCTTTCCACTGGGCAACATCACTGTCTTTTCTCTGTCTTCACACTGTGATTGGCTTGGTAGAATTTTACCCTCCTTCACATCCTCTGACCTTTTTTCCTCTGGGGCTAAAGTCTTTACAGTGGAGTTCTCCTTCCCAACATCCAGCCCTGGCCCTTCAATGCACTTCGGTTTTGGCCCAGGTAGTTCTTTCTCCCCCTGACCCTTTGTCTTTCCTGGGGCTTTGGTCTCTGAAGGATTCTGAGTAGAATCTACCACTGTAGGTTTTGAGGCCTTGCTTTCTGTTTTTACAGCAGTGGAGTTCTCCTTCCCAACATCCAGCTCTGGCCCTTCACTGCTCTTCGGCTTTGGCCCAGGTAGTTCTTTCTCCCCCTGACCCTTTGTCTTTCCTGGGGCTTTGGTCTCTGAAGGATTCTGAGTAGAATCTACCACTGTAGGTTTTGAGGCCTTGCTTTCTGTTTTTACAGCAGTGGAGTTCTCCTTCCCAACATCCAGCTCTGGCCCTTCACTGCTCTTCGGCTTTGGCCCAGGTAGTTCTTTCTCCCACTGATCCTTTGTCTTTCCTGGAGCTTTAGTCTCCGAAGGATTCTGAGTAGAATCTACCACTGTAGGTTTTGAGGCCTTGCTTTCTGTTTCGACAGCAGTGGAGTTCTCCTTCTCAACATCCAGCTCTGGCCCTTCACTGCTCTTCGGCTTTGGCCCAGGTAGTTCTTTCTCCCCCTGACCCTTTGTCTTTCCTGGGGCTTTGGTCTTTGAAAGATTCTGAGTAGAATCTACCACTTTAGGTTTTGAGGCCTTGCTTTCTGTTTTTACAGCAGTGGAGTTCTCCTTCCCAACATCCAGCCCTGGCCCCTCACTGCTCTTCGGCTTTGGCCCAGGTAGTTCTTTCTCCCCCTGATCCTTTGTCTTTCCTGGGGCTTTGGTCTCCGAAGGATTCTGAGTAGAATCTACCACTGTAGGTTTTGAGGCCTTGCTTTCTGTTTTTACAGGAGTGAAGTTCTCCTTCCCAACATCCAGCTCTGGCCCTTCACTGCTCTTCGGCTTTGGCCCAGGTAGTTCTTTCTCCCCCTGACCCTTTGTCTTTCCTGGGGCTTTGGTCTCTGAAGGATTCTGAGTAGAATCTACCACTGTAGGTTTTGAGTCCTTGCTTTCTGTTTTTACAGCAGTGGAGTTCTCCTTCCCAACATCCAGCTCTGGCCCCTCACTGCTCTTCGGCTTTGGCCCAGGTAGTTCTTTCTCCCCCTGACCCTTTGTCTTTCCTGGGGCTTTGGTCTCTGAAGGATTCTGAGTAGAATCTACCACTGTAGGTTTTGAGTCCTTGCTTTCTGTTTTACAGCAGTGGAGTTCTCCTTCCCAACATCCAGCTCTGGCCCCTCACTGCTCTTCGGCTTTGGCCCAGGTAGTTCTTTCTCCCCCTGACCCTTTGTCTTTCCTGGGGCTTTGGTCTCTGAAGGATGCTGAGTAGAATCTACCACTGTAGGTTTTGAGGCCTTGCTTTCTGTTTTTACAGGAGTGAAGTTCTCCTTCCCAACATCCAGCTCTGGCCCTTCACTGCTCTTCGGCTTTGGCCCAGGTAGTTCTTTCTCCCCCTGACCCTTTGTCTTTCCTGGGGCTTTGGTCTCTGAAGGATTCTGTGTAGAATCTACCACTGTAGGTTTTGAGGCCTTGCTTTCTGTTTTTACAGCAGTGGAGTTCTCCTTCCCAACATCCAGCTCTGGCCCCTCACTGCTCTTCGGCTTTGGCCCAGGTAGTTCTTTCTCCCCCTGACCCTTTGTCTTTCCTGGGGCTTTGGTCTCTGAAGGATTCTGAGTAGAATCTACCACTGTAGGTTTTGAGTCCTTGCTTTCTGTTTTTACAGCAGTGGAGTTCTCCTTCCCAACATCCAGCTCTGGCCCCTCACTGCTCTTCGGCTTTGGCCCAGGTAGTTCTTTCTCCCCCTGACCCTTTGTCTTTCCTGGGGCTTTGGTCTCTGAAGGATGCTGAGTAGAATCTACCACTTTAGGTTTTGAGGCCTTGCTTTCTGTTTTTACACATGTAGACGACCCTTCCTTAGGAGGCTTGATTGCACATTTATCACTGTCTTTTCCCATCGCTGTCTCATCAATCTGAGTGACATCACTGGCAGTTTTATCTGACTGAGAAGGCTGTGTAGGAGTCAGTGAGGCTGTAGGTTTAATAGGAGCTACAGAGGGTGGGACAGCTTTAGAAGCAGCTGTCTCAGGAGTGTCTTGTCTACTGCCTGAAGGCAAATCCTTCTCTGACTTTGTATCTGTATTTTTATCAGGCTGTTTTACCAATACCACCGCTTTCTTTTCAGGCTGCATTGGTCTGTTGTCGACTTTAGCATGTGGGACAGGTGAGCCTTGCTCTACACTAGAGGGGTCTTGAACAATAGTCTGTTTTTTCTCAGGCAAATGTGAAGGCAGGGATGTTTCGCTGTTGTCCTTGGAAACATTTTGATTTGTCTTAACGGTAGACGTCTTCCTAGAGCTTCCCCACTCTGCCTTCTCTCCCTTGGAACTCTGTGAGGGTAGAATGTCTACAGTTTTATCATTGGTCCCCTTTCTTACACTGATAGGATCAGAGGTAGCCATATTATTGTCTTTGTTGACGTTTGGAGGTGTGGGTGATTGCGTCTTTTCCTTTAACGGTTTGTTAGAATTTTTTATTTCATCTGACAATGACTCGATCTGCTTGTCTGAGGGTGCTGGCTTTTTACTGACTACTTGCTGGCTGTTTTCTCTAGCAGACTCTTTTTTAACATCTGATTCTACGTCTACAGATGGACTATATTGTGGCGATGTAACTGTATTAATGTCCTGCTCAGACGCAGTGGCCATTTTCTTTGTGGTGCCTGCCTCTTCCTGTTTGCTGTTGACCACTTCCTGCTCAGTGTTTGTCACTTCCTGTTTGATATCACAGCTCGGGTTCAGGTGATTGACTGACTCCCCTCCTTTGCTTTTCCATCTCTTTGACCTGGAGTTTTGTCTGCTGTTGGCTTTGGATTGTGGGCTGACCTCATTGGTTGAGTCCACCTGATGCGTCAGCTGGCTTGAGTCTGAGCTACTCCCCCCTTTAACTGAAGTATTTAGGTCAATATTGGTAGGTCTCTTTGGTAGCTCCACTGTTTCAGTAGCCTCTTTGTCCTTTGTTTTGGAGTCTGTCTGATCTGCTTTAGGAACTGGCATGACGGCTACTGGGGTGGTATCTGGCTCCACTGGTTTCAATGTTATCTCTGCCTTCAGGGTGCTCCGAGTAGGAGACTTTTCCCCACTGGCCAGTTTTCCCCTGAATGTCCTGTTTTGTTGTCTTTGACACAGCAGAAGCAGGGAAAGCTGTAGAATGTTCAGGTATTCCTGCAATACTAGAGGACTTTTGGGATAGCATTGCTTTATCATCGATCTTCTGAGCCTCTGCAAAGTTCCTCGCCCGCTCCGGTATCATTTTTAATTTCGCCGGAACAGGGGGGGCCGAGCTGGACCTGGCGTTGCCACGTTCCACCGATTTCTCCCGCTGATCTGGCAACCCGAGCTCTCTCTTTACATTTGTTATTAGCTGCTCTGTGACTTTCCTGGTGGGAGAAACATCTGTACTTCTGGGGTAGATCTTTCTGGGACTGGCAACCCCCATCACTCTCCCCTCGAAAAGGCTGATCCTATCTGCGATCCGCCCAATAGGCTGAGGAGTCTTGGATTCCTCGTCCACTTTCTTTAGATCAGGGGGGTCTGTGACCAATGAAAACAAAGAAGCATGTTTTCTGTCTCAATATGAACACAAACCCTGATATTCAATTGATTTAGCTGTAAATACACTACATTTGTTCTATATCACACACAAAATCTATCTCAATGGATTTAGTGTTTTGAAAATACTTTATCAGCTAAGTGGAGATAGTGGTTGAAATGCCAACAAATGTAGGACATATTTTGATGCACTGCAAAGATAGTTTTCGCTTTACAGGTAGAATATCATTATTTAACTTTTTTTTCTATAAACAGAGATATTTTAAAGTATTTAAATAACATATCTGATTCCTAAACTGTGTAGTCAGGAAGTAGGTTATCCAACAATACAGTAATCTAGTAGTCAGGTAAACACCACTCACCTCTTGGTCACCTTTGGTTCCACTTTGCCCTTTCCCTTAGCTGTATCATGACTCTCTGTGACCTTTCCTGTAGCCATTCCTCCTTTCTCAAAGCTCACGGCTATGTGTCCTTCATCTCCACCTGGACTCAGTGGCTGCTCCGAGTTCACCATCACTTTCTTTGCAAAGAACTTCACCTCGCTGTGTGACACCTTCATGCTCCGGCGTTTGGACTCGGCGCTCTCCGTGCGCCTCTCCACCCGGCATGGGCTAGTGTCGTCGACCACGTCTACGTCCATGTCCCCTTCCCCGTCTACCACGGCCACCAGGGTGGCGTGTACTGGTGCGTCTAGGTCCTCTTGGGCTTCCTGTTTCTCCTTCCCTCTGCGGATTTTTGTTGGAACTGAGTTATGCTTGTCTTTAGAAGAGGAGGGGGTGGAGTCTCCAGTTTTAGGTGTGTTATATTCTGATGATGTAGGTGAGTTCTCGGCTCCAGGCTGGGGTTTGGTGGGCGTATTCTCCTGAGAACTGGCTCCTCCTCCGTCTCCGGAGGAGCTCTTCCTGGACCGCCTCCTGCCTGAGTTCTTACGGCCCATCGTGTCTGTGTCTCTGTCTGACTCCTCTTCACCAGAGAACTCAAGGATGGTCTGTGAGCTCGTCTGTGTCTCTGTGGGGGACTTCAGGGACACTCCTACCAGGGCACTGTAACTGCTATGACCTTT
This sequence comes from Brachymystax lenok tsinlingensis, assembly GCA_030435695.1. Taxonomy (NCBI): domain Eukaryota; kingdom Metazoa; phylum Chordata; class Actinopteri; order Salmoniformes; family Salmonidae; genus Brachymystax; species Brachymystax lenok. The sequence goes on from CM059796.1 coordinate 28,727,336, forward strand.
GATCCCTATAGCAGCTTTGAGACAAATCCTTTTGCGCTCCTCCGTCCTCTCCTTTGTATTGGTGTTTTCTGATGACAAGTCAACACTCTTGGATGATTTTGCTCTGGAAACCACCTGGAGTCTTTTCTTCACCCTGGTGGTGGTGATGGCGTTGAGCACTTCCTGCTTTGTGTGGGTGTCCGTTCCGTTCTGGCTCAGGCTCTGGCTCGTCTCCTCCAGGTACACATGCAGCCTCTTGCCTGCCTGGACTTGGGCTCGGGGCAGGGCCTGGGTGTGTTCCTGTCGGTCAGAGTCCTCCCAGGCCACTCCCTCTTTAAGGGCAGATGAAAGCACACGTGTCAGATGGCTGGCATTCCTCTTCGGGGCAGGATTCCCGCACGCTCCACTGCTCCTTCCCCCCTCCTCCTCTGTTTCCTCTCCCTGCGAGGCAATCCACCACTCCTCCTCCCTAGGACCTCCTCCTTCTTCCCACTCGCTGTGGCTGCTGGCTGCAGAGAGGGGGCTGTCCCTGTGGGTAGACGCTCTGGCGTCCACCGCGTTCCACTCCTCAAAAACCCTGGAGAGATGCCGCTGGGCAGGCTGGGAATTCTGTCCCTCCTTCTGCTGCTCCTCTTCTCCCCTCACAGGCTCCTCCTGGGCCCCCTCTCCTTCTGGCCTGGGGCTCTGGTCGTCTGTTGGGGACTGAGAGGCATCGTCACTTGGACTCCTGGGGCTCCCTCTTTCTTTCCAGGGGGAGAACCAGCTCCCGATCCGGCCCAAGACACCAGTACTGTGCTCCTCTGGGGTCTGAGACTGTAGTTGTAGAGGCAGACAGAGAACTCATTAGACATGTATTTACAGTACCAGTATATACTCACCAACTGCCAGTGCCAATACACATGCATACGCTGCACATGCATAAGCATAAGTGGTAACAGTTTACTTAAAATATGCAGGTATAATGCATTATAACTTGTTGTAAGCATGTATGAGCCTTTACAATGCCTTGTTATGAGGCTATGTTTTGTCCCTCTCTACTGTATGTAGGAGATTTTCAAATGACTCAAATAGGCTGGTATTTTAGTCAGGATGATTATAATAGGATAACAAGACAGTAAGAGGCTCATTTGTGCCTATAGTCTTACACTGCATTAGAACGTCATCATAATGCATTATACCTACGGGCTTTAAGCAGTGTTACTTCTTACAGTGTAGGTACCTATGGGCTTTAAGCAAAGTGTTACTGTATACAGTGTAAGTTACGTGTGTACGGCACAGTGAATATTGCAGATAGGCGAAAGGGAGGAAGGGTCAGAGAGAGTCCAAGGGTTATTTGCTTTGTCAATGTCAGGTTTTGTGCAGCTCTCAACATAATGAAAGCATGCAACAGCAGTACTAATAATACTTTTGTTATATGAGCTCAACTCACCCAAGAGCCAAGTACCATATCATTCAGAGTCTTTATGCTGCTTGTGAACATGTTTTAGGCTGTAAAACATTTAAACCTATAGACCATAAAACAAGAATATAATATATAATCATCCTAAAATACATAATATTTATCTCTGTTGCAAATTAACATGCACCTATGCAAATAATTCATATTTAAGAGCATTTCCCCCCAAAAATTAAATTGGGTAACGTGGGGTAATTCTAACAGAAACCACTTTATGTCACCAATTTATTAACACTTGCTGCCATTACTCTTACTCAACTACAATTGTTATCTGTCTCATCTAAAAAATTTACACTACCGGTGAAAGGTTTAAGAACACCTACTAATTCAAGGGTTTTCCTTTATTTTTACTATTTTCTTCATTGCAGAATAATACAGAAAACATCAAAACTATGAAAAACATATATGGAATTATGTAGTAACCAAAAAAGTGTTAAACAAATCAAAATATATTTTATATTTGAGATTCTTCAAAGTAGCCACCCTTTGCCTTAATGACAGCTTTGCACACTCTTGGCATTCTCTCAACCAGCTTCATGAGGTAGTCACCTGGAATGCATTTCAGTTAACAGTTGTGCCTTGTTAAAAGTTAATTTGTGGAATTTCTTTCCTTCTTAATGCGTTTGAGACAATCAGTTGTTTTGTGACAAGGTAGGGGTGGTATATAGAAGATAGCCCTATTTGGTAAAAGACCAAGTCCATATTATGTAAAGAACAGCTCAAAGAAAGAAAAACGACCATTATTACTTAAAGAGATGAAGGTCAGTCAATACTGATACATTTCAAGAACTTTAAAAGTTTCTTAAAGTGCTGTCACAAAAACAAAAAAAAAGTTTTATGATGAAACTGGCTCTCATGAGGACCGCCACAGGAAAGGAATACCCAGAGTTACCTCTGCTGCAGAGTTCATTAGAGTTACCATCCTCAGAAATTGCATCCCAAATAAATGCTTCATAGAGTTCAAGTAACAGACACATCCCAACATCAACTGTTCAGAGGAGATCGCGTGAAACAGGCATTCATGGTCGAATTGCTGTAAAGAAACCACTACTAAAGGACATCAATAAGAAGAAGAGACTTTCTTGGGCCAAGAATCAGGAGCAATGGACATTAGACCGGTGGAAATCTGTCCTTTGTCCAAATTTGAAATGTTTGGTTCCAACCGCCGTGTCTTTGTGAGATGCATAGTAGGTGAATGGATGATCTCCGTATATGTGGTTCTGTCCGTGAAGCATGGAGGAGAAGGTGTGATGGTGTGGGGGTGCTTTGCTGGTGACACTGTCAGTGATTTATTTAGAATTCAAAGCACACATTCAAGGACACAAGCACATGGCTACCACGGCATTCTGCAGCGATACACCATCCCATCTGGTTTGCGCTTAGTGGGACTATCATTTGTTTTTCAACAGGAAAATGAACCAACACCACCTCAAGGCTGAGTAAGGGCTATTTGGTCAAGAAGGACATTGATGGAGTGCTGCATCAGATGACCTGGCCTCCACAATCACCCAACCTCAATCCAATTGAGACGGTTTGGGATGAGTTGGACCGCAGAGTGAAGGAAAAGCAGCCAACAAGTGCTCAGCATATGTGGGAACTCCTTCAAGACTGTTGGAAACACATTCCAGGTGAAGCTGGTTGAGAGAATGCCAAGAATGTGCAGAGCTGTCATCAAGGCAAAGGGTGGCTATTTGAAGAATTTGTTTAACACAGTTTTGGTTACTACATAATTCCCTATGTGTTATTTCATAGGTTTGATGTCTTCACTATTATTCCACAATGTAGAAAATAGTAAAAATAAAGAAAAACCCTTGAATGAGAAGGTGTTCTAAAACTTTTGACCGGTAGTGTAAGTCACTAACAAAACGATTCCGAGTTAAGTTGATCTAATATTTCGTCATTTATAAAAAGTTATATATATATATATATATATATATATATATATATACAGTTGAAGTCAGAAGTTTACATACACTTAGGTTGGAGTCATTAAAACTTGTTTTAAAACAAATTTCTTGTTAACAAACTATAGTTTTGGCAAGTCGGTCAGGACATCTACTTTGTGCATGACACAATACATTTTTCCAACAATTGTTTACAGACAGATTATTTCACTTATAATTCACTGTATCACAATTCCAGTGGGTCAGAAGTTAACATACATTAAGTTGACTGTGCCTTTAAACAGCTTGGAAAATTCCAGAAAATTATGTCATGGCTTTAGAAGCTTCTGATAGGCTAATTGACATCATTTGAGTCAATTGGAGGTGTACCCGTGGATGTATTTCAAGGCCTACCTTCAAACTCAGTGTCTCTTTGCTTGACATCATGGGAAAATCAAAAGAAATCAGCCAAGACCTCAGAAAAATAATTGTAGACCTCCACATGTCTGGTTCATCCTTGGGAGGATTTTCCAAATGCCTGAAGGTACCACGATCATCTGTACAAACAATAGTACGCAAGTATAAACACCATGGGACCACGCAGCCGTCATACCACTCAGGAAGGAGACACATTCTGTCTCCTAGAGATGAACGTACTTTGGTGCGAAAAGTGCAAATCAATCCCAGAACAACAGCCACTGATCCAAAACTGCTCCATAGAAAAGCCAGACTACGGTTTGCAACGCACATGGGGACAAAGACCATACTTTTTTGAGAAATGTCCTCTGGTCTGATGAAACAAAAATATAACTGTTTGGCTATAATGACCATCGTTATGTTTGGAGGAAAAAGGGGGAGGCTTGCAAGCCGAAGAACACCATCCCAACCGTGAAGCACGGGGTGGCAGCATCATGTCGTGGGGGTGCTTTGCTGCAGGAGGGACTGATGCACTTCACAAAATAGATGGCATCATGAGGAATGAAAATGATGTGGAGATATTGAAGCAACATCTCAAGACATCAGTCAGGAAGTTAAAGCTTGGTTGCAATTGGGTCTTCCAAATGGACAATGACCCCAAGCATACTTCCAAAGTTGTGGAAAAATGGCTTAAGGACAACAAAGTCAAGGTATTGGAGTGGCCATCACAAAGCCCTGACCTCAATCCCATAGAACATTTGTGGGCAGAACTGAAAAAGCGTGTGAGACCAAGGAGGCCTACAAACCTGACTCAGTTACACCAGCTCTGTCAGGAGGAATGGGCCAAAATTCACCCAACTTATTGTGGGAAGCTTGTGGAAGGCTAGCCAAAACGTTTGACCCAAGTTAAACAATTTAAAGAAAATGCTACCAAATACTAATTGAGTGTATGTAAACTTCTGACCCACTGGGAATGTGATGAAAGAAATAAAAGCTGAAATCAATCATTCTCTCTACTATTATTCTGACATTTCACATTCTTAAAATATAGTGGTGATCCTAACTGACCTAAGACAGGTAATTTTTACTAGGTTTAAATGTCAGGAATTGTGAAAAACTGAGTTTAAATGTATTTGGCTAAGGTGTATGTAAACTTCAGACTTCAACTGTGTATATATATATATATATATATATATATATATAATCGTACTACATCTATAAACGCTTTATGTATATACCATTAAGCTTACTGCAAGCTCTACGCCGATGCAAGATTCGGAGTGTTGCAATTACATTTTGCATTTTTGGCTTCTTATAATACGCTCTGGCATTTAAACATACTTTTTTACTAACTTTACATTTTCACACGCTGTATCATTCCTTCTGCAGCCGTGGGGGCAGTGTCGCTTGGTTCCTTAATCCGATCTATGGGCTATATATAGGCTATTTATCAAAGTAGCCTATTTTGCATTGATAACTAAATATAATCTCAGCCATTGTTCAAACAACAAGAATCCACCCCAAAATGTGTTTTGTTTAAAAGTAATAACTAGTGAATACAGGATATTGTGAAATGGTAGAAACTGCTGTAGCCAACTAGCTAGCCATGTGCTTTTTTACTCTGTGACCAAAACATGCTGATGTTTTAGCTGATATGGGAATGAATGCACAAACAGCATATCAAACTGCGATAATGTTTTAAGTTCAATCATCGGCAAGTATAAGAATATTTGCTGGGGCATATTTTTTTAATTATAGATCTGATTTTTTCTTGTGTATATGTGGGAAGCTAAAACGGCTAGCTAGCTTGCTAAGTCTTTAGACTCTAAAGATAGCTGCTAATAGCAAGGGAAGGCAACTCTTCCTTGTTTTCACAAAATGAAAAGACAAAATAAAAAAACTTTGCTATCGCCCCCTTGTGAACAGGCGTAGGACTGGCGAGGATATCATGTTACCAAAAGGTGTCCGCTAATCCAACAATCCCACTCCACCTACGTGCACGCACGGAAGTAGATCAATGGAGTAAACCTTGTAGTAACCTGTAGAGGAGCCTAAATATAAATAATCTGCTTGTTTAGAAAGAAAAATAGGAATTAGTTTTGATTAAAGCAGTAACATTTAAGTTGAGTGTGTTGGGGGCAACTGGTCCCCCGGAAATCTAATGCAAGTCTATGCTACCTAAATTAGTATTTTACAAATAATCTCCAAATCATCTACAAGTAGTTTAATTGAGTTACACAGTCATTTTTTAGACACTTTAGAATAATTTGGACATGATTTGGACATGATTTGGAGCGACATAGAAAAGAGATGCCTTACATCAAAACCTCATCATAGTGAGGATATTAATAGTGAGATGTGCAATGCCATTTTGTTTCAATATTTGATGTATTTAATAAAAATACGATACCTAGATTTAAGCTTTTAATTATTCAAAAGTATTCAAATAAAATGTATTAAATATATCTTAAACACAGTAATCTATAGGGGGAGGGGGTGGAGGGTACTTGTACTTGTAAAACTGCAATTTTCTAAAAACGTAATGTCATTAAATTACCAAAAAACTGTAAACTGTAGCCACTTACTCCTCTTCATAGTATGCTTTCCTAAGCATGACAATCATCCACATACCAAAGTTTTACCAAAGTTTTTTTTTTTTTGTGACAGTAATTTAACATTTTTCTTAGGGGGGGGGCTTGTTACCCCACGTTACCCTACATATGAAAATGTATTTTTCAATCTAAATATAAGTACATGAAAGATAAGACCTCCAACATTTTCAACTGCTTCCATACCCCAGTGACAGAGAAGTCTAACTTACCTTAAATTAGAGGAAAACTCCAATATTTGAAACCCAAAATGAACAGCTGTCAAGTACAAAATAAGACACAATATATTCAGTATAATAGTCTTTCTCTCGTTTTCTTTGTAAAAGTATTTTCCATGTCTGACCAACAGAAAAAGCAAGCAGAACAAGAGGAATACGGTTTGAAAGTGGAATCGAAGGTGTGTGCAGGCTGCGTTGAAGTTCGATAATTATTTCTGTGCGGAACGGCGCGCATACGCAGCCTGGTGGTAAAATATCCGGAAAACGTTTCCCTCGGGAGATGACGCATTGGATTTGTAGGCTTGCCTGTTTCTTTTTTGAATAGTCTGGTTTCAAAGTGTGCCACTGTTGGCGGGCTGCTCAAGTCAGTTTTTCCATAAGCAGTTGAGGACTGTAGTTAACCCTTCAAATAACTGTCTTCCTCAGGATAACATGTAGTTGTTATTTGTTTTGTCTATTTGTTTAACTTTTTGTCAATATAATGACCATAGCCACACGGTAAATTAACAAATACTTACACATAGCCTATTTCTTTCCACTTAATGAAGTTATTTATGCATTTAAAATGTCAGCTATTAGGGTTAAAGTGCGATTGTTATTATGCTACTTGGCAAAACAAGTGTTTTTATCATTGAAATAGCCTAATCATAGGCTATACATTGCCTACCTGTAATTAGAAAATAATATAATAGAATAAAATATAATAGAATATAGGCCTAAATAAACATTTATAGAACAGACAATTGATATATCACAAAGAAATATAACCCAAGTCACACAGATGCATTCCATGGGCTGTTTATCAAATATTCACATAAAATACAGTGTCCTTTGTAAAAGCCTTGGCGCGCAACAGGTAAACTAATCCTGAAACAGTCGACCAAAATGTCAGTGTGGCATTCCTTTCTTTTTGCCTCATTTAACACGCCCAGTTGATCTGTTAGACAAATCCCAAAGTTCAGCCAAGCCGCCTGCCATACACTAATTATAGTCAAAGAAATACATTAGAGAGAGACAGAGTACTTACCATGATAACGCCTCCGTTATTGAATCCGTTCCAAATCTCCCAGGAATTGGTCAAATGGAACTTGCCGGGGCGACTTTGAGCAAGGAGCCGGTTAAAAGAACACTCTCACTCGGCCACCGTCTCTCTGAGGAGAGGTAACCTATGTCTGCATCACCAGGACTTTTTCCTACAAACTAATACCGTAAACAAATCATTATATGTGCCTAAATGTATTTGTCAAGAGTTCAGAGGCAATTTTTGAATTAAACCAGTAGCGTTGCATTATCCATGTCGTTTGAGTGGCTTTCTGAGAGGAGGGCTGAGGCTACATCTGGAATCTGCCCAGCCCAGGTAACACACCCCAGGGAGAAAGACTGGTGACAGCAGGTATGGCAGTATGTTATGCAACACTTTCAGTCCAACACAAAAGTAAAGCTCAGAGACACAAACACATGAGACACACACACACACACTGTTGATACCCCCCCGCCCCCCAACTGATAAATTATTCATCTATTGCAGTTGAAACCTGCCTCTCCAGCCCTATTAAATATTTAAATACTGTTCTGAATCAACGTTCTTATACCAACACTTGTGGGAACCGAACATAGACCTATTACATATGCAACAATTCATTATAAAATACCTGTAGACACACAGCAGAAAAGCTGCCCTCTGAGCACATACTGGTTGAATCCACGTTTTTTTTCCAAACAACATTGAATAGCCTAGATGTTTCTGGCCAGAAGAGGAGGATTGAATTAAATCCTAGATGCCATCACCTGCCTTTGTGCCCGTGAGCAAGGCACTTAATGCCAGACACTTACCAGGCTGTCTATTCTAGACTGACCCCATAGGTAATCGTCTCCATCACATAATGGTGCTATATTATAAAATATTCATAATGGATATCCCTTTGTGACCCTCTAACACACTTGCACTAATACTCCACCAAGCCAACTGACCCTGAGGTAAAACGACACCACTGTTGCTTTTTCACCTGCGCCAAGATAGCCAACAGGCATCAGTTTGTCATTCACCTGGACCTTAGTGAACCATCTGCCTACTTTAGGTGCAGTAATGAAACATTGCATATTTAAATATTATGTTAGAATAATTAAGTAAGAACTGGGCTGACTGGGGGAAATGTTCCGACACTCAGGGCTGGTTTCCACACACAGATTAAGTCTAGTCTTGGACTAAAAATAATCTCCATGGAAATAGCTTTTTAGTCTAGGACTAAGCTTTATCTTCAAATTTTAAGTTTTAATGTCACACGCACAAGTACAGTGAAATGCCTTTCTTGCAAGATCTAAACCCAACAATGCAGTAATCAATATCAATGTAGCACTAAAAATAACAAGAAGTAAGTAAACTATATACACTGAGTGTACAAAACATTAAGGACACCTGCTCTTTCCATGACATAGACTGACCAGGTGAATCCAGGTAAAAGCTATGATCCCTTGTTGATGTCACTTGTTAAATCCACTTCAATCAGTGTCAATGAAGGTGAGAAGACAGGTTAAAGAAGGATTTGTAAGCCTTGAGACACACACATTTAAGTGCCTTTGAATGGGGTATGGTAGTAGGTGCCAGGCGCACATGTTTGTGTCAAGAACTGCAACACTGCTGGGTTTTTCATGCTCAACAGTTCACCGTGTGTATAAAGAATGGTCCATCACCAAAAGGACATCCAGCCAACTTGACACAACTGTGGGAAGCATTGGAGTCAACATGGGCCAGCATCCCTATGGAACGCTTTCGACACCTTGTAGAGTCCATGAACTGACGAATTTAAGCTGTTCTGAGGGGTGCAACTCAATATTAGGAAGGTGTCCTTAATGTTTTGTACATTCAGTGTACAGGGTCAGTTACAATTAGGGTTGCACGTTTTGGGGAATATTCAGAGGTGGAAACTATCCATGGGAATTTATGGAAATATATGGGAATTAACGGGAATATATGGGAATTAACAGAAATATATGCAAATTAATATTGATACCATTTAAATGTAGATGTTTTTTGCATTGGATATATTTACCATATCATATGGAGACAGAAACATTTTTACCTTATCATAAGTGACATAATTGCAAATGATTCAACCCTTCCAATATAAATAAAAAAACAATTTAGTTATGTATTGAACTTTAATTAAATGAGTTGACTCTTCACATGGGATGATTTCACTGAACAACAAAATAAATGGAATATTGAATGATCCACAATGATCCGTCGCATCTCCCAAAAACGTTTTTCAACATACGTTTGTAAAATGATAGTCTAGAAACTAAAGCTTTGGTTGTCTTCCTCTCAGGCTTCCATGTCTTCTCCCTGGACCTCCTCAATGTTCACCTCTTGAACATCAGACTCTGAGGCCTCATCTTCACTGTCACTTTCCAACCTTGTTGAGGATGGCTCGTTGTCAGGCTCAAAAAGCTTCAAATCTTCCGTGATGGCCACCAATTTTTCAACCCTTGTATTGGTCAGCCTGTTGCGTGCTTTGTTGTGTGTGTTCCCAAACAAGGACCAGTTGCGCTCTGAGGCGGCTGATGTTGGTGGGATTTGGAGGATGATGGAGGCAACAGGGGAAAGAGCCTCAGATCCACAAAGTCCTTTCCACCAGGTGACTCATGAGATATCTTGGCACGACTGCCACATTGCATCTCCATCCCAAATCCCTTGCTTGGAAGTGCACTTCGCCAGACTGCCAAGAAACTTTCCCTCATCCAGGCCAAGGTGGCCTGTTGATCTCTGCACCCGACAGGATGCTCTTGCCAGCATACTTGGGGTCCAACATGTACCCTGTGGCATGTATGGGCTTCAGGCAGAAGTCTTCACGCTTGTTGATGTATTTCTGAACTGCAGTTTCCTCTGCTTGGAGAAACAATGAAGTAGGCAGGGCAGTACGGATTTCTTCTCTTACATCTGCAAGCAGAGTCTGAACATCAGACAGGATGGCATTGTCTACCTCAATCCATGCAATGGCTACTGCTATAGGTTTCAGAAGTTTCAGGCTGCTTACCACTCTCACCCAAAATGCATCATCCAGGAGGATCCTCTTGATGGGGCTGTCCATATCGGCAGACTGTGATATGGCCAATCCTTTTTGGAGACTCCTTCCCCTCCAGGAGACTGTCAAACATGATGACAACACCACCCCAACGGGTGTTGCTGGGCAGCTTCAATGTGGTTCAATCTTATTTTTCTCACTTTGCTTGGTGAGGTAGATTGCTGCTATAACTTGATGACCCTTCACATACCTAACCATTTCCTTGGCTCTCTTGTAGAGTGTATCCATTGTTTTCAGTGCAATGGGTGTGATGTGAGGGTAGGACTCCTCCACTTTAGACCAAGCAGCCTTCATGTTCACAGCACTATCTGTCACCAGTGCAAATACCTTCTGTGGTCCAAGGACATTGATGACTGCCTTCAGCTCATCTGCAATGTAGAGACCGGTGTGTCTTGTTGTCCCTTGTGTCTGTGCTCTTGTAGAATACTGGTTGAGGGGTGGAGATTATGTAGTTAATTATTCTTTGCCCACGAACATTCAACCACCCATCAGAGAAGATTTCAGTACAGTCTGCTTTCTCTATGATTTGACCTTCATTTGAACTCTGTTGAACTCTGCATCCATCAAATTAGTAGATAAAGCATGTCTGGTTGGAGGGGTGTATGCTGGGCGAAGAACATTCAGAAATCTCTTCCAATACACATTGCCTGTGAGCATCAGAGGTGAACCAGTTGCATACACAGCTCGAGCAAGACATTCATCAGCATTTCTCTGACTACGTTCCTCCATTGAGTCAAAAAAACTTCTGATTCCAGGAGGACCATGAGCTGTTGCTATCGAAAAGGTGTCTGATTCATCATTTTCACCTCGAATAGAAGTAGAGGGACTTTTGTCAGAGGTTGCTTGTTGTGAGCGCTGAGGGAACTTTAGGCACTTGGCCAGATGGCTACTATTTACTAGTTAACAAAAAAGCATGTATTTAATCTAAAATATATTCACCCCACTCAGAATTCTAATCAAAACTTACCAGAAAGCATGTAGTCCTGTAGTAGCGTGGGCTAAATAGCATCTCGTTAGTGTGCAAGATCTTGAGAATCAGCTGTACATGTGATGGAAGAATGCACTGTGCATGCAGAGGGTTGCAATTCCATTGAATTGGGGATATTTTAACCAAAATATGCCACAATACCTAGAATTGCCTTATGTGTATCCCACAAAAAAGGTTCACTCTTATAAGCTAACTTTTTTGATGAATTTAAGCAAAATTCCCAAAATTCCCGGGCTTAACTTCTCATGGAAAGTTTCTGACCCTTTGCAACCCTAGTTCCAATACCATATTTCCAATGTGCAGGGATACTGGAGTGACAGAGGTAGATATGTATCGGGCAGTGGAGGCTGCTAAGGGGAGGATGGCTCATAATAATGTCTGGAATGGAGTCAATGGAATGGTATCCAACATGTGTTTTTCATGTGGTTGATATCATTCCATTGATTCCATTACATCTATTACTATGAGCCGTCCTCTCCTTAGCAGTCTCCACTGGTATATGGGTAAGGTGATTAGGCATCAGGATATATGATAAACAGAGTAGCAGCAGCGTAAATGATGATCGTATATAAGTGGGTGTGTGAATGTGTAGAGCCAGTGTAAATGTGTGTGTGAGCAAATGAAGTGAATGTGTGTGTGAGTGTGTAGAGTTCTGTGAGTGTGCATTGAAACAGTCCAAAAATAAAATACAATGGTCAACTCAGATTTGTGTAGCCATTTTGTTTGCTATTTGGTAGTCTTATGGCATGGGGATAGAACCTGTTCATGAGCCTGCTGGTGTCTTGATGCTCCGGTACCACTAGCCGTGCGGAAGCAGAGAAAACAGTCTATGGCTTGGGTGGCTGGAGTCTTTAATGATATTCCGGGCCTTCCTTTCACCTAATATAGAGGTTCTGGATGGCAGGGAGCTCTGCCCCAGTGATGTGCTGGGCTGTCCGCACCACCTTCTGTAGCGCCATGCAATCGAGGGCGGTGCTGTTGCTATACCAAGCAGTGACGCAGTGAGTCAAGATGCTTTCAATAGTGCAGCTGTAGAACATTTTGCAGCTGTAGAACCAATGACAAACCTTTTCAACCTCCTGAGGGAGAAGAGGCGATGTTGCGACTTCTTCACAACTGTTCGCACGTGTGGACCATTTTAAGTCCTTAGTGATGTGGACACCAAGGAACTTGTAGCTCTTGACCCGCTCCACTGCAGTCCCGTCGATGTGGATGGGGCTGTGCTCCCCCCTTTCCTATAGTCCACGATCAGCTCCTTGGTCTTACTGACATTGAGCGGTTGGTTGTTGTCCCGGCACCACACTGCCAGGTCACTGACCTCTGGTCTGTAGGCTGTCTCATCGTCACCTGTGATCAGGCTTACCACCGTTGTGTCTTCAGCAAACTTGATGATAGAGTTTGAGTTGTGCGCAGCCATGCAGTTGTGGGTGAATAGAGAGTACAGAAGGGGACTAAGCACACAACCTTGTGGGGCCCTCATGTTGAGCATCAGTGCGGCAGAGGTGATGTTGCCTACCCTCAGCACCTGGGGTCGGACCGTCAGGAAGTCCAGGATCCAGTTGCAGAGGGAGGTGTTCAGGCCCAGGGTCTTAAGCTTGGTGAGGGAGGGGACAATGGTGTTGAACGCTGAGCTGTAGTCAATGAACAGCATTCTCACATAGGTATTCCTCTTATCTAGGTAGGTGAGGGCTCTGAGAGCATGCCCTGGAATGCTGTCCGTTCCTGTGGCCTTGCGAGTGTTGACCTGATTAAAGACCTTACTCACGTCAGCACAGCGTTGTTCTTGTCATAGCGTGCATAAAATGCATTGAGTTTGTCTGGTAGAGAGGCATCATTGGGCAGATCACGGCTGGGTCTTCCTTTGTAATCCATAATGGACTGTAGCCCTGCCACATGCGGCGTGCATCGGAGGCTGTGTAATATGATTCCACCTTATTCCTATATTGTCCTTTTGCTTGTTTGATGACTCTGCGTAGGACGTAGCGGGACTTCTTGTACTTGTTCCTGTCCTCAGCTGTAGCTTCAGGGTTGTCTGCGATAGCAATGTGTGCGGTAGCCCTGTCCTTTATCTTAGCGCCAACCTCATAGTTAATCCAGAGCTTTTGTTTGGGCAAGCAGCGAACCTTCACTGTGGGGACAACATCACCGATGCACTTCCTAATGAAGCCGGTGACGGAGGTGGTTAGCTTGCCGATGTTAACGGCGGAGTCTCGGAACATATTCCAAACAGCGCTAGCAAAGCAGTCCTGCAGCATCATCTCTGATTCTGATGACCATTTCTCAACGGAGCGAGTCACGGGTACTTCCTGTTTGAGGTTCTGCTTGAAAACAACAAGCTGAATGGGGGACGAGGGAGGACCTTGTTCGTGGGTAGAGTAACAGTGGTCTTTATTGCCCCTAGTGGCAAAGAAGACGTGTTGATGCAAGTTGGGCATCACGTGTCTTAATGACGCGGAATTAAAAGCACGGGTAACAAGTAAAGCAGCCTCTGGGTGCAAGTTTCCCTGCTTGTTTATAGCCTCGTTAAATTTTTAAGTGCCATCTTGTTATTTTTTTGTCCTGAGGTGGAATGAATACAACAGTCACAATAACAGCTGAAAACTCCCTCGGAAGGGAGAATGGTCGCCATTTGACCATCAGGTATTCCAAGACGGGTGAACAATGGTTCAAGACTTCCACTGCACTCGAGTCAGCACACCTTTTGTTGTTAATGAAGAGGCAAACCCTTCCCCCTCTCGATTTCCCTGACTCCACTGTCCTGTTGGCTCAATGGATAGAGAATCCATCCAGTTAATTAGCCATGAGGGGTATCTTGTCTAAAAGCCATGTTTCAGAAAAGCAATATTCACGAGAGTCCCGTTGGTAGCAAATCCGCGATCAGAGGTTATCCAGACCCACACACGTTGAACCAGACACTGGCCTTATATACACTTTAAGGGAGGTTTAGCTGGACAATTCAAGTCACTGTGCAGGTGTGACACATACCATATGCCCCTGTTCTAGGACATGTCACCTTTTGTGAGGATAGCAACAGACACAAGACACAGATGGGCAGTGACAGTGTATGTTTACAGTGGATGGTTATGATGACAACAGCACGTAATTTCCGCCACTTTCCAGCTGATACAATATCTAGGCAGACCTGTTAAACGTGTTTCAGTAGACACAATTACTGGCCAAAATGTTGACAAATGATCCAGCTATGTCAACAATGTTAGCTACGTGGTTAAATAGGCCATCTTCCTCAATGTTTTTCAGACACATCTTAGTTCATCTTTAATTAATTAATACATTTGTCTCTTGTCTAATTTCCATATAACATACAGTACCCCGTCAAAAGTTTGGACACACCTACTCATTCAAGGGTTTTTCTTTATTTTTACTATTTTCTACATTATAGAATAATAGTGAAGATGTCAAAACTATGAAATAACACATATGGAATCATGTAGTAACCAAAAAAAGTGTTAAACAAATCAAAATATATGTTATATTTTAATTTCTTCAAAGTAGCCACGCTTTGCCTTGATGACAGCTTTGCACACACTTGGCATTCTCTCAACCAGCTTCACCTGGAATGCTTTTCCAACAGTCTTGAAGGATTTCCCACATATGCTGAGCACTGTTTGGCTGCTTTTCCTTCACTCTCCAGTCCAGGGTGATTGTGAAGGCCAGGTCATCTGATGCAACACTCCATCACGCTCTTTCTTGGTCAAATAGCTCTGGAAGTGTGTTGGGTCATTGTCCTGTTGAAAAACAAATGATAGTCCCACTAAGCGCAAACCAGATGGGATGGCGTATCGTTGCAGAATGCTGTGGTAGCCATGCTGGTAAAGTGTGCCTTGAATTCTAAATAAATCACAGACAGTGTCACCAATAAAGCACCCCCACACCATCCCACCTCCTACCTCCTTGCTTAATGGTGGGAACCACACATGCGGAGCTCATTCATTCACCTACTCTGCGTCTCACAAAGACACCGCGGTTGGAACCAAAAATCAAAAAATTTGACTCATCAGACCAAAGGACAGATTTCCACCGGTCTAATGTCCATTGCTTGTGTTTCTTGGCCCCACCAAGTCTCTTCTTCTTATTGGTGTCCTTTAGTAGTGGTTTCTTTGCAGCAATTCGACAATGAAGGCCTGATTCACGCAGTCTCCTCTGAACAGTTGATGTTGAGATGTGTCTGTTACTTGAACTCTGTGAAGCATTTATTTGGGCTGCAATTCCTGAGGCTGGTAATTCTAATGAACTTATCCTCTGCAGCAGATGTAACGGCAGGTAGCCTAGCGGTTAGAGTGTTGGGCCAGTAACCGAAAGGTTGTTAGATTGAATCCCCGAGCTGACATGGTAGAAATCTGTTGTTCTGCCCCTGAACAAGGCAGTTAACCCATTGTTCCTAGGCCATCATCGCAAATAAGAATTTGTTCTTAACTGACTTGCCTAGTTAAATAAAGGAAAAATAACTTCCTTTCCTGAGAGCCAGTTTCATCATAGCGCTTGATGGTTTTTGCAACTGCACTTGAAGAAACTCTCAAAGTTCTTGAACATGTAACGTATTGACTGACCTTCATGTCTTAAAGTAATGATGGACTGACGTTTCTCTTTGCTTATTTGAGCTGTTCTTGCCGTAATATAGAGTTGGTCTTTTACCAAATAGGGCTATCTTCGGTATACCACCCCTACCTTGTCACAACACAACTGATTGGCTCAAACGCATTAAGAAGGAAAGAAATTAGACAAATTAACTTTTAACAAGGCACACCTGTTAATTGAAATGCATTCCAGGTGACTACCTCATGAAGCTGGTTGAGAGAATGGCAAGAGTGTGCCTTTGCACAAGTGTGTGCAAAGCTGTCATCAAGGCAAAGGGTGGCTACTTTGAAGAATCTCAAATATAGAGATTGTGTTTAACACCTTTTTGGTTACTACATGATTCCGTATGTGTTATTTCATAGTTTTGATTTCTTCACTATTATTCTACAATGTAGAAAATAGTAAAATTAAAGAAAAACCCTTGAATGAGTATGTGTGTCCAAACCTTTGACAGGTACTGTACCTATGCTGTTGCTGTTGAACACGTTTTCTACACACTCAAAGTCACACTGTTCCTGTAGTTTGATTGACAATACAATGACCAACCCACCACTGGCATTCCTAGTTATCTCATAGTCATAATCTTGTCACTTTGGGGGCGTTCGTAAATTTCCTTCAGTGTATCAGAGTGTGCTCTGGGTTATTTGTAAATTCAGATTGTTTGTTCTTAAATTCAGTGTTTCGCTCTCTGCGTATCCAGAGCGTACACTGGACACTCTGATCTGGTCAGTATCCAGAGCGTACACAGGACACTGACCTGGACACTCTGACCAAGAAGTAGGGTTGATCCAAGCTTTCTGATCTCACAACAGCAGTCAAGCACCCAAGCTAACTGGCTAAAGTCGGCTAGCTTGCTAGCTACATCCAGACACAAATGAGAGAAGACCTGACTCTGACCATTTTACTCGCCCTAGCAGAGCTGGTTAGGCTGTTTTACTGTTATCCAGAGCATTGATGACTGTAACTGTGCTGCTTGCAACAATGACACCGGTCATATTGAATGGGTTTTGTGCGTTCGTAAATTCATCAGTATTTCTGCGCACTGGCACACTCAGACGAGAGTGCTCTGAAATCGGAGTAGATAGCCAGAGTGAATTTACGCACACACCTTTCGTCTAATTTCTCACTGAGCCACTGCTGGAGACATACCAAGGCGCTAACTCAATCAACAGACAGTCATCCATATTGACAAACAAGAACTCTGTGTAGAAGTATGCACAGATCTAGGATCAGGCTACCATCCCAGAATTGGAGTTTGGGTGGAGGACACAAAATGGGCCTCAGGGTCCGTGTCCGCAAAGCGTAACAGAGTAGAAAATTGGTCGTAAGTGCCAAGTATAGAGACATTTTACTCATGCTCTCATGGGTAAAAATAAAAGCAACGCATGAAGCCTCTTTAGTCATGAGTCCCACCTAGTCAACAGATATTTAGGACACCTCATGAGCTGTCCTAACCAGTTAAGAGTTACCAGCAGGTGTCTTGGTAATTGAAAAAGGCAGTGAGTCAGTGGTTCCTGCACCATAGACAGGCAAATGCTTTGGAGTTGTTGAAATAATGGTTTGATATTTCTATATGATAAACCCATAAATAATCGAGACATTCATGCAACAATGTCTCTTGAGCTTTTGCCAATTATTTCACATAGACCTAGGCCTCATAGGGTGTCTTGGGGGTAAACCCCCTCCCCTCCCCATCCTGTAATTCTCCCAGAAATCACTATGTCAACAACAACAAAATACCAACCCTTTCCCTGGCTTCCATTACTCTTGCTCAACTAAACAATTAATGTGTCTCATCGCAACTTTTTAAGTCAATCCAACATAACGATTTGTGATGGCCTGTCCCAACTGTGTCTTATGTTGAAAAATCTGATTACAAAAGTTCAATTTCAGAGCTCCAAAATTGCATATCATACTTTGTGATTGGAGGAAGCATGGGCAAGTTATGCTACTTTAAACATTAATAAACATGTTATCCCACTTAGGAGACAAGTAGGAGAAAATGACCTGAAAGATTTGATGTACAGTCACATTCACCATGGTTGTCTGAATCGAGCACAGCTGGCGATGCCTCATCGCGACTGGTTATTCCCAATGATATATTCCCCATAATTTGCAACAATGTCAATGAGCATCATCACTATCTTTCCTTTGCTGTACCTCAAACTGTCGTCATTACCAGCTGAGATAAACTTTTATGAGTTTATTTTACTCCTGCCTCAGACTTTGTCTGGGCAGTTTCTTATCACCCTAAAACCTACTCTGAGCTGGGAGTTTTTTATTGTCTTAAAACAGGTTTTAGCAGGATTTTGAGACGCTCCAGATCAGCAACTCGGGGCAACTTCACCCTACTTTGTGAACCATCATCAGTGCCACTCCACTGCCCCACCCTCTGGTCAACAACAGTCATTACACCTTCAAGGACCACACTTCTGAATAGAAGCAGGAGTAGTTAGGGTGAAGTTGCCTCTAGACACTGATCTTGAGTAAATGTAGTATGATCCCCACTCTTGGTTGAGGTTAGGATTGCAGAATGGAAAAGCTGATCCTAGAGCTGTACCTAGGGGCAACTTTACTCATGGACGCTCAGGGAAGCTCATTGTCAACATGTGGGAGGGAAATAAATGGTCATAACAACAAAAAGTATGTATTTCTAATGTGGAACTTGTTGTCTGTGTCAGAGTACTGAAATTATTTTCAAGGACGATTATGAATACTGTATTTTTGCAAGAAGGACAATGATTCACTCAAAGGACAAAGATACACTCAAAGCCTTAAGGTGTGTGTGTGCAAAATGTGATGTAGTGGACTAGTCACTGGTAACCACCCACCCTCTTCCATACATTAATTGATTGTGTTTCCACTCTGGATTCTGCTTTGCTGACCTAAACAGAACTCATTACTTTGGGGGAGGATGAAGACTGCGTCTCAAATGGCACCCTATTGCCTTTATAGTGCACTACCTTTGACCAGACCCATTTTGACTATGGAAGAATAGGGTGCCACGAAGGCTGATGGAACACTTCATTCGGAGGAAAATGTAAGAACGCCTGACTCTACCCTTCCCACTCAGTCCTGGGTCACCATAGAAACATTCCTTCTTGAACAATAAACACAGTGACTAGTTCTGAACTTCTACATTTATTCAACAGAGTACACTCTGTATTCAGTTTACACAAATCATTCAAAACACCAACTGTGTTCCTGTTGTAAAACTTTTCAAATCAAGTTGCATATGTAAACCGACTCTTAGCTTGTGTTTACGTTATAAAATATCTGTAGTTATCGCATTTGAATTTAAAAAGCTCAAAGAGTGAGTAACAAAATTGGAGAATCCAGAGCCTGTATTCATAAAGCATGTCAGACTAGGAGAGCTGATCTGGGATCAGTTTTGCCTTTTAGATCACATTGAATAAGATTTTATGAACAGGTGGGAACTGACATATCAGCCCTCCTACTCTGAGAAGCTTTATGGATACGGACCCTGGTAGACCCTGGCGCTTGCAACCCCAGAATTGTGGGTTCTATTTACCTAGGGCCACCAATATGTAAAGTGTATGCACACATGACTGTAAGTTGCTTTGAATAAAAGCATCTGCTAAATTGCAGATATTTTATTTTATTATTATACATGTACACTGAAAGCAATATAAAAGCATTATTTACAATGAATTGTTCAGCACCTAATATGCTAAGGGACGGTGGTGTAAAGTACTTAAGTAAAGTAGTTTTTTAGGGGTATATTTACTTTACTTTACTATTTATATTTTTGACAAATTTTACTTCTCTACATTCCTAAAGAAAATTATGTACTTTTTACTCCATACATTTTCCATGACACTCAAAGGTACTCATTACATTTTGAATGTTTAGCAGAAAGGAAAAGCTTTTAATTCACACACTTATCAAGAGAACGTCCCTGGTCATCCCTACTGCCTCTTATCTGATGGACTCGCTAAACACATGCCTCGTTGTCACAACTTCAGCCAAAGTTGGTCCCTCTCCTTGCTCGGGTGGCTTTTGGCGGTCGAAGTCACCGGTCTTCTAGCTACCGCCGATCTACTTTTCATTTTCAATGTTTTTCTGTCTTCATTATACACACCTGGTTTCTATCCCATAATCACGTTCCTTATTTAACCCTCTGTTCCCCTCATGTTTTTGTGTGTGATTGTTTGTGTTACTTTGGTTCCGTGTTTTCGAGTGGTTGGTTTTTCCCCCAGTCATGTATTTTGGAAATATTGAGTAAAGCATTTGAAAACTCATACTCGTTGTCCTGCACCTGACTCTGCCTTACCGGCATCACGGAGAACTTTGACAGAATCACGCACCACCCATGGAGTCACCCAGCCCTCCTCTACAAGTCGAAGAGCGCCTTCAGCAGCATGCGACAATGTTGCAGTGTCTCGGCAAGGCCATGGATAGCGTGCTGCAGAGTATGAAGCAATGGGAGAGAGGAGGATTTTCAGCGCCATCAACACAACCTCCCACTCCACAACCCACACAACTGTCCACCCCTCCTTCACCTGGTCCCAGTGGGATTCGGCTCGCGCTCCCGAGTATGATGGGTATGATGGGACGGCTGCCGAGTGTCAGGGGTTCCTACTCCAGATGGAGCTCTACCTGGCGACCGGCGGGATGCGAGAGCGTGTCCGCCCTCGTCTCTTGTCTATCCGGGAAAGCCCTGGAGTGGGCCAACGTCGTATGGGGAGAGGAAGGAGAGGCGTTGGACCACTATGAGGAGTTCACCCGCCGTTTAAGGGCAGTATTCAAGGGTAGAACGGCAGGTGAATGCTTGTTCCACCTCAGACAGGGGACGAGGAGCGCACAGGACTTTGCGCTGGAGTTCCGAACTCTGGCCGCCGGCGCGGGATGGAGTGACAGGGCCCTGATCGACCAATATAGATGCAGTCTGCACGAGGACGTCCGACGGGAGCTGGCATGCAGAGACACCACCCTTTCTTTTGACCAGCTGGTGGACATGTCCATCAGGCTGGATAACCTGCTGGCCACCCGTGGACGTCAGACTCACCCAGAGCTCCCTGTTGCTCACATGTTTTTTTGTTAATTTTCCAGATTTTTTCCCCCCGCATTCCCAGCATAAGGCGCTAGTCAATTCAGGCGCAGCTGGGAATTTTATTGATCGGTCATTTTTTTCATAGTTTAGGGATCCCCATTGTTCCTGTTGATATGCCCTTCCCTGTGCAAGCCTTAGATAGTCGACCATTAGGGTCAGGGCTGATTAGGGAGGCTACCGCACCACTAAGCATGGTGACGCAGGAGGGTCATGAGGAGAGAATCAGTTTATACCTCATTGATTCTCCTGCGTTTCCTGTGGTGTTGGGCCTACCCTGGTTGGCCTATCATAATCCCATTATTTCGTGGAAACAGAGGGCTCTCAAGGGATGGTCACGAGAGTGCTCGGGGGTGTGTGTAGGTGTTTCCATAGGTGCGACTACGGTGGAAAGTCCAGACCAGGTCTCCACCGTGCACATCCCCTCTGAATATGCCGATTTGGCCTTCTGTAAATAGAAGGCGACTCAATTACCACTCCATCGACGGGGGAATTGTGCGATAGATCTCCTTGTAGACGCAGCACTTCCCAGGAGTCACGTGTATCCTCTGTCACAGGAGGAGACGGAGGCTATGGAAACACGGTCTGCGCAGGTGTATTGACTATCGGTGTATCAATCAGATCACTGTGAGGTACAGCTACCCGCTGCCTCTCATAGCCAGTGCGATTGAATCAATGCACGGGGCGCGCTTCTTCACAAAATTGGATCTTAGGAGCGCATACAATCTGGTGCGTATCCGGGAGGGGGACGAGTGGAAGACGGCATTTAGTACCACCTCAGGGCACTATGAGTACCTCGTCATGCCGTACGGGTTAATGAATGCTCCATCAGTTTCCAGGCATTTGTAGACAATATTTTCCGGGACTTGCTCGGGCAGGGTGTAGTGGTGTATATCGACGACATTCTGATTTACTCCGCTACACGTGCCGAGCATGTGTCCCTGGTGCGCAAGGTGCTTGGTCGACTGTTGGAGCATGACCTGTACGTGAAGGCTGAGAAATGTCTGTTTTTCCAACAGTCCGTCTCCTTCCTAGGGTACCGCATTTCCACGTCATGGGTGGAGATGGTGAGTGACCGCATTTCAGCCGTGCGTAATTGGCCAACTCCCACCACGGTAAAGGATTCGGTTCTCAGGGTTTGCCAACTACTACCGGCTTTGGTCAGATAGCGGCTCCCATTACCTCACTGCTGAAGGGGGGAACGGTGCGACAACAGTGGTCAGCTGAGGCGGACAGGGCTTTTGGTCACCTGAAGGCTCCGTTTACCTCGGCTCCCGTGCTGGCTCATCCGGATCCCTCTTTGGCATTTATCGTGGAGGTGGACGCGTCCGAGGCTTGGGTTAGGAGCTGTGCTGTCTCAGTGGTCCATAGATCCCACTCCCATACTTCCGGCCTCTTGCCTGGTGGCACCGGTGGTGTGGGAGTTGGACACGGACATAGAGCGGGTGTTACGTACAGAGCCCACTCCACCTCAGTGTCCAGCTGGGCGTATGTACGTTCCAGCCTGCTGTCCGTGACCGTCTGATCTATTGGGCCCACACGTCACCCTCCTCTGGTCATCCTGGCATCAGTCGGCCTTGGTCACACCTGTCAGTGGACTTTTTGACGGATCTTCCGCCGTCACAGGGTAACACCACGATCCTGGTCGTTGTGGATCGGTTTTCTAAGTCCTGCCGCCTCCTTCCTTTGCCCGGTCTCCCCCATGGCCCTACAGACTGCGGAGGCCCTGTTCGCCCATGTCTTCCGGCATTACGGGGTGCTTGAGGATATAGTTTCTGATCGGGGTCCCCAGTTCACGTCCAGGGTTTGGAGGGCGTTTATGGAACGTCTGGGGGTCTCGGTCAGCCTGACCTCAGGTTTTCACCCCGAGAGTAACGGGCAGGTGGAAAGAGTCAACCAGGATGTGGGAAGGTTTCTGCGGTCCTATTGCCAGGACCGGCCGGGGGAGTGGGCAGTTTTCATCCCCTGGGCAGAGATGGCCCACAATTCACTCCGCCACTCCTCCACTGGTCTCTCCCCTTTCCAGTGCGTACTGGGATACCAGCCGGTTCTGGCACCATGGCATCAGAGCCAGATCGAGGCTCCTGCAGTGGATGAATGGTTTAGGCGCTCGGAGGAAACCTGGGAGGCCGCCCATGTGCAACTACAACGAGCCGTGAGGAGGCAGAAGGCGAGCGCCGACCACCACCGCAGTGAGGCCCCGGTATTCGCACCGGGGGACAGGGTCTGGCTCTCGACCCGAAACCTGCCCCTCCGCCTGCCCTGCCAGAAGCTGGGTCCGCGGTATGTGGGGCCCTTTAAAGTCCTGAGGAGATTGAACGAGGTATGTTATAAGTTACAGCTTCCCCCTGATTACCGTATTAACTCCTCGTTCCATGTGTCTCTCCTCAGGCCGGTGGTGGCTGGTCCACTCCAGGAGTCTGAGGTACGGGAGGTTCCTCCGCCCTCCTCTGGACATCGAGGGGGCCCCGGCGTATACTGTTCGAGCCATTATGGACTCTAGATGTCGGGCAGGGGGCCTCCATTACCTCATGGAGTGGGAGGGGTACGGTCCAGAGGAGAGATGCTGGGTGCCGGTGAGAGACATCCTAGACCCTTCGTTGCTGCGGGAGTTTCACCGTCTCCACCCGGATCACCTCGTCCTCCGGGTCGTCCCCCAGGCCGGTGTCGGCGCGCGGCTCATCAGTCAGACATCAGTCAGGAAGTTGAAGCTTGGTCGCAAATGGGTCTTCCAAATGGACAATGACCCCACGCATACTTCCAAAGTTATGGCTTAAGGACAACAAAGTCAAGGTATTGGAGTGGCCATCACAAAGCTCTGACCTCAATTTCATAGAAAATTTGCTGGCAGAACTGAAAAAGCGTGTGCGAGCAAGGAGGCCTACAAACCTGACTCAGTTACACCAGCTCTGTCAGGAGAAATGGGACAAAATTCACCCAACTTATTGTGGGAATCTTATGGAAGGCTACCCGAAACGTTTGACCCAAGTTAAACAATTTAAAGGCAATGCTACCAAATACTAATTGAGTGTATGTAAACTTCTGACCCACTGGGAATGTGATGAAAGAAATAAAAGCTGAAATAAATCACTCTTTACTATTATTCTGACATTTCACATTCTTAAAATAAAGTGGTGATCCTAACTGACCTTAAACAGGGAATTCTACTAGGATTAAATGTCAGGAATTGTGAAAAACTGTTTAAATGTATTTGGCTAAGGAGTCTGTAAACTTCCGACTTCAACTGTAAGTATGTGGATACCCCTTCAAATGAGTGAATTTGGTTATTTCAGTCACACATGTTGCTGACAGGTGTATAAAATCGAGCACACAACCATGCAATCTCCATAGACAAACATTGGCAGTAGAATGGCCTGTACTGAAGAGCTCAGTCTTTCAACGTGGCACCATCATGATCAGTTCGTCAAATTTCTTTCCTGCTTGAGCTGCCCCGGTCAACCGTAAGTGCTGTTATTGTGAAGTGGAAACAGCTAGGAGCAACAACATCTCAACCGCGAAGTGGTAGGTCACACAAGCTTACAGAACGGGACCGCCGAGTGCTGAAGCTTGTAGCGCGTAAAAATCGTCTGTCCTCAGTTGCAACACTTACTACCGAGTTCCAAACTGCCTCTGGAAGCAACGTCAACGTTTTTCATCGTTTGGGCTAGGCCCCTAGGTTCCAGTGAAGGGAAATCTTAACGCTACACCATACAATGACATTCTAGACGATTCTGTGCTTCCAACGTTGTTGCAACAATTTGGGAAAGGCCATTTCCTGTTTCAGCATGACAATGCCCCCGTGCATAAAGCTTGACTGGCCTGCTCAGAGCCCTGACCCCAACCCCAGCGAACACCTTGGGATGAATTGGAACGCCGACTGCGAGCCAGGCCTAATCCCCTAACATCAGTGCCCGACCTCACTAATGCTCTTGTGGCTGAATGGAAGCAAGTCCTCACAGCAATGTTCCAACATTTAGTGGAAAGCCTTCCCAGAAGAGTAGAGGCTGTTATAGCAGCAAAGGGGGGACCAACTCCAAATTAATGCACATAATTTTGGAATGAGATGTTCGATGAGGATACTTTTGGTCATGTAGTGTATATAGAACCAAAATGGTTCTACCTGGAACCAACTAGGGTTCTTCAATGGGTTCTCTTATGGGGAGAGCCGAAGAACCCTTTTAGGTTCTAGATAGCACCTTTATTTCTAAGAGTGTAGACGGCAGGTTCCGTGTTTGTACCTCCCTCCCTCCCTTGTTTGTCAGCATCAAGTCTCCTAGTTTGAATGCATTAATTGACATCTAATGTTGATCGGCTTTCTTGTATTCACCACACACCTCTTTGTATGTGTCCCAAATTGCAACCAATCACTATTTAGTGCATAATGTTTGACCAGAGCCCATAGGGCTGCAGGTTCTGAAGCTGGCCTAAGACTTTAATTAGCTGTTTATGCTATGCTAGTGTAATATACCTGTAAAAAACAAAAACTCAAGAGACTCTGATGGTTTATATTACCTGTATAATCATCTATACATTAACAGTATTTATACATATATTTATACATTTAGAACCTGTTTCTTTAGTGTCTGATGATGTTTCTGTCTGGAAAATTTCTCAGTCGAGATATGACAAGGGCAACGGGAGACTAGTGTTCATCACTACGTATTCCACAGTCTCTCTCTCTCTCTCTTCTCCAACCCCCTCTCTGCTTTTTCATAAAAATCTTTATGATGGTTTCTGCAGGGGGAGGCATCTCATCTCTCCAGTGTAGTGTCATCCAGCCCATACTTATACAATTAATTCATTTAATGGTTCGTAATGGTTCAGGGCGGCAGGTAGCCTAGTGGTTAGAGCGTTGGAATAGTAACTGGAAGGTCAAGATCAAATCCCCGAGCTGACAAGGTAAAAATCTGTTGTTCTGCCCTTGAACAAGGCAGTTAACCCACTGTTCCTAGGCCATCATTGTAAATAAGAATTTGTTCTTAACTGACTTGCCTTGTTAAATAAAAAAAGATGCTGCAGTTTCCACTGGAGAATATTCTCCCTTGCAAAAAACCATTGTCAACCTATTAGTACAAGCTAACAAGTAAGGTTCACCAGTATTTCAGCCAATAGCCAGATGGAAAAGAGCTAGGTCATGTTCATGAGGAACCAAACACAGGAAAACGGACTGAAACAGTGCCGGACTAACTGGAATTGTCCAATAAGAAACACAAATGTTTGTTTTTATGTTGCAAAATGTTTTCGGTTGCATGCCCTAATAAACACAACCCTGGTAGTCATGGGTGTGGTCAGTCACTTTACAGTACCTGTTAGTCCAGACACTCCTATAAAATAAATGAGCAGAGGCCATTTGGAACTCAAGTATTGCCATTCATCTGCAGCTACGGTCACATATCTCCAATAATGATGTCACTGATGTATGTGGAGGGGGCGGGGCCTCAGCTGATGACGTGGTGGCCATCCTGACCGCACGATTGGCTGTCCAGGAGGACGGACGGCTCACAGAGCAGCAGATCATCCTCTCCCATCATTGAGCTGTGCTCTGAGTTCACAAAGTTGGGAATGTCGAAGTGGTGCGACAGGAAGCAGTGTTCCCTCGCTGACTTTCCCTCCTCCGGAAGTCCCTGGAGGTCGATACCGCCATCTCCCCGCTCGCTGGCTTCCCCCGCCTCTCCCATCTCCTCCAACCCAAAGGAGCTGCGTCCTCCCAGCCTCCCGTGGACACTATGCGGCCCACATCCACCCCCTGCTCCCCCTCTCCCCTGCTCCTCCTTGCTGATGTAGAAGAAGGAGCGTGATTCGTCCAGAAGGGGGCGCGAGAAGGCCTTGTCCTCGTCGGCCAGGGAGTCCCCCTGGGGGCAGTGGATGTCCACGACGCAGTTCTCCAGCCGGTGGCGCTTCTCGCACAGCTCCGGGTTTCTGTTGGGGAGGGAGAATAGAGAGCAAATGTTACAAGGAGAGGAGAGAGTGAGGTTGTGAAAGAGGGGCCTTCAATAGAGAACTTCATTTTAAAGTGTATTTCTTCCAAGCATTTATAGAGCCAAACGTTCCAGTAACTAGATCTTTCCCATAATTTTCAACCAAATGCAGTCATGTGTTCATTGTCAACTGGTCCAGCCAATACCAACAGAGCAGCCCATAAAAACCCTTGGAAGTATTGTATGATGCCGCATTTCACAGACCAAGCCCAGGTGACGATGGTATGATGCAAGCCGCAAGGTAACAGACCTAGCCCAGGTGATGATGGTATGATGCAAGCCGAGAGGACATAGACCAAGCCCAGGTGACGATGGTATGATGCAAGCCTCTAGGACACAGACCAAGCCCAGGTGCTAAGGCAGGAGACCATTGGAGGCCTCAAGAGCATTGACAGGTCCATCCATCCTGAAACCAAGTGAACAACCATCAATGCCTTGTCTCCCAGAACACCTGACCCTACGCAACAAAAATAATTTGTCCACGGAGGAGAACAAAAACAGAGAAATCTCTCCAAGGACAGAGGCTGGAAAGCAGAATGTGGCCCTAGAATGGAAAATGCTGATGGATGTGGACCAATGCCTCACAGTTCCATCTGAGATACAACAGCTGTTACCAACCTGTAATGTGTCTGTGTGTTGCTGGTGTAGAGGAGTCAGGCGCAGGACAGCAGATATGAGTAAATATAGCAAATTTTACTCAATATAATAATAAACGACAAAAAATATCCAAGCCCACAAATACGGACCGCAATACAATAAAACAATCACTCACAAACAAACATGGGGGAACAGAGGGTTAAATAATGAACAAGTAATTGTGGGATTGAAACCAGGTGTGTAAAACAAGACAAGAACAATGGAAAATGAAAAGTGGATCGGCGATGGCTAGAAAACCGGATGCCGAACGCCGCCCGAGCAAGGAGAGGGACCGACTTCGGCGGAAGTTGTGACACAACCTAAGACCAAACCTGGTACTATGTTCTACTAAGGGTCCAACTCTCTGTGCGCTCTCTACTTTGTGGAGTTAACAGTGCCTTGGGAGGATAAGGTGGACGAGGCATACGAGAGGAAGAGGCTGAGCTTGCAGTGGATACAGAGCAGGGAGGCTGGAAAGCAAGAGTTTGCCCAGTGGAGGTTGGGTGTCGTGGATTTGTGGCAACATCTACTACCAGGTTGCTGAAGGACCTTGGGATCCACTGCCAAGCCTTATGTCAAACCATCAAGGCAACTTCAGAGGCTGCTGAAATGGGTAGCCAGTGGCTCTGGCTGAAGAGGAAATAACCCAGATGGGCCTCAAAGTGAGCAGGGAGGAGATTGAGCAGGTATAGAGGGGGCTGGTTCTGGGATACCAGAATTCACTGTAGAGCTTTCTGGAAATGCAGTGGACTCATCAAATAACATTTAAGATGGAAGGTGCCCACTTGAAAACACCAATGAAATATCTGCCTTATCCCCATCTCAACAACATCAAGCAAGTTTTAAGTTAGTGCTCACAATCAACTATTGGCACAAAGGATTTATAACACCATGTCCTGTGTATTCAGAAATACTTTTAACTATGGTGAGCCATATCAGTTTCATCTGACAGTTTTGTATGTTTAACTTGCTCTGTTACTGCAATTTTTAATAAATGAAGTAATTTTGAACAGTTTTTATTCTCAGTCCTTTGAAGTGTTAGAGTAATGGACAGCTCTCTCACATAGGGGGTTAGAGAGGAGAGGAGGGGGGGTTAGAGAGGAGGGAAGAGAGAGGATAAAAGGAGAGAAGAGAAGAGGGGGTTAGAAAGATAGGAGAGGATAAGAGAGAAGAGGAGAGGTTAGTTGAAGAGGTGAAGGGTTAGTAGAAGAAGAAGATGGGGGAGAGGGGAAGGTTAGGAGTGGCGAGAAATTCAATTTAATAGGACTTTAGGAAAGATTATGAGGATGGATGGATGGAAAGGAGAGGGCAGAGAGAAGTCTATGAAAGAGCAGAGAAGTGAAGTGGCGAGGATGTGAGCAAGATGAAAAGGAGATAACCCACTGGGCACAGACGTCAGTTCAAGTCTAGATTTACATTTGGTTGAGTTGTCAACTAACGTCAACTTAACGTGAAATCAACAACAAAAATGTCACAATGTCATTGTATTTAGGTTAAAAGTTGGATGAAAAAAAATACGAAATGACCTTACTTTTGGATTTTTTGCCAATCCAATCATTTTCCCATGTTTATTCAACGTCATCACATAGATTTTTTGGGGTTGCAATGACGTGGAAACAATGTTGACTCAACAGTTGCCCAGTGGGAAGGGACAAAGGAGCAATACGTGTCAATGAATTTATATTACTTTCAAGGACCGCAATATAGCTCTTGTGAATGTCCAACATTTGATTGAATCCTTTCTTAGATTGTGTGATTCAGAAATAATCTTAACAGGTTGATGATTTATCACATTATGGAGAGAACAGATTATATTGACTGGGTGATTCCTAGATGTTTTTATTTCAAAAGGTATCCTTTCCTAACCTGGTCCCAGATCTGTTTGTGCTGTCTTGCCAATAACCATATGGGAGTGAGCAAGATAGCACAAATGGTGCTTTTTCCATTGTGACTTACCTCCACACCAGTGTGTCACCAGTGTTTCTGTTAATGTAAGCTCTAGTGTTAGTGTGTTTCCCCTCCAGAGCCAAGCCAAGCCATCTGCCTCTAAACTGCCATGAAACAGCCTCGAGAGGTGAGACTTAATGGATTGATGCAGAGACAAATTAATATAAACATCAGATGAAAATTAAGCTCCTTATTCCTCCTTGACATATACCTCTCTTTCTTATTT
This sequence comes from Brachymystax lenok tsinlingensis, assembly GCA_030435695.1. Classification (NCBI taxonomy): domain Eukaryota; kingdom Metazoa; phylum Chordata; class Actinopteri; order Salmoniformes; family Salmonidae; genus Brachymystax; species Brachymystax lenok. Next base: position 28,757,422 of record CM059796.1, read on the forward strand.
ATTATCTACTAACTGAAATCCTGCTGATGGCATATTAACCATAACGCAAAATGTTAGCCACAGTTGTTCTGCAGCGCGGTAGGTAAGACAGTTGGATTTGATCAAGGAGGGAATCGGTCTTTGGCTCTTTGTCAATTGTCTAAAAATCTGTTCTCTCCTCGGGTCTTCTCCTTCATTTGCACTGATTAGAAAAGACTTGGCAGGTGAAAACAATATGGTGGAAGCTCATCATTAGGCTGGCTTTCACCTGCTCAATTATTTTTGGATTAGTGCAGATGACGGCGAGGCGAGGAGGGGACAGACTGAGACAATTGAGAAAAAGGCCTTGAAATCACAAATGCTAGTTTCTGGGGCTGTCTATGGTGCTGGAAGGGCTCCCAGCAAAGGGGGGAGAGGTAAGGGGTAGAGGGTTTCAGGGGAAAAGGGGAACGTAGATGGGGTAGACAGATTGTACGGTTTAGGGGGGGAAAGAGGGGCTGTTTTCAACTCACTCTTGGTGCGGGGCTCCTGTCTTGGTCAGCAGGGTGAGGACGAAGAACATAAAGACGACGAACACGGCTAGTCCCACCCAGAAGCCGATGACGATGGAGTCTGCAACATCAGATCAACAAGGGATTATGGTCCAGTTCTGGTCAGTAAACAGTCGTAAAACAAGCACACTGCATTGGAAGATGTTACATCATCTCCATCTCTCCCTCTGTTTTTCAGGTTTCTCTTTTTCCCTCTCTTTAAATACAGTAAGATTTGTTTGGTGAGATTTTTGGATGCGATGGAGAAGTGAATGCAGCATATGTATTATTAACTTGCCGATTTCATTTGAAATACAGTGGCTTGCGAAAGTATTTTTCCTATTTTGTTGCCATACAACCTGGAATTAAAATAGATTTGTGTGGGGTTTGTATCATTTGATTTACACAACATGCCTACCACTTTAAAGATGAAAAATATTTTTTATTGTGAAACAAACATATAATAATAATACAAAAAAATACAAAAAAACAGAAAACTTGAGCGTGGATAACTACCCCCCCCAAGTCAAAACTTTGTAGAGACACCTTTTGGAGAAATTCCAGCTGCAAGTCTCTTGGGGTACTTCTCTATAAGCTTGACACATCTAGCCACTGGGATTTTTGCCCATTCTTCAAGGCAAAACTGCTCCAGCTCCTTCAAGTTGGATGGGTTCCGCTGGTGCACAGCAATCCTCAAGTCATACCACATATTCTCAATTGGATTGAGGTCTGGGCTTTGACTAGGCCATTCCAAGACATTTAAATGTTTCCCCTTAATCCAGTCGAGAGTTGCTTTAGCAGTATGCTTAGGGTCATTGTCCTGCTGAAAGGTTCTTCAATTCTGACCAGTTTCCCAGTCCCTGACGATGAAAAACAACCCCACAGCACGATGCTGCCACCACCATACTTCACTGTGGGGATGGCGTTCTCGGGGTGATGAGAGGTGTTGGGTTTGCGCCAGATATAGCGTTTTCCTTGATGGCCAAAAAGCTCAATTTTAGTCTCATCTGACCAGAGTACCTTCTTCCATATGTTTTAGGAGTCTCCCACATGCCTTATGGCGAACACCAAACATGTTTGCTTATTTTTCTGGACACTCTTCCATAAAGCCCAGCTCTGTGGAGTGTACGGCTTAAAGTGGTCCTATGGACAGAAACTCCAATCTCCGCTGTGGAACTTGTTTTTCAACCACTCCACAAATTTCTTGTTAACAAACTATAGTTTTAGCAAGTCGGTTAGGACATCTACTTTGTGCATGGCACAACTACTTTTTCCAACAATTGTTTACAAACAGATTTCACTGTATCACAATTCCAGTGGGTCAGAAGTTTACATACACTAAGTTGACTGAGCCTTTAAACAGCTTGGAAAATTGCAGAAAATGATGTCATGGCTTTAGAAGCTTCTGATAGGCTAATTGACATCATTTGAGTCAATTGGAGGTGTACCTGTGGATGTATTTCAAGGCCTACCTTCAAACTCAGTGCCTCTTTGCTTGACATCATGGGAAAATCAAAAAAAATCAGCCAAGACCTCAGAAAAATAATTGTAGACCTCCACAAGTCTGGTTCATCCTTGGGAGCAATTCCCAAATGTCTGAAGGTACCACGTTAATCTGTACAAACAATAGTGTGCAAGTATAAACACCATGGGACCACGCAGCCGTCATACCGCTCAGGAAGGAGCGGTTCTGTCTCCTAGAGATGAACATACTTTAGTGCGAGAAGTGCAAATCAATCCCAGAACAACAGCAAAGGACCTTGTGAAGATGCTGGAGGAAACAGGTACAAAAGTATCTATATCCACAGTAAAACGAGTCCTATATCGACATAACCTGAAAGGCCGCTCAGCAAGGAAGAAGCCACTGTTCCAAAACCGCCATAATAAGCCAGACTACGGTTTGCAACTGCACATGGGGACGAAGATCGTACTTTTTGGAGAAATGTCCTCTGGTCTGATGAAACAAAAATAGAACTGTTTGGCCATAATGACCATCGTTGTTATGGAACAGGTTCCAAAAGAGAAACAGGTTTAATGAAACAATGACAGTGAGTCCCAGTGGTAAATATTAGTAGAGAATGTCTCTGTTAGGTGACGATGGGAAATCCAGACAGGTTGTAGTTTTCTTGTAGATGATGAAGGAGGTAGCCGGATGATGATGACTGGAACCAGGAAGACGAAGGAGACACTGGAAGGTAGATGAAATAATGCTGACATCAAAGGTATAGGTCAGAGGAACCGGGAGTGAGTCCTTACTCAAACGAGACCAGACAAAGTGACTGTGTGGAGAGAGTGCCTTTATGCTGACTGTGCTGATGATCAAATGACGTGCAGGTGCGGGTGATTAGAACTCAGGTGCCAGTGATCTCTGTGATTGTGTGGTGGTGGAGCCAGGCTGATCCCTGACAATCGTTATGTTTGGAGGAAAAAGGGGGAGGCTTGCAAGCCTAAGAACACCATCCCAACCGTGAAGCACGGGGTGGCAGCATCATGTTGTGGGGGTGCTTTGCTGCAGGAGGGACTGGTGCACTTCACAAAATAGATGGCATCATGAGGGAGGAAAATTCTGTGGATATATTAAAGCAACAACTCAAGACATCAGTCAGGAAGTTAAAGCTTGGTCGCATATGGGTCTTCCAAATGGAAAATGACCCCAACCATACTTCCAAAGTTGTGTCAAAATGGCTTAAGGACAACAAAGTCAAGGTATTGGAGTGGCCATCGCAAAGCCCTGACCTCAATCCTATAGAAAATTTGTGGGAAGAACTGAAAAAACATGTGCGAGCAAGGAGGCCTACAAACCTGACTCAGTTACACCAGCTCTGTCAGGAGGAATGGGCCAAAATTCACCCAACTTAGTGTGGGAAGGTTGTGGAAAGCTACTCGAAACGTTTGACCCAAGTTAAACAATTTAAAGGCAATGCTACCAAATACTAATTGAGTGTATGTAAACTTCTGAATGTGATGAAAATAAATAATGACACACCGACCCACACCATGGCGGACCCTCCACCTCCAAATCGATCTCGCTCCAGGCCTCGGTGTAACGCTCATTCCTTTGACGATAAACGCGAATCCGACCATCACCCCTGGTGAGACAAAACCGCGACTCGTCAGTGAAGAGCACTTTTTGCCAGTCATGTCTGGTCCAGTGATGGTAGGTTTGTGCCCATAGGCGACGTTGTTGTCTGTGATGTCTGGTGAGGACCTGCTTTACAACAGGCCTACAAGCCCTCAGTCCAGCCTCTCTCAGCCTATTGCGGGGAGTCTGAGTATTGATGGAGGGATTGTGTGTTCCTGGTGTAAGTTGGGCAGTTTTTGTTACCATCCTGTACCTTTCTTGCAGGTGTGATGTTTGGATGTACCGATCCTGTGCAGGTGTTGTGACACATGGTCTGCCACTGCGATCACGATCAGCTGTCCGTCCTGTCTCCCTGTAGTGCTGTCTTAGGCGTCTCACAGTACGGACATTGCAATTTATTGCCCTGGCCACATCTGCAGTCCTCATGCCTCCTTGCAGCATACCTAAGGCACGTTCACGCAGATGAGCAGGGACCCTGGGCATCTTTCTTTCGGTGTTTTTCAGAGTCAGTAGAAAGGCCTATTTAGTGTCCTACGTTTTCATAACTGTGACCTTAATTGCCTACCGTCTGTAAGCTGTTAGTGTCTTAACGACCGTTCCACAGGTGCATGTTCATGAATTGTTTATGGTTCATTGAACAAGCATGGGAAACAGTGCTTAAACACTTTACAATGAAGATCTGTGAAGTTATTTGTATTTTTACGAATTATCTTTGAAAAGATCCTGAAAAGGGACGTTTCCTTTTTTGCTGAGTTTATATGATTGAAGTATGGTAATATTTAATTTGCTCTTTTAAACTTACCCTTTGGAATGACTTTGATATCAACATTGAATCTATTAGGTGTAGATTTCTCAAATCATTCTCACATTGGTAATAGTCAGTGAAAAATATCTAAGCTGGGCTTGGTTAAAACTCTGGATGGAAGACCAAAGGGATAGCTGTAGATGGCTCAACTCTCCAGTAGGAGGTGCTGCCCAGCTTATAATTAAGCAATTAGGCACTAGGGAGTGTGGTATATGGCCAATATACCACGGCTAAGGGCTGTTCTTATGCACAACGCATCGCGGAGTGCCTGGACACAGCCCTTAGCCATGGTATATTGGCCATATACCACAAACCCCTGAGGTGCCTTATTGCTATATTATAAACTGGTTACCAATGTAATTAGAGCAGTAAAAATACATGTTGTCATAACCGTGTTATACGGTCTGATATACCACGGCTGTCAGCCAATCAGCATTCAGGGCTCGACCCAGTTGATAATTTTTTCTTATAGCGGATATTGCATAGAGTATCTGATGTTGCTTCAAACGGTACAAATTCAACATATTTTATGAGGTTTGTTGAACATTGGTTACCATAATGACATAATCCTGTGGTTGAATTTTCACTCAAAACAACAGTTGATGACTTTTTGCAAATCCAATGTATTTTCCACATAGATTCCACATCACAATATGTTGACAAATTATGTTGAAACAACGTTGATTGAACCAGTTTGTGCCCAGTGGGGTCCCATTGATTTGGAAAAAAGGAGCATTACTGTCATGAATATCTTCGGGACGGACAGACCAAGACGCAGCGATGTAGCCAGAATACATGATTTAATAATAATAATACACGGGACAGAACGAAAACAAAACAATAAACGAAGAAACAAGACGTGAGCCCTAACGCTAAATGCTAAACTATACACAAAGAGAACTAAACCTAACCACGACGGAAGAAACCTAACTAAACCTCGAACGGCGAAACCTAACTAGACAAGAACCCGACTGAACATGATGAACCTGACATGAACATACAATAACCCACGAAACTAAGGTGCAATTCCCAAACATATAAATGGTTCCCAATTAGAGACAACGAGACTCAGCTGCCTCTAATTGGGAGCCATTAACCCAACATAGAACCAGACACCATAGAACTGTGAAAACCCCTAAACCAGAATGAACCCAAAACGCTCCAGCCTGAAAACCCAGGCCTGGGCGTTACAATTACAATCAGGGAAGCAGCTGCCTGATGCAATTATAGAAACCCAAATAGCATAGAGGATAGACTAACCAAGGGGTGGTAGTGTAAACAAACATACAGGCGCAGACACACACGCACAGCGACAAATTCACGCAGACAGAATGTAATGTGCACACGCACACACACTAAATCAATTGACTAATCAATTGACTTATCTAGCGTTTCATTAAGAGGCCAGGGCAGGCGTTTAGTGAAATAAGATATCACTCACATCGATGAGCCTTGAGACCCTCGAAAGACACAGGCTCGTCATCATCATAATATTCATACTGCCACACATAATCACTGCCACGTGTGCTGCTGGGTCGACTTTGATTATAATTATGGATTTCGGACATCTCAAATGGACTGTCACTGGGCTTACCAGACCTAAGAGAAGACAAAAAATAACAGCACAAGTATTGGCATGCTGAACAACAGACTTTGACCAGGGCATCCGTATGCAAAAAACCGAACCTTAAACATTTTGCAGAAATATAAGAACAGTGAAAAAGTTTCCAATTGAAGTAAAACGTTCACGTTTTTTTGACAATAGCCTACCTGCATTTCATTCCGAATTTAGAAATCCTATAAATGCTCCAACACATTTATCCAGCATCCACTCTTGGAAACGGTCATTCAGTCGCGAACAAATTCCCGAGACACGGAGCGTTAAAAGCGAATTCAAGATAAGAGAAAAGTAGAAAAACCATCACAAATAGACACAAACTCACCTGCGTTATTTTCAAGCCTGTTCATCAGCTGGACATCACACCTAGGCTATGCATCACACTGCTGCTATAGAATCCTGCAAAGCGCAGTATCAAGTAGCCTCCGCACGAGGGTTCACTGCGGTTGGATAGGCAGCAGCGCGGGCGGGATACCGTGTGACGCAACCTAGGATAATATATTCATATTGGTCGGCTTTGGGTATTGAATTGGATTGGATGAGCGAAGGGAGACATTGTTGTCAACAATCTAGTGAATGGATAAAGGCAGTAATGTAGGCCTGTTGTAAAAAAGATGTTAGGCCTATTAAAGGGGTAATCTGTGTAATACATAAGGTGATGAGGTTTGGTTATGTTCCAATTATAAATCAATCTTAATGTGACTTGGATTTAAAAGGATAATCGTCAGCAGAGGCACTCCAGGGATTTTGGGCCCAATGAAAAGAGATCACATTGGGCCCCACCACCACAGGCCACTCCAAACCTGCCCAATTGCTGTAACCACACACCTCCAGAACCCAATCGGCTCATTCAAAGCTTTAAATAACTCTTCCTTTGCAGGCTTGCAACTCTCTTGTAGTCCAATATTTTCTGTATGATATTTACTGACAGTGAGCTGTGAAAATCTAACACTGTGCAGACATGCATGCAACATTCTGCATTCAGTGGAATTCACTATTTGATGCAAGACTGATACCCTCTATAAGAAATGTGCTAAAGGCCATCTTTTACAGTCTAAATGTAATTTTAATGGTACAATTCTTGAATAGAAAATTCTCTTAACATTAATGAATAACTTAAAATAAATATAAATCAAATATACATTAACCTCTTCAATTAAAAGAAATTAACATTATCATCTATAAAATGATATAACAAACCAAATAATAAAATCAGCAGCAGATTTTTGAACTAAGTATACATACCAACTAGAAAATAAGCAGCTGTAAAAGTGGAAATGGAAAACATTATGAAAATGGAAATGAAAAGGCCTGTGGTCACCAAGTGGTCACCAAATCAATAGGTTTCCTCCACTTGGGGTCTTGATTGTGCACAACAAATTTGATGGCAATCCAGCCATTACTTTGAGATATATCTTGTTCTCAGTCTGTTCTCAGTCTTGTTCTCAGTCTGTGGGCATCATGTGTGTAGTGATCCAATATCTATAGCCATGCCATTTAACAGTTATCACTGGCCCTTGCTCAGCCTTACTCACCAAGAGCCCAGCACCGAGCCTTCTTGCTAGGAAAGTCACTGATCAAGTCTTTGAAGTCCATCTTTCTAGCTAACTGACTTTCAACGGACAGCATGGCAATACTACCTGGGACATAGTGGACCTCAAACAGTTTTTATCACCAGCAACAGTCACAGGCAGTGTGTAAAATATATGTAAAGCAATGCACACTTCTCCAAAAATGCTTTGCAGCTGCATCTTACAAATTGCATTCAGGAGACCAAGAGGGGACAAGTTAGGGGGGAAAGTGGCAGCATATACAGTGTTCAGGTGTCTTACTTAATTTTTAAACTCAGGTGTAAGATCTCTGGAATGATCAGGGGTTGGAACACAGAAGGGACTTTATCCTCACTAATCTGCCCAACTTTCAGATCAGCAGAAAATTATTCTACAATTCTAGCTTGCAGTGGATCTCTCTCTAGTCTGTCTGTCTTGCTAACCTAGCTGGGCAGTGCATCTCTTGGTCTGTCTGTGTCTTGCTTGCTTGCCAGCCATTTCCAGGGCTGTGTTCTGTGACTTTGTGCCTGACTAAAGTGAGCGTGAATACAACTATTTATTACGTTTGATAAACGCCAACAGGCAACGGTGTTTATAACTGCAGCTAGGAAAAGATAACCGCATTGCGCGTGAACATGCGTGAACATGCGTTCATATGCGCGCGCACAAAATGAAATTCAGGCTTTCCAGCAGCAACCTCTGTGGGGACCAGTCCAGACAATATATTGGCGTGATGGCACTCCTCATAGGCGCATATAATTTTAAAACAAGACAATGATTATCTAGTCTCTCAGTCAAGGTTTAGTTACAACTCTGGACTAATGCAAGATGGAAAGCAATGGATTGACATTGACTATTGATTTATATATTGAATTTAAAATGTTGATTAGCTGGGCAATAATGTATTCACATCTCTCAGTAAATAATAACCATCAAGTATTCAGCCAAGCCATAGTATAAATAGTATTTTATATTTGAAAATGTATAAATGGAAATCTAGGGGAGCCAGTTTGAATGGGCCTGATGCAGCTGATAAAATGAATGATAGTATTGTTATCTATAATTTACAGGTGCTATGCTTAAGTTTGTCAGTAGAGGAGATGCTGGATCATCAGCCAGTACAAGCACAGACTCAGTTGATCCACATCCAGCCTCAGCCAGTATTAACACAGACCCAGTACTGGCAGCTTCGGCAAGTACTAAACACAGACCTAGTACTGGCAGCTTCAGCAAGTACTAACACAGACCCAGTACAGCTGGCTTCAGCAAATACTAACACAGACCCAGTACAGCTGGCTTCAGCAAATACTAACACAGACCCAATACCATCACTACCAATACCATGACCATAACTCCATTTTGTTGCTCCCAGCATACAGACAGAAACTAAAACAGGAAGCCCGTGCTCAGGTCTGTTCAACGCTGGTCCGACAAATCTGATTCCACGCTTCAAGATTGCTTCGAGCACGTGGACTGGGATATGTTCCAGACAGCACCTAGGTGGTGAGGGTAGGAAACAACATCTCCACCCCGCTGATTCTCAACACAAGGGTGCGTTCTCAGCCCTCTCCTGTACTCCCTGTTCACCCGTGACTCCGTGGCCAAGCACGCCTCCAACTCAATCATCAAGTTTGCTGATGACACTACAGTGGTAGGCTTGATTACCAACAACGACGAGACGGCCTACAGGGAGGAGGTGAGGGCCCTCGGGGTGTGGTGTCAGGAAAGTAACCTCTCACTCAACGCCAACAAAACTAAGGAGATGATCGTGGACTTCAGGAAACAGCAGAGGGAGCACTCCCCTATCCACATCGATGGGACAGTAGTGGACAAGGTGGAAAGTTTTAAGTTCCTCGGCGTACACATCATGGACAAACTGAAATGGTCCACCCACACAGACAGCGTGGTGAAGAAGGCGCAACAGCGCCTCTTCAACCTCAGGAGGCTGAGGAAATTTGGCTTGTCACCAAAAACACTCACAAACTTCTACAGATGCACAATCGAGAGCATCCTGTCGGGCTGTATCACCGCCTGGTACGGCAACTGCTCTGCCCACAACCGTAAGGCTCTCCAGATTGTAGTGAGGACTGCACAATGCATCACTGGGGGTAAACTACCTGCCCTCCAGGACACCTACACCACCCGATGTCACAGGAAGGCCAAAAATATCATAAAGAAAAAGAAACACCTGAGCCACTGCCTGTTCACCCCGCTATCATCCAGAAGGCGGGGTCAGTACAGGTACATCAAAGCTGGGACCAAGAGACTGAAAAACAGCTTCTATCTCAAGGCCATCAGACTGTTAAACAGCCACCACTAACATTGAGTGGCTGCTGCCAACATACTGGTCAGATATCAACACCATTCTGAAACACCATGAGGGTAGTCCTGAACACACAAACAATATGATTAAGTGGAGAGAAATTGATCTGCACCTAAGTCAGTGAAAGACTCTTGACCAGATACAAATGACAATTTTGGAGGCTGAAGAAAGAGATGGCGGGATGTCCTTACACGTTTAAGAAGTATCACCCAGTCTCTGGCTGAAAGAAACCTAGCATTCAGGGGTTCATCAGACAAACTCTTACAACCAGATAATGGAAACTTCTTAAAAGAGGTGGAATTACTGGAAAAATTTGTCCCCGTTATGGAAAATCATCTCAGCAAAATTAAAGATGGAGAGACATGCTCATTAGCTTGGGAAGCGCAAACAGAATGAGCTGATACAGATTGTGAGTGACAAGATTCTGGAAGCAATAGTGACTCAAGTAAGAGACTCAAAGTACTTATACATTATCTTGAATCTGTCCACTGTCATCTTAGATAAGCTGAACGAGCTGAAGATTCCATTTGAAGATTGCAGAGGGCAAGCTTACAATAATGGGGCCAACACGAAGGGCAAGCACCAAGGAGTACAAGCCAGACTGCTCAAAAAAAATCCCAGAGCCGTGTTCGTCCCATGTGGAGCACATACTCTAAGCCTTGTCATTGCAGATGCTGCCACATCTTCAAAATATGCAGTTGGGTTTTTTGAGCATGTGTCAAAGCTCTTCACCTTCTTTTCAGCGGTCACACAAAGAAACACGTGAATATAACCGTGAAGTCATGGAGTGACACAAGATGGGAGAGTAGGCTCCAAAGTGTTAATGCAATCAGGTATCAGGCTTCTGAGGTTTGGGAGGCATTACTGGAAGCCAGACAGACAATCAACGATCCTGTGGCCAAAGTGGAGACACAAGCACCTGCAGAGGAAGTTGGGTCCTACCGCTTGGTGATTTGCGTGTCATATGGTGTGACATACTGACATTGACAAACAAGGTGAACATGCTCCTCCAATGCGCCTAAATGCAGTTGGATATCGCAGTGAATTTAATCTGAAATGCAAAGGCCTCCCTCACTACATACCGGGAAACTGGATTCTCTGAGGCCCAGACAACAGCCAATAGCATTTGTGAAGAAATGAATGTGGAGGCTGTTCTGAAAGAGAAGAGACTGAGAAACAGCAAGAGCATTTCAGCTATGAGTCTCCTGATGAACCAGTGACTGATGCACTGAAAAACCTTGAAGTCAACTACTTCAACATTATGGTCGACTCTGCTGGGACATCCATGGATGAGAGATTTGAAACACTCAACCAGGTGAAAAATAAATATGGAGTGCTGCTGAACGTCAGCACTGCCTCTCAGATGTCCAGTGAATCTTTAAAGGCTCACTGCATGGAAGTTGAAAACACTCTAACCTTCAGAGATGACTGTGGCATCAGTGGAATGGATCTGGCACACGAGATTCAGAATTTACCTGATCTGCTATCAGATAAGATGACTGCCTTTAAGCTGCTTTCTTTTCTCTGTGAGAAAAACCTGGAGGAACTATATCCTAACCTTTGGATAGCCCTAAGAATAGCAGTAACCCTACCAGTTACAGTAGCATCGGCATAGAGGAGATCATCAAAAGCTACCTGAGATCTTCCATGTCACAGGAACGTTTGAGTGGTCTGGCCATCATGAGTATAAATCATGACGTGGGGAATCACGTCCTATGATGACATCATTGATGATTTTGCCTCAAAAAAGTGCAGAAGAGGAATATTTTGATGGTAAGATTTTAATTCAAACATTCAAATGTTTACACACTTAGTAACATTTAAGATTGTATGGCAGAAGTGCATTTGTGTAAATTACTGTTTAACTATATATGTGACATAGTTTCTCAGTTTCTTCCAGACAGTCCAGATAGACTGGTGCCCATGCTGATGCTGAAAGGCTGTAGAGGGAACCAAAGTTAATCACACAGCTGTATAGGTTTTATTTGACTATTTTGAGACATATAGCTGCAGCCATTGCCTATAGGCGTATGTTTACATTGTATAGACAAAGCTAATCACACAGACGTATAGGTTTTATTTTACTTTTTTAAGACATATATACTGTAGCTGCAACCATAGCCTATATGCTTATGTTTACACTGTATAGACAAAGCTAATTGTATAATATTGTGAGAACTGGACTAATTACCAGGCAGCAGAGCCAAAGCTCAGTGTTATATTTTATTATTTTCTACAATTTCTTATTTATGTTAATGTTAATATTCACTTATCTTAAGATTCTATAGAAAATATTCTATTCAATAAATATTGTTTTTTTTATACCTCATTTTGTTCTGTATAGGTCTAGTTATTCTTAGACCGACAGATGGAGCAAACTGTTTTAAAGAAGGGGGGATTGTAGTGGGAGCACTGGGGTGTGACTGTGTGGCAATGGCAAATTCTTTACATGGCTCACGGGTCAGGTAGGACCCGTAGCAGACTTTTTCTTAGGGCCCCAGGGAGGTCAGGACCGGCTCTGATGCTTACGCTCTGTGCTCACCCACTGATTTCTTTCCTGTTAGCTAATGATAGGTAGTAATAGTGATGCACAAGTTAGGACTATTTGAAACATCGTCATCTACTGGCAGAATTTACCCGCCAGAGTTTGAAAACCCCAATCGAAAAAAAGCTTGGAAACCCCAATTGATTTTTGCCCAAAGTAGAAGAAAAAAAATTCAACTAAACATAATTTATGATGGTTTTTATTTTAATTAGTTTTGCAGTCAAAGGTAATCATTTTAGTATAGTTTTAGTTTTTAATATTTTTCTTTTATTTCAGTTTACTAAATACACTGCTCAAAAAAATAAAGGGAACACTTAAACAACACAATGTAACTCCAAGTCAATCACACTTCTGTGAAATCAAACTGTCCACTTAGGAAGCAACACTGATTGACAATAAATTTCACATGCTGTTGTGCAAATGGAATAGACAACAGGTGGAAATTATAGGCAATTAGCAAGACACCCCCAATAAAGGAGTGGTTCTGAAGGTGGTGACCACAGACCACTTCTCAGTTCCTATGCTTCCTGGCTGATGTTTTGGTCACTTTTGAATGCTGGCGGTGCTTTCACTCTAGTGGTAGCATGAGACGGAGTCTACAACCCACACAAGTGGCTCAGGTAGTGCAGCTCATCCAGGATGGCACATCAATGCGAGCTGTGGCAAGAAGGAGGCCGTAGGAGGGCAACAACCCAGCAGCAGGACCACTACCTCCGCCTTTGTGCAAGGAGGAGCACTGCCAGAGCCCTGCAAAATGACCTCCAGCAGGCCACAAATGTGCATGTGTCTGCTCAAACGGTCAGAAACAGACTCCATGAGGGTGGTATGAGGGCCCAACGTCCACAACACCGTGCAGGACGTTTGGCATTTGCCAGAGAACACCAAGATTGGCAAATTCGCCACTGGCGTCCTGTGCTCTTCACAGATGAAAGCAGGTTCACACTGAGCACGTGACAGACGTGACAGAGTCTGGAGACTCCGTGGAGAACGTTCTGCTGCCTGCAACATCCTCCAGCATGACCGGTTTGGCGGTGGGTCAGTCATGGTGTGGGGTGGCATTTCTTTGGGGGGCCGCACAGCCCTCCATGTGCTCGCCAGAGGTAGCCTGACTGCCATTAGGTACCGAGATGAGATCCTCAGACCCCTTGTGAGACCATATGCTGGTGCGGTTGGCCCTGGGTTCCTCCTAATGCAAGACAATGCTAGACCTCATGTGGCTGGAGTGTGTCAGCAGTTCCTGCAAGAGGAAGGCATTGATGCTAAGGACTGGCCCGCCCGTTCCCTAGACCTGAATCCAATTGAGCAATTGAGCACTGGGACATCATGTCTCGCTCCATCCACCAACGCCACGTTGCACCACAGACTGTCCAGGAGTTGGCGGATGCTTTAGTCCAGGTCTGGGAGGAGATCCCTCAGGAGACCATCCGCCACCTCATCAGGAGCATGCCCAGGCGTTGTAGGGAGGTCATTCAGGCACGTGGAGGCCACACACACTACTGAGCCTCATTTTGACTTGTTTTAAGGACATTACATCAAAGTTGGATCAGGCTGTAGTGTGGTTTTCCACTTTAATTTTGAGTGTGACTCCAAATCCAGACCTCCATGGGTTGATAAATTTGATTTCCATTGATCATTTTTGTGTGATTTTGTTGTCAGCACATTCAACTATGTAAAGAAAAAAGTATTTAATAAGATTATTTCATTCATTCAGATCTATGATGTGTTATTTTAGTGTTCCCTTTATTTTTTTGAGCAGTGTAGTTTTTCCAATTTTAGTTTTTATTTTAGTTTTAGTTTTAGTTGACTATATATATTAAATAACCTTGCTCAGCTGTTTGAACTGCTGATTGCCCGAGTATAAATGTGCATACATTTTAGATGTGAAACCACTGATAGCCTTGCAATTTATTTTTTACTTGGTTAGGGCTAATATTTTTTTCGTTTTATATATTTTCGTTATATATCATCTAATCTGCCTCTCCCATTATTTTAAATCAATATGGCAGGTTGTTATTTCAACTTTTACATCACTCACCAACAATCAATCAAGGAGCCGCTTTTTTAATCTTTCCCATCTAGCCTAACTCATGAAGGAACAACTAGTGTACTCCATCCAATGAAATTCCGACTTGCTTCTAAAGGCAAGATCCAATGGTCTATCAGAAGTGCATCAGTGGTCATTTATGTGGACTGCTAGAGGTGGTCTATGGTACATGAAAAATGATGAGACATTTGATTAAATCTTACTATTCATTTTCTGCTCCATTGATCTATGGAATCATTTATTTACAGCACCATGAACAAGATTTCAATGTCCTGCTTATCTCAAATTCCATTCTGTTCCAAAAAGTTGTAGTTGTTTCAACTAATTATTATTAAGTAACTGGTTCCACTGCCTTTTTTAGTTTACTAAACTTTTGATCAAAGTATTCCCTGATCTTAAATGTTTTAGTTGGCCCAAACTTTGCTCCAACTTAAGAAAAATGTATTCAACTTTAAATTGTGTTTGCTCAACCTGTCTCACATGTTCATTCAACTAGAAATTATTATTTGGGCATTTTCACTAAATGTTTTCAACTTACATATTTGGCATACATTCAGTGGCGACCCGTCATTCAGGGCAGGTGGGGCTGTTTTGAGCCCCACATTTGTAGATACCTTTTTTGGGGGGGGCTTTCCTGTTTTGCATGTTATTTTGGCATGAATACGTGTCACATATCAGTTTGCAAACAATGTAAAAATATATTTATATCATTGAGTTAATAAAGCTGCATACAAGCATGGTCTCTTTTTTGTTTTCTTGAGTAAGGCAAAATGCAGGTGTTTCAGCCTACCTCAGTGCTCTCTGTGGTGGTGGGGCAAGCCAGCAGAAAATGCGGAGCGTTGCACTGTGATTGGCTCAGTGTTCTGTCACTCATGGGGACACTACGTCATCGCCAAGTCTAAGGGTTGAGCAAACACATAATTTTAAGTTGACTGAATTTTTCATACGTTTTCTCAAGTTGGACCTAAGTTTGGGACAACTAAAATATTAAGTTCAGGTAACACTTTGACTGAAAAGTTGAGTAAACTGAAAAGAGGCTGTGGAGCCAGTTACTTAATAATAATAATTTTAAACAACTAGAATTTGTTTTACAGTGTAGCCTATGTGTGTGTGTAGTGGACGTTACGCTGCTTGCTTAGCGAATACTGCTTCCTCCTGATTTGTCTCTTACCGAGGCGCCAACCCAGGACCTCTGCCTTTGCTAGCACACGTGTCGGTGCCACCGAAAAGCTAGCAATTTGGCGATGCAAGTGGGGACACTTTAGGCTGGGGAGTCAGTTTCATACATCCCCATGCAGGGATGAGGGATGTTTCATGTAGTAAATGAGGGGAACTTTGGAAGTAATTTGCTCTGGAAGGAGAATAAACATTCACAAGTTAATGAATCCGTCCATCTACCCATCAATCCATCTAACTATCCATTCCCAACAGAATGCTGTGTCTCCTAATGCATTTTAGGCATTATCAAAGGATGCTACACTCAACAAGTATATTTGTCCAAATCATAAATACCTCTGGCCCTTCTCATGTAGGGAATTAACACTGTTGGCTTGTCGGTGTTGCAGTGCGTGCATTATTTATGTAGCAAAGAAATATGAACGAATTAGCCCCCCGATTTGTTCAAACTCAGATTCATCACTATCAAATAGTTTTCTCATTCTGTGGACTTACGCGGAGAGCTAACTACCCATGTATAGGTTGTAAGCTAGTTTACATGCTGTGCACTCCTCGTATGAAAGACAGGGAATACCAATGACTTACAAAGGACTTGCCTGTGATCTTTCCACTGAGGCTTTGTAGGCCTGCTATAGAACTAGGCCATTGTCGTCTGTAGTGCTCAAAGGACGTTGACAGTCCTTCAAATAGAAGGATACAGTCTCTTCTCATCACCATCCCCATGTGGCCTTGTGATGTGGCCTTGTGATGTGACCTTGTGATGTGCTCTTGTGATGTGGCCTTGTGATGTGGCCTTGTGATGTGGCCTTGTGAGCGAGTTATGGTTTAACTGAAAAGTGTGTGTAATGCCTCTTTGTGGGGATCAACATGTACTCTATTAACAATTTGAGTAGTGTAGAATATTGTCAAGATCATAAGAAGACATGAAATCCCCAACATTTAAGAATTTACTATTTCTAGTTTACCTCCAGATATGAATATATAATCCTTTCCTTAGACAAAGAACCACTCACGTAACCTAGTCCTGGACCTGTTTGTGCTGTCTTGCCAACAGTCTGTTTGGCACGACACCGGCCAAATAGGAGTTGACTACACTGCACAAACAGATCTGGGGCCAGGCTACGGTGTCCATATTTACATAGATATAGCCTTAGTCTCAGCCAGGCTACCACTCATACATCTCCACCACCCAGAAAGGCATAATGGTCTCTAGCTACTGCAGCAGAACTCTCATGACTCACACATGCAGATAGGAACTAGGCTTACATTTGGCCTGAACTGACAGAGGCTTCGTCCCAAATAGCACCCTATTCCGCACATAGTGCACTACTTTTTAACCAGAGCTCTATGGGTTACTCATCAAAAGTAGTGCATTAAATAGGGAATAGGGTGCAATTTGGCACATATCCTGAGTTACACCATTTCAATAAAAATTCAGTGATACAACTGTAGTTCAGTACAAAACACCTAATTACCATAATATGACTTGTTGGTTCTACCCTATTTGAAAGTCTGCATATTTAAAGGAGCAATCAGGGATCTAAATTAATGACATGTAGCCATTAATTATTAAAGAACAGAACTTATAAATGCCTCATGAGCATAGTTCAACTGTCTTACCCCATCAGAACCCCCCCAACAGAACCCCCCATCAGAACTATATTTTACTCCATTGTTGGTAACCATATAAACGCTGTATAGCTTCAAAACATTCTTAAAACTATCATTTTGATCTCATGGATGTATAGCTCCGTCTTTGAATGTGAGAGTGGTTACAGCTGTTGACCACAATCCCAGATTGCCCCTTTAAACATTACTGGCTATTTCAGAATTCAGAGTGTGGTTAGGCTCATGCTTCACCTATTGTGTCGCTCTGGGCTTAGGCACGACACAACTGGGGGGACTGCAACATTTTAACCCAAAGAGGGCTAATGAACTATTCATTGATTCTGTTAGCCAATATTCACCGATGCCTCCTGCATAATTTATTTATCATTTTATTATTATTCGATTTTTCTTGCTGTGCTGGAGATGGTATTTCCTCCTTGACAGCTCAACTAGTGAATCAAAGGAGAGAAGACCTGAGATGATGTTACAGTTGCCTGTGCATGTTGTTTTTCCTTTTGGATTACCAGCCCTTTCATTTGTCTAGTTTGAGTTGCAGTGATCTTTATTCTTAATTTATGAGCATCGCACCCTGTTTCAGAGTAATTGACCCAACACCGTTCTTACTATTCAAGTCATCTCTGACTTGTGTAAAATTAGATAATTGGGCACCATGCGAGGACAGAGCCTCTTGTTCAATAGAGCTGACATGTGCTTTAACCAGATTGATCCTAGACTTACAGAGGATAAAAGAAAAATGCCACCCACAGATGTAGGATCTTAATTTGATCACCTTGTACAGGAGATCTTTCCTACAATGCAGGAAATGTTTAACTTGTAGTGTATTTGAGGTTTAAAAAGGCTTTGGAAGTTTAGAATTTCCAATTCGAAATTTCAGACGTTTACAAAAAACGTATCAACCCCCTACAAAATGTTTCATAATTCACATTTCCTGTTGCAAACTGGCTCAAATTAACATCCTACATCTGTTGCAGACACACTTTTATCTATAGCAGCTTAGAGTAGTGAGTGCATACATTTTTGTACTTTTTTCATATTGGTCCCCTATGGGAATTCAACCAACAACCCTGGCATTGCAGGCACCATGCTCTACCAACTGAGCCACATAGGACCAGTAGGGGTTCCTGAAAGGTTTAGGAGCACTCTGTTGAAGTGTTAGAACATAGGACCGTGGATTTAAAAGCCATCCTGAAGGGTTATTGAATTGCAATCGCAGGACCAATGAATTACAATAACTACATTTTAGTCATTTAACAGTTGCTCTGTGAGCAACCTTTCTGTTACTGGCCCAGCGCTCTTATCCGCTAGGTTACCTATATAGAGCTGGAGGGATTTTCAATGCACCGGCAGAATAGAGAAGCTACGTCTGGGAAAACGAGGGGTGGGGGTGTGTGTCTTTTTGTCAATAACAGCTGGTGTGCGATGTCTAATATTAATGAAGTCTCAAGGTATTGCTCGCCTGAGGTAGAGTATCTTATGATAAGCTGTAGACCACACTATTTACCAAGAGAGTTCTCAACCACTTTGTTAGAGCATTGGACTTGTAACCAAAAGGTTGCAAGATCAAATCCCCAAGCTGACAAGGTAAAAATCCATTGTTCTGCCCCTGAACAAGGCAGTTAACCCACTGTTCCTAGGCCATCATTGAAAATAAGAATTTGTTCTTAAAGAATGTGATGTCAGATCAGTTGTCGTCTGAGACATTATTACTGATGATAGGACGACATAAACTGTATCTTGGAAAGTCTACACATTCTAGTTATCAGATTCACATGGAATTATTGTGCAATTTAAATGTTTAAATATGAATCTATTTGTGAAAAGATTAAATGTAATTGTAGCTTCTAAATGAGAGACTTTTTTCATAAGTGAACTATGCTCACACAGTGGCCCCGCCCAAGTGAACAGGCATTGGTTATGAACTATGAAACACGCCCTTCTCTCCCCCACTACAAAAGCCCATTGATGAAAGTCAGCCTCTTATGTTCCTGATGATTTGAGGACTGCTGTCCATACGTTTAAAAGTGCGAAGGTGACGATCGACACAATGGAGGGATGAATTTCGACTATACCAGCCAGAATATAGCATGAGCTTAAGGTATGGCAACTTGGTATGAACTTTGAACTCTTGTTCACTAAAGAAGTGATAGATCCTGACCGTCGAGTTATCAGCAGCAGCTGTGGATGTGCGTGGCCTGGGAAGGGATGGAGAATATCTTCGGAACGACAGAGTACTACATCATATCTGTTCTACCACCGAACGACAGGGTACTACATCGTATCCGTTCTACCACCGAACAACAGGGTACTACATCATGTCCTTTCTACCACCATGTCAAAGTTCTCTGTGATGTCGGTAAGGCACAGTCAGGCGCAGGACAACGAATATGAGTTTTCAAAATGCTTTACTCAATATTTCCAAAATACATGAGTGGGGGAAAAACCAACCACTCAAAAACACAGAACAAAGAAGCACAAACAATCACGCACAAAAACATGAGGGGAACAGAGGGTTAAATAAGGAACATATAATTATGGGATAGAAACCAGGTGTGTATAATGAAGACAAAAAAACATAGAAAATGAAAAGTAGATCGGCGGTAGCTAGAAGACCGGTGACTTCGACCGCCGAAAGCCACCCGAGCAAGGAGAGGGACCAACTTCGGCTGAAGTCGTGACACACCAGACGAACGACAACAACGTATCCGCCTAGAAATACTCTTCAAAGAACAAGGGAGATCTCTGCTGGGCAACACAGCCTTCCATCTTTGACCAATCTATCGAAGCGCAGCTCAGAGTAAATATATTTCTTGCATTTTCCTTTTCCGAATGGGCGGTTATTTAGAATGCATAAGATTCCGTATTTACGATATCATAGCTTCATAAGGTTCGATAGAGACCCAATCCTTTTGTTCCTCAGTCTTCCTGCGATTTCATTCAAACCCAACCCCCTTTCTTTGTGTAACCTTCCGTCATATCGGTTTCGTCCGCTCGGGACGTTTTCATGTATGACATTATTAGTAATCAATGTATGATCCATCCTGTGTACATGTAATTCTGTGTGACTATTTAGGTATTTAGTAAATAAATAATTAAACCAAATTTTGTATTGCAGATTCAACTTGTTAGCCAGGGTTCGTGAAGATATCCAAGAATTTTAAGACGTTCAGATGAGACTGAATAAGGTGTCGATTTAATAATTTACTGCTATTGATATAAAAGATTACCAGGTCTTTAAGAGTTTATTCAGAAGACAACAGCTCTATAAACATTATTCCGTGGTGCCCCGACTTCCTAGTTAGTTACATTTACATGATTAGTTTAATCGGGTAATATTAATTACAGAGAATTGATTTTATAAAATAGCATGTCATATCATTTAATCCATAGTAAAGACACGACAATACTATATATCCACACTAAATACATGCACTAAGATAAGCATGGTCAACACCTGGGCTGCTTTCAAAAACGGTCATGATTTGAGTTGAGGAACGTTGTAACTATAGGTGATAAGAGGGTGATTGTGTACAGTGCAGCAGGAGTTTTTTGTTAACATTTTCCACGTTCACACCCTGCTAGGGCCATCCTGCCACACGGCTAGCATATCTATGAAAGAACTGTTATATCATTTGAGCATTGGCCTAGTAACCGGAAGGTTGCAAGATCGAATCCCCCGAGCTGACAAGGTAAAAATCTGTTGTTCTGCCCCTGAACAAGGCAGTTAACCCTCTGTTCCTAGGCCGTCATCGAAAATAAGAATTTGTTCTTAACTGACTTGCCTAGTAAAATGAAGGCAAAATAAATAAATAAAATAAAATTCAGTAAGTACCGTTGCCATACGTAGCGAAAAGTTAAGACCAACTGAACGCAAACCTGGTGTTTTAAAAGCCTAGCATCTGCATAGTGCATTCAACCCCTTGGCTGACGCCTACAGCTAGACCTGCTGTCACCAAAACTGGTGAAGCAGACAACATCCCTAGTACTGCTGTGGCTAGACCGCCATACGCTATCAGTTTACAGTACAATGTAATCTCTCTGATCTTTCTCTGAGCCTCTTCATAGTTAGCACTGGTGTAGTACTGTCCTCCATTGTCCCCCCACCATCTCCTCTATCTTCTCCAGCAGCTCTTTAACCTGAGTATTGTATTTTCTATTGTCATTGGTTAGGGAGTGATATCTGCCCCCACACATATTGATGAGTCTCCGTAGCTCTTTGCTCTCAGCAAGAAACCCTTTGACTGTTTTTCCCTTCAGTTGATCACCATGAGTGAACAGCAAGATGGTGTACATTGAGGCATCTTCTCCAAAGTTATCCTGGATCCACTTAACAGCATTCTGCTCCTCCTCTGTGAACCTCACCCCCAGTCTGACCACCAGCAGGAAGGCGTGGGGTCCTGGGACTGACATGTAGATGGCCTTCTCTATTTCTCTTTTTATCTCTTCTTTAGACATTGTTGTGTTATAGAGCCCCAGGGTGTCGATGACATCAATATTCCTCCCAGCCACCACCCCACTCTGTTTCTCACTCTGTGCAGTCACAGACAATTGAGATTCCTTCACCTCAAACACCTTTTTACCCAGGATGGTGTTTCCTGTTGCACTCTTCCCTGCTCCAGTCTTCCCCACCAGAACTATCCTCAGGTCAGAAGGCAGCCCTGAAACTGGAAACAGACAAGAAGTGCTTGTTGATAGTTTTCAGTAGCCATTTATCAAGACACTATGTGTGTTCATGCACAGTATGTGTGTGTGTGTGTGTGTGTGTGTGTGTGTGTGTGTGTGTGTGTGTGTGTGTGTGTGTGTGTGTGTGTGTGTGTGTGTGTGTGTGTGTGTGTGTGTGTGTGTGTGTGTGTGTGTGTGTGTGTGTGTGTGTGTGTGTGTGTGTGTGTGTGTGTGTGTACCTTGGCATTGACCAGTGACCAGTGTCAACAGGAACAGAATCTTCAGAGTCCCTCCTGTCCCTTGTTCCATCTTTACTACTGCAGCCAATCAAAAACATGGAAACAGACAATGACCTCAATACAAAATAAAAAATCCACATTTCTTCAGTGACTCATCCAAAGCGTTTGGCCAAGTTCCAACTATCACAGATGAGGAAAGACTAAATTATTAATTTTTTCAGCTATTTGACTTCTAAACAATAAAAACTATAAACTATAAAAAGAGTAATGATATGTTGTACAACTGTTGTAAAACACAGTACATTCCCTAATATAGAGCGTACATAATGTACTCATATAGGGCAAATGACATTCTAAACATGGTTATTATTCTACCGTTGCCTGGCTGCTACTGTTGAGACCAGATAAACCAGTTAGAGGTTGTGTATCCGTTACCATCAAACAGCACAGCTACTGTGAAGACAGACAGCAAAAGTTCAAACAAGAATTAAGTGGAATCAGTATAACTGAAACCAGTGCTAAATGTGTAAATCAGGAGGTGTCGGAACACAAAGGATGTGTTTATCACGACTTCTGCTGAAGTTCGTCGCTCTCCTAGTTCGGGCGGCTACCGGAGGTCGACGTCACCGGAGTTCTAGCCACCACCGATCCATTTCTCATTTTCTGTTTGTCTTGTCTCATTCACACCTGGTTCCCATTTCCCAAATTGCATGTGTCCTTATTTAATCCCTCTGTTCCCCCCTGGGTTTTGTCCGTGATTATTTCCTGTACGTTGTGGCTCCGTTTGTATCGTTAGCAGTGGCTATACTACTGGTTTAGTAGTTCGTTTCCTTCTATTAAAGAAGTTTTGTATCATCTCTGTTTCCTGCGCTTGATTCCGAAAAAACCTGCATTACAAGAGCCTTCACAGTGTTCCTCTGCTCAGTACTGACAAAAAACTGCTATAAGATGTGTGTTGACCCAAGATCGACCCCCATACTACACTATCTCTGCACTAAACAAGGTACAGTGTACTGCACTGTCTCTGCACTAAACAAGGTAAATGTTTCAGGTAAAAGTTTAACCATGTTTCTCCTTTCACTGTTCTACAATATTAAAACATGTGTATAAATACAAACATACTGTAATCATATGATTATTTACTCATAAATATTAACAGACCTGGTATCAATAAAATGTCTACTTAATATTGTGCTACAGTTATTCAAATACTGTAGAGTAGATTGTTGTACAACATTTAATTAGTAAGGTAGTTAAGTTGAATACTCACTTTTAGTGTGGTTGCACAGATCTGTCAATTGTTGTCCCCTGTTGTCACTGAGAGACCTGAAGCAGTGGGCCTGCTGGTTTTGCATAGCCAGGTGCCCCAGGGGGGAGATTTGCCTTAAGGACCAATGGAATGGTCTAAAACTCATGCAATACTAAAGGGCCCAATGTGATGCACCTTACATTCTGTTAAGTGTCATTTTCCCAGCAACTAGTCATTTCTAGCCAATGAGAGTGTTGCTAGGCAAACATTATTCTACTCAGGACAAGCAGAGTCTGAATTCTGATTGGGTGTCGCTGTTTAACCTTGGCTGCTTGCCAGAATCAGAAGTTAGGCCACATCTTTGGGTGAAATGACATGTGTTGGACACATAGACTTCTGGAAAGAAAAGGTTAAAAATGAAAAAACAAATAAAACTTAATTTCAAATGTAAATGTATACTGTAGTTGTAGTTATTGTTGCCCATTCTGGTCCCAGATCAGTTTGTGCTCTTAATTACCTATAAAACCTAGCTGTCAAACAGGGAAATGGTTCCAATCGTTTTTCCACTATTCATTTTTCCCATAGAGGATTTTAGAAACACTTAAAATGGTAACACTTTACTTGACACCCAGCATCATAACATGTTATGATAAAGTCATAACCATGTCATATATCTTAACAGCTGACATAACTTGTCACAACCTGTCATATTATGATCATAACACTGTCATGATACATATATTTAGACCTGTTGTGACATATCTTACATTATTTATGGCTGGTTATGACACCTACATAAGAGTCAAAACCCACAGAACCTACCACACAAGACAACACATTTAATTACACCATAGCCTATATCATTTTCTGAAATTGACCATTACATTATTTTGTAATTGTGCACACATTGATGTCATACATGGGGCGGCAGGTAGCCTAGTGGTTAGAGCGTTGGACTAGTAACCGAAAGGTTGCAAGAACGAATCCCTGAGCTGACAAGGTAAAAATCTGTCGTTCTGCCCCTGAACAAGGCAGTTAACCCACTGTTCCTAGGCTGTCATTGAAAATAAGAATTTGTTCTTAACTGACTTGCCGCGTTAAATAAAGGAAAAAAATAAAGGTACCCCAATGCTCTGTTGCTGATGACTGATTGTCATGAGGCTGAGAGAAACAGTCATGTTTTTTTCATCATATTTCTTATTAAACTTCATGACACTATCAAGAAGCATTATGACCACCCCAATGATATAAGCCAGATTGGCCTATCATGCCCTTACAGTATGTCAGTCATCAGTCAAAAAGAGGGTGCCTTTACCTGCTCCTGAAATCTGCTCCTGTATTCATCCCAGTCATCAGCAACAAAGCATTGGGGTAGGTGCACGTCTGACATCAATGCGTGTGCAATTACAATGATCATGGAATTTGGTTTTATGGGTTTTGACACTCATCATACCCAGCCATAAAATAACACAATATATGTCACAACAGCTCTAAATATACAGTTGAAGTTTGAAGTTTACATACACTTAGGTTGGAGTCATTAAAACTCGTTTTTCAACTACTCCATAAATTTCTTGTTAACAAACTATAGTTTTGGCAATCTACTTTGTGCATGATACAAATCATTTTTCCAACAATTGTTTACAGACAGATTATTTCACTTATAATTCACTGTATCAGAATTCCAGTGGGTCAGAAGTTTACATACACTAAGTTGACTGTGCCTTTAAACCGCTTGGAAAATTCCAGAAAATGATGTCATGGCTTTAGAAGCTTTTTATAGCCTAATTGACATCATTTAAGTCAATTGGAGGAGTACCTGTGGATGTATTTCAAGGCTGACCTTCAAACTCAGTGCCTCTGTGCTTGACATCATGGGAAAATCAAAAGAAATAAGCGAAGACCTCAGAAAAAAATGTGTAGACCTCCACAAGTCTGGTTCATCCTTGGGAGCAATGTACAAACGCCTGAAGGCACCCCGTTCATCTGTACAAACAATAGTATGCAAGTATAAACACCATGGGACCACGCAGCCGTCATACCGCGTTCTGTCTCCTAGAGATTAACGTAGTTTGGTGCGAAAAGTGCAAATCAATCCCAGAACAACAGCAAAGGACCTTGTGAAGATGCTGGAGGAAACATGTACAAACGTATCTATATCCACAGTAAAACGAGTCCTATATCGACATAACCTGAAAGGCCGCTCAGCAAGGAAGAAGCCACTGCTCCAAAACCACCATAGAAAAGACAGACTACGGTTTGCAACTGCACATGGGGACAAAGATCGTACTTTTTGGAGGAATGTCCTCTGGTCTGATAAAACAAACATTTTACTGTTTGGCCATAATGACCATTGTTATGTTTGGAGGAAGAAGGGGGATGCTTGCAAGCCGAAGAACACCATCCTAATCGTGAAGCACGGCAGCATCATGTTGTGGGGGTGCTTTGCTGCAGGAGGGACTGGTGCACTTCACAAAATAGATGGCATCATGAGGAAGGACATTTATGTGGATATATTGAAGCAACATCTTAAGACATCAGTCAGGAATTTAATGCTTGGTCGAAATGGGTCTTCCAAAAGGACAATGACCCCAAGCATACTTCCAAAGTTGTGGAAAAATGGCTTAAGGACAACAAAGTAAAGGTATTGGAGAGGCCATCACAAAGCCCTGACCTCAATCCCATAGAACATTTGTGGGAAGAACTGAAAAAGCGTGTGCGAGCAAGGAGGCCTACAAACCTGACTCAGCTACACCAGCTCTGTCAGGAGGAATGGGCCAAAATTCACCCAACTTATTGTGGGAAGCTTGTGGAAGGCTACCTGAAACATTTGACCTAAGTTAAACAATTTAAAGGCAATGCTACCAAGTACTAATTGAGTGTATGTAAACTTCGGACCCACTGGGAATGTGATGAAAGAAATAAAAGCTGAAATAAATCATTCTCTCTACTATTATTCTGACATTTCACATTCTTAAAATACAGTGGTGATCCTAACTGAACTGAGACAGGAATCTTTACTAGGATTAAATGTCAGGAATTGTGAAAAACTGAGTTTAAATCTATGTTGATAAGGTGTATGTAAACTTCAGAACATTCCAGGCATTCTCGTGATTGGCAGATAGCAGGTTGATTGGCATGTGGGACCCCGCGAACACTGGGTACTGGTAAGTACAACACAACCAACTAATAGCCTAACACATGACACACAGCTGTCTGTGCAGGTTGCTACAGTATATAAATACTTGTATAATTTTATCCCAACTCCGTCAACTACACCTAGCATACGTTCTTGTTAGCATGTTTCATGTAGAATTTCAACCGCTATTTTTAAAACTCTCCATGTTGAATCATATATCATTCAAAAGCTTGTTTTCCGGAGCATTCCGTTATCTAGTCCATAAATGGCTATATCCTTTGTAGACGTAGTGCTTCATGGTGGAAGATGAGTAATTTCCTGACATCTGATTAGTTACTGGAATTTAAAGACCATTTCCAGCAACCTGATAGAATGACTCACGTGCAGCAGCACTTCCTTGTTTGAAAATATCTCGTGAATATTCCATGTAAAGAAAGACAAAATAAGAAAATCTCGAAGAATATACCTACAGTATGTGAATAAAAATAGTCGATCTCAGTAAGCCAATGCAAGAAAAGCAGTGAATGAATGAAAACATTTAACTGATCAGCTGATCGAGACAGTGGCAGTACAGGTAGAGGAAGAAAAGGAGGTAGCAGGCAGCAGCGCGTCGAGACGCAAATGAGTTGAGATGAAGATGACGGATGGCAGCGATCAACCAGACAGCAGCCAACAGTTGCTTTTATTCCACGTTACAAATAAACCAACTTGTACGTGATTTGATTTGCCCCAAGTGTCTAAACTCTGGATTGAAAATCACCATGGACCCCACCAACCAGGGAGTCTGTCAGGATAGAATATGCACACTGAAGGTGATCGTGATGCATTTAGGAGGAGTGTTCACACTTCCTCCAGGCTGCAGGAATGCTCCAGGGGAGATGGGACATTTAATATAAATGTGAGGATGGTTCTTCTAGCCCACGAACTTGGACCTGGTTATGCAGCTCTAAAGAAAATTAGTCCTTGGGATTCCTTCCTTGTGTCACCTCTTATCAGAAACATGACAGGAGAGTGACAGGTAAATAAAAAGTGAGAGTAGCCCATTATTGTCAGGTGACTTCCTGTGTATAAATAATCTTTTTTTCCTTGCTCCAGCAAATGTATTCAAACTGAATAAACAGAGTAATAGGAAAACATAACTATACAATGAGACTGTCACATAGGCCTTCAGTGTCATAGGGCTGTAGCCTACGGAGAAATTAGCTTTACATAAGGTAAATAAATGCTGATATGCTAATATTTACATAGGGTAACATGCTAATATTTACATAGCGCAGCATGCTGATATTTACATAGGGTAACATGCTAATATTTCCATTGGTTAACAGGCTGCTACAGGGAACACACAGACAGGCTGCTACATGGAACACACAGACAGGCTGCTACAGAGAACACACAGACAGGCTGCTACAGAGAACACACAGATAAGGCTGCTACAGGGAACACACAGACAGGATGCTACAGAGAACACACAGACAGGCTGCTACAGGGAACACACAGACAGGCTGCTACAGGGAACACACAGACAGGCTGCTACAGGGAACACACAGACAGGCTGCTACAGGGAACACACAGACAGGCTGCTACAGAGAACACACAGACAGGCTGCTACAAGGAACACACAGACAGGCTGCTATAGAGAACACACAGACAGGCATAGACAAATGGGAAAATGGGAGTACAGCTATGTCAGCTTCACAGCTCAGTGAGTCAGGTATCTGAACAGAGAAACCATAACGTAACAAAATATTGTAATTACTGAAAAGGAGAAAGGTAGATAATGGACCTCTTACTGTAGGGGAGAAGGGTAGAGAATGGGACATCTTACTGTAGGGGAGAAGGGTAGAGAATGGGACCTCTTACTGTAAGGGAGAAGGGTAGAGAATGGGACCTCTTACTGTAAGGGAGAAGGGTAGAGAATGGGACATCTTACTGTAAGGGAGAAGGGTAGAGAATGGGACCTTTTAATGTAAGGGAGAAGGGTAGAGAATGGGACATCTTACTGTAAGGGAGAAGGGTAGAGAATGGGACCTCTTAATGTAGGGGAGAAGAGTAGAGAATGGGACCTCTTACTGTAAGTGAGAAGGGTAGAGAATGGGACCTCTTACTGTAGGGGAGAAGGGTAGAGAATGGGACATCTTACTGTAGGGGAGAAGGGTAGAGAATGGGACATCTTACTGTAGGGGAGAAGGGAAGAAAATGGGACATCTTACTGTAGGGGAGAAGGGTAGAGAATGGGACATCTTACTGTAGGGGAGAAGGGGAGAGAATGGGACCTCTTACTGTAGGGGAGAAGGGTAGAGAATTGGACATCTTACTGTAGGGGAGAAGGGTAGAGAATGGGACATCTTACTGTAAGTGAGAAGGGTAGAGAATGGGACATCTTACTGTAGGGGAGAAGGGTAGAGAATGGGACATCTTACTGTAGGGGAGAAGGGTAGAGAATGGGACCTCTTACTGTAGGGGAGAAGGGTAGAGAATGGGACATCTTACTGTAAGGGAGAAGGGTAGAGAATGGAACATCTTACTGTAGGGGAGAAGGGTAGAGAATGGGACATCTTACTGTAGGGGAGAAGGGTAGAGAATGGGACATCTTACTGTAGGGGAGAAGGGAAGAGAATGGGACATCTTACTGCAGGGGAGAAGGGTAGAGAATGGGACCTCTTACTGTAGGGGAGAAGGGAAGAGAATGGGACCTCTTACTGTAGGGGAGAAGGGTAGAGAATGGGACCTCTTACTGTAGGGGAGAAGGGTAGAGAATGGGACATCTTACTGTAGGGGAGAAGGGTAGAGAATGGGACATCTTACTCTAGGGGAGAAGGGTAGAGAATGGGACATCTTACTGTAAGTGAGAAGGGTAGAGAATGGGACATCTTACTGTAGGGGAGAAGGGTAGAGAATGGGACATCTTACTCTAGGGGAGAAGGGTAGAGAATGGGACATCTTACTGTAAGTGAGAAGGGTAGAGAATGGGACATCTTACTGTAGGGGAGAAGGGTAGAGAATGGGACATCTTACTGTAGGGGAGAAGGGTAGAGAATGGGACCTCTTACTGTAGGGAGAAGGGTAGAGAATGGGACATCTTACTGTAGGGGAGAAGGGTAGAGAATGGGACATCTTACTGTAGGGAGAAGGGTAGAGAATGGGACATCTTACTGTAAGTGAGAAGGGTAGAGAATGGGACATCTTACTGTAAGGGAGAAGGGTAGAGAATGGGACATCTTACTGTAGGGGAGAAGGGTAGAGAATGGGACATCTTACTGTAGGGGAGAAGGGTAGAGAATGGGACATCTTACTGTAGGGGAGAAGGGTAGAGAATGGGACATCTTACTGTAGGGGAGAAGGGAAGAGAATGGGACCTCTTACTGTAGGGGAGAAGGGTAGAGAATGGGACCTCTTACTGTAAGGGAGAAGGGTAGAGAATGGGACATCTTACTGTAAGGGAGAAGGGTAGAGAATGGGACATCTTACTGTAGGGGAGAAGGGTAGAGAATGGGACATCTTACTGTAAGGGAGAAGGGTAGAGAATGGAACATCTTACTGTAGGGGAGAAGGGTAGAGAATGGGACATCTTACTGAAGGGGAGAAGGGTAGAGAATGGGACATCTTACTGTAGGGGAGAAGGGTAGAGAATGGGACATCTTACTGTAGGGGAGAAGGGAAGATAATGGGACATCTTACTGTAGGGGAGAAGGGTAGAGAATGGGACATCTTACTGTAGGGGAGAAGGGAAGAGAATGGGACCTCTTACTGTAGGGGAGAAGGGTAGAGAATGGGACCTCTTACTGTAGGGGAGAAGGGTAGAGAATGGGACATCTTACTGTAAGGGAGAAGGGTAGAGAATGGGACATCTTACTGTAGGGGAGAAGGGTAGAGAATGGAACCTCTTACTGTAGGGGAGAAGGGTAGAGAATGGGACATCTTACTGTAAGGGAGAAGGGTAGAGAATGGAACCTCTTACTGTAGGGGAGAAGGGTAGAGAATGGGACATCTTACTGTAAGGGAGAAGGGTAGAGAATGGGACCTCTTACTGTAGGGGAGAAGGGTAGAGAATGGGACATCTTACTGTAAGGGAGAAGGGTAGAGAATAGGACTGCAGCCATTGGTTGGTTCTAGCCAATGTTGACTTAGTGTGTGATTACTGAGGTTACCATGACAACCCATATGACTTTACCTTATGAACACGCTGTCCCTGATTCTCCCTCTCTTTCTGCATTGATGGGTAGACAGTAGAGTAAAGAAAAAATACAAAATAACTTGTAATCATAGTGGTGTTTGAACAAAATATGAGATGATCCTTTTGATTTCACTTTGTTATTTATTGTTGAATTCTGGGGAAATTATACATGCAACACTAAGCACACACTCCCAATGACTAAACATCCTCATAGGTTGGCAAATCATGAAACATTAAACAGCACAAGCATGAAACAAAAAAATACAAATAATAGATCATCTGTCAATTTATAAACAGCTCTGACACATTTTCAGATAGCCATGAGTACGTAATGGATAATCAACTCAAGGCTTTACTACACGCTAGCGGAGTGTAGTAGAGGTATAAATGTGTTCAACATCCACTGAAGTAGCTAGCCATTTTATTAGATAGCTACTGTAGTTGCCTTGGTAACCAAACAAACAGACTTGCTAGTTACGATTACCAAACCATCAGTCCTAGCTTGCTTTACTGAAAATTGAATTCAACAATGCCAATACAGTTTTCAATTTGAATATTACCGTGCTCATATACCGTGCGTTATAGAGAAATAATGCATTTTCTAGAATGCCCTTCAAGCCAATCAAAACGAGTATTCAATGATGTCATGGTAAAAACTGGAATAAACTATACGCTATACAAATAATAAAGAGAGTCACACTCCATATAACTCCCAGTCATTTATTGGGTAAACCACCAACGTTTCAGCATCACTGTGCCTTCTTCAGGGTAATGTCATGAATACTTAAACCAGGTTCTGTACACAAACAGTGCAAACACTAATGTTTTTTAACAGTTTCACTCAATTCACTCTAATTAACTTATTTATTATGACACACCCCTCACTATTGTCATTGGTTGCTACTAATTGCACTGTTTGTGTACAGAACCTGGTTTAAGTATTCATGACATTACCCTGAAGAAGGCACAGTGATGCTGAAACGTTGGTGGTTTACCCAATACATTACTGGGAGTTATATGGAGTGTGACTCTCTTTATTATTTGTATAGCTTATAGTTTATTTGCCGTTAGTCAGCACCTCTACATATAATACATTTTCTCTGGGTGTGCGCCAGCTCATGTTTTTTAATAAACTGGAACAAACACGTACAAAAATGATATATATATGTTTAATATAGAAATTGTATTGTAATTGTTTAAGTAATAATTGTCCTTCTCAGTGCTGAGCCAGGGAGGGTAGGAGAACACAGACCAGGGAGAGAAGATAGAGGGAGGGTAGAAGGAGAACACCGACCAGAGTGGGAGGGTAGAGGGAGAACACATAACAGAGTGGGAGGGTAGAGGGGGAACACAGACCCAAGAGAGAGGGCATATACAGAAAACTAGAATGTCTATACCCATTCTGATGTATTATCAATCTCTGAGTTCATTCAGATTTTTCTGAACAGCCTCCTATGTTATTATCCCTGAGCCTTTGAATGATGTTAAATAACTGATCATATTAGAAACTGTTGAACAATCCCTGATGGTTGTCATTGTACAGTATTAATCTACTGCTACTACTTGACATTAAGATGAGGAAGAGAGTGGTACTTCACACTGCCACCTCTTCCTCATCTTGACTTATTGAGAATCTTGAAAATTTTCAAGTACATGATTAGCTACCTCTTTTGCAAGTACAGCAACTCCAACTGGAATTGCTGCTGGTCCTGCTACCACCGCTGTGACAACAGTTGCTACCAATCCCACAACTTTTCCCCATAGGTCCTTTGACTTCTTCTTCTTCATCTCCTCTTGTCTCTCCTCTTCCTTCTTCCTTTCCTCCTCTCGTCTCTCCTCTTCCTTCTTCCTTTCGTCCTCTCGTCTTTCCTCTTCCTTATTCCTTTCCTCCTCTCGTCTTTCCTCTTCCTTATTCCTTTCCTCCTCTCGTCTCTCCTCTTCCTTCTTCCTTTCCTGCTCTCGCCTCTCCTCTTCCTTATTCCTATCCTCCTCTCGTCTCTCCTCTTCCTTCTTCCTTTCCTGCTCTCGTCTCTCCTCTTCCTTATTCCTATCCTCCTCTCGTCTCTCCTTTTCCCTCTTCCTTTCCTCCTCTCGTCTCTCCTCTTCCTTCTTCCTTTCCTCCTCTCGTCTCTCCTTTTCCCTCTTCCTTTCCTCCTCTCGTCTCTCCTCTTCCTTCTTCCTTTCGTCCTCTCGTCTTTCCTCTTCCTTATTCCTATCCTCCTCTCGTCTCTCCTCTTCCTTATTCCTTTCCTCCTCTCGTCTCTCCTCTTCCTTCTTCCTTTCCTGCTCTCGTCTCTCTTCTTCCTTCTTCCTTTCCTCCTCTCGTCTCTCCTTTTCCCTCTTCCTTTCCTCCTCTCGTCTCTCCTCTTCCTTCTTCCTTTCCTCCTCTCTCGCTACGTCTACCCGTTTCCTGATCTCCTCCTGTTTCTTCCTCTCCTCCTCTCTCACCTTCTCTTCCCATTTCTCCAGTTTCTCCCTCTTTTGCTGTTCTCTCTTCTCCTCTTCCTGTTTCTTCCTCTCCTACTCTTCTTTGATCTTCCTCTGGACCTTCTGGTACATCTCATTGGTGTAGTGTTGTCCTCCATTCTTCATCACCATCTCATCTATCTTCTTCAGCAGCTCTGTGACCTGAGTGTAGTCATTTTTCCTTTTATTATTGAAGACGTGATTTCTGCCCTTAAAGATCTTGACGAGTTTCTTAAGCTCCTGACTCTCATTCACAAAGTCCTCCACTGATATGTCCTCCAGATGGTCTCCACCTGTGAACAGAATGATGGTGTACTTTGATGCTTCTTCTCCAAAGTTCTCCTGGATCCACTTCACAGTGTTCTGCTCCTCCTCTGTGAACCTCCCCAGTCTGATCACCAGCAGGAAGGCGTGGGGTCCTGGGACTGACATGTAGATGGCCTTTTCTATCTCATTTTTCATCTCTTCTTTAGACATTGTCGTGTCATAGAGCCCCGGGGTGTCGATGACATCAATCTTCCTCCCATCCACCACTCCACTCTGTTTCTTACAGTGATCAGTGACAGACTCAGCGCTGAAGGCTTCTCTAAACGACTTTCTCCCCAGGATGGTGTTTCCTGTTGCACTCTTCCCTGATCCAGTCTTCCCCACCAGAACAATCCTCAGTTCAGAGGGATGCCCTGAATCTGTGAAAACAGACAAGATAAATGTTCAGGGGCAGAACGACAGAGTTTTACCTTGTCAGCTCGGGGATTTGAACTTGCAACCCTCCGGTTACGGCCGCCCCAGGAGGTTGCGCCTGTTTCCCAGTCTGCCCTGTAAGGAGGTTTCGCCTATTTCCAGTCTGCCCTGTAAGGAGGTTGCGCCTGTTTCCCAGTCTGCCCTGTAAGGAGGTTTCGCCTATTTCCAGTCTGCCCTGTAAGGAGGTTGCGCCTGTTTCCCAGTCTGCCCTGTAAGGAGGTTGCGCCTGTTTCCCAGTCTGCCCTGTAAGGAGGTTGCGCCTGTTTCCCAGTCTGCCCTGTAAGGAGGTTGCGCCTGTTTCCCAGTCTACCCTGTAAGGAGACGCCCAGCTTGAGAGACCTTAACATTTGTTTAACACTTGATTTAGCCTACATTATCATCCATATTCAGTCTGATTGGCTGATAGGTGCAGCAGAGAGAGGAAGAAAAGACAGGTAAATCACAATCAGTAAAATAAATAAAGCTAACCAGCAAATTAACATCTGTCATCAACATCAATGATCAGCTGATAGCCCGCCTTCTTTTCCCCATGTCAATCATGTCTTTAGGAGGCACTGAACTGAGTGTGTTGTTACAGAAATAAATAGGCCTATGCTTAAAATGTACCCTACAGAGGCATTTGGTATTATAATTTTTTTGAGCACCTGCCCCTGAAAGGTCTGTGCATGGCCCTAGTGTGTGTACGTGCATGTATGTGTGCACACGGGGGTGTGTGTACCTTGGCATTGACCAGTGAAGGCTTGCAGACAAAGTGTCAACAGGAACAGAATCTTCAGAGTCCCTCCTGTCCCTTGTTCCATCTCTACTACTGCAGCCAATCAAAAACATGGAAACAGACAATGACCTCAATACAAAATAAAAAGTCCACATTTCTTCAGTGACTCATCCAAAGCGTTTGACCAAGTTCCAACTATCACAGATGAGGAAAGACTAAATTATTTATTTTTTCAGCTATTTGACTTCTAAACAATAAAAACTATAAACTATAAAAAGAGTAATGATATGTTGTACAACTGTTGTAAAACACAGTACATTCCCTAATATAGAGCGTACATAATGTACTCATATAGGGCAAATGACATTCTAAACATGGTTATTATTCTACCGTTGCCTGGCTGCTACTGTTGAGACCAGATAAACCAGTTAGAGGTTGTGTATCCGTTACCATCAAACAGCACAGCTACTGTGAAGACAGACAGCAAAAGTTCAAACAAGAATTAAGTGGAATCAGTATAACTGAAACCAGTGCTAAATGTTTTAAATCAGGAGGTGTCGGAACACAAAGGATGTGTTTATCACGACTTCTGCTGAAGTTCGTCGCTCTCCTAGTTCGGGCGGCTACCGGAGGTCGACGTCACCGGAGTTCTAGCCACCACCGATCCATTTCTCATTTTCTGTTTGTCTTGTCTCATTCACACCTGGTTCCCATTTCCCAAATTGCATGTGTCCTTATTTAATCCCTCTGTTCCCCCCTGGGTTTTGTCCGTGATTATTTCCTGTACGTTGTGGCTCCGTTTGTATCGTTAGCAGTGGCTATACTACTGGTTTAGTAGTTCGTTTCCTTCTATTAAAGAAGTTTTGTATCATCTCTGTTTCCTGCGCTTGATTCGAAAAAACCTGCATTACAAGAGCCTTCACAGTGTTCCTCTGCTCAGTACTGACAAAAAACTGCTATAAGATGTGTGTTGACCCAAGATCGACCCCCATACTACACTATCTCTGCACTAAACAAGGTACAGTGTACTGCACTGTCTCTGCACTAAACAAGGTAAATGTTTCAGGTAAAAGTTTAACCATGTTTCTCCTTTCACTGTTCTACAATATTAAAACATGTGTATAAATACAAACATACTGTAATCATATGATTATTTACTCATAAATATTAACAGACCTGGTATCAATAAAATGTCTACTTAATATTGTGCTACAGTTATTCAAATACTGTAGAGTAGATTGTTGTACAACATTTAATTAGTAAGGTAGTTAAGTTGAATACTCACTTTTAGTGTGGTTGCACAGATCTGTCAATTGTTGTCCCCTGTTGTCACTGAGAGACCTGAAGCAGTGGTCCTGCTGGTTTTGCATAGCCAGGTGCCCCAGGGGGGAGATTTGCCTTAAGGACCAATGGAATGGTCTAAAACTCATGCAATACTAAAGGGCCCAATGTGATGCACCTTACATTCTTTTAAGTGTCATTTTCCCAGCAACTAGTCATTTCTAGCCAATGAGAGTGTTGCTAGGCAAACATTATTCTACTCAGGACAAGCAGAGTCTGAATTCTGATTGGGTGTCGCTGTTTAACCTTGGCTGCTTGCCAGAATCAGAAGTTAGGCCACATCTTTGGGTGAAATGACATGTGTTGGACACATAGACTTCTGGAAGGAAAAGGTTAAAAATGAAAAAACAAATAAAACTTAATTTCAAATGTAAATGTATACTGTATGTGTCCCAGATCAGTTTGTGCTCTTAATTACCTATAAAACCTAGCTGTCAAACAGGGAAATGGTTCCAATCGTTTTTCCACTATTCATTTTTCCCATAGAGGATTTTAGAAACACTTAAAATGGTAACACTTTACTTGACACCCAGCATCATAACATGTTATGACAAGGTCATAACCATGTCATGTGTCTTAACAGCTGACATAACTTGTCACAACCTGTCATATTATGATCATAACACTGTCATGATACATATATTTAGACCTGTTGTGACATATCTTACATTATTTATGGCTGGTTATGACACCTACATAAGAGTCAAAACCCACAGAACCTACCACACAAGACAACACATTTAATTACACCATAGCCTATATCATTTTCTGAAATTGACCATTACATTATTTTGTAATTGTGCACACATTGATGTCATACATGGGGCGGCAGGTAGCCTAGTGGTTAGAGCGTTGGACTAGTAACCGAAAGGTTGCAAGAACGAATCCCTGAGCTGACAAGGTAAAAATCTGTCGTTCTGCCCCTGAACAAGGCAGTTAACCCACTGTTCCTAGGCTGTCATTGAAAATAAGAATTTGTTCTTAACTGACTTGCCGTTAAATAAAGGAAAAAATAAAGGTACCCCAATGCTCTGTTGCTGATGACTGATTGTCATGAGGCTGAGAGAAACAGTCATGTTTTTTTCATCATATTTCTTATTAAACTTCATGACACTATCAAGAAGCATTATGACCACCCCAATGATATAAGCCAGATTGGCCTATCATGCCCTTACAGTATGTCAGTCATCAGTCAAAAAGAGGGTGCCTTTACCTGCTCCTGAAATCTGCTCCTGTATTCATCCCAGTCATCAGCAACAAAGCATTGGGGTAGGTGCACGTCTGACATCAATGCGTGTGCAATTACAATGATCATGGAATTTGGTTTTATGGGTTTTGACACTCATCATACCCAGCCATAAAATAACACAATATATGTCACAACAGCTCTAAATATACAGTTGAAGTTTGAAGTTTACATACACTTAGGTTGGAGTCATTAAAACTCGTTTTTCAACTACTCCATAAATTTCTTGTTAACAAACTATAGTTTTGGCAATCTACTTTGTGCATGATACAAATCATTTTTTCCAACAATTGTTTACAGACAGATTATTTCACTTATAATTCACTGTATCAGAATTCCAGTGGGTCAGAAGTTTACATACACTAAGTTGACTGTGCCTTTAAACCGCTTGGAAAATTCCAGAAAATGATGTCATGGCTTTAGAAGCTTTTTATAGCCTAATTGACATCATTTAAGTCAATTGGAGGAGTACCTGTGGATGTATTTCAAGGCTGACCTTCAAACTCAGTGCCTCTGTGCTTGACATCATGGGAAAATCAAAAGAAATAAGCGAAGACCTCAGAAAAAAATGTGTAGACCTCCACAAGTCTGGTTCATCCTTGGGAGCAATGTACAAACGCCTGAAGGCACCCCGTTCATCTGTACAAACAATAGTATGCAAGTATAAACACCATGGGACCACGCAGCCGTCATACCGCGTTCTGTCTCCTAGAGATTAACGTAGTTTGGTGCGAAAAGTGCAAATCAATCCCAGAACAACAGCAAAGGACCTTGTGAAGATGCTGGAGGAAACATGTACAAACGTATCTATATCCACAGTAAAACGAGTCCTATATCGACATAACCTGAAAGGCCGCTCAGCAAGGAAGAAGCCACTGCTCCAAAACCACCATAGAAAAAGACAGACTACGGTTTGCAACTGCACATGGGGACAAAGATCGTACTTTTTGGAGGAATGTCCTCTGGTCTGATAAAACAAACATTTTACTGTTTGGCCATAATGACCATTGTTATGTTTGGAGGAAGAAGGGGGATGCTTGCAAGCCGAAGAACACCATCCTAATCGTGAAGCACGGCAGCATCATGTTGTGGGGGTGCTTTGCTGCAGGAGGGACTGGTGCACTTCACAAAATAGATGGCATCATGAGGAAGGACATTTATGTGGATATATTGAAGCAACATCTTAAGACATCAGTCAGGAATTTAATGCTTGGTCGAAATGGGTCTTCCAAAAGGACAATGACCCCAAGCATACTTCCAAAGTTGTGGAAAAATGGCTTAAGGACAACAAAGTAAAGGTATTGGAGAGGCCATCACAAAGCCCTGACCTCAATCCCATAGAACATTTGTGGGAAGAACTGAAAAAGCGTGTGCGAGCAAGGAGGCCTACAAACCTGACTCAGCTACACCAGCTCTGTCAGGAGGAATGGGCCAAAATTCACCCAACTTATTGTGGGAAGCTTGTGGAAGGCTACCTGAAACATTTGACCTAAGTTAAACAATTTAAAGGCAATGCTACCAAGTACTAATTGAGTGTATGTAAACTTCGGACCCACTGGGAATGTGATGAAAGAAATAAAAGCTGAAATAAATCATTCTCTCTACTATTATTCTGACATTTCACATTCTTAAAATACAGTGGTGATCCTAACTGAACTGAGACAGGGAATCTTTACTAGGATTAAATGTCAGGAATTGTGAAAAACTGAGTTTAAATCTATGTTGATAAGGTGTATGTAAACTTCAGAACATTCCAGGCATTCTCGTGATTGGCAGATAGCAGGTTGATTGGCATGTGGGACCCCGCGAACACTGGGTACTGGTAAGTACAACACAACCAACTAATAGCCTAACACATGACACACAGCTGTCTGTGCAGGTTGCTACAGTATATAAATACTTGTATAATTTTATCCCAACTCCGTCAACTACACCTAGCATACGTTCTTGTTAGCATGTTTCATGTAGAATTTCAACCGCTATTTTTAAAACTCTCCATGTTGAATCATATATCATTCAAAAGCTTGTTTTCCGGAGCATTCCGTTATCTAGTCCATAAATGGCTATATCCTTTGTAGACGTAGTGCTTCATGGTGGAAGATGAGTAATTTCCTGACATCTGATTAGTTACTGGAATTTAAAGACCATTTCCAGCAACCTGATAGAATGACTCACGTGCCGCGCAGCACTTCCTTGTTTGAAAATATCTCGTGAATATTCCATGTAAAGAAAGACAAAATAAGAAAATCTCGAAGAATATACCTACAGTATGTGAATAAAAATAGTCGATCTCAGTAAGCCAATGCAAGAAAAGCAGTGAATGAATGAAAACATTTAACTGATCAGCTGATCGAGACAGTGGCAGTACAGGTAGAGGAAGAAAAGGAGGTAGCAGGCAGCAGCGCGTCGAGACGCAAATGAGTTGAGATGAAGATGACGGATGGCAGCGATCAACCAGACAGCAGCCAACAGTTGCTTTTATTCCACGTTACAAATAAACCAACTTGTACGTGATTTGATTTGCCCCAAGTGTCTAAACTCTGGATTGAAAATCACCATGGACCCCACCAACCAGGGAGTCTGTCAGGATAGAATATGCACACTGAAGGTGATCGTGATGCATTTAGGAGGAGTGTTCACACTTCCTCCAGGCTGCAGGAATGCTCCAGGAGATGGGACATTTAATATAAATGTGAGGATGGTTCTTCTAGCCCACGAACTTGGACCTGGTTATGCAGCTCTAAAGAAAATTAGTCCTTGGGATTCCTTCCTTGTGTCACCTCTTATCAGAAACATGACAGGAGAGTGACAGGTAAATAAAAAGTGAGAGTAGCCCATTATTGTCAGGTGACTTCCTGTGTATAAATAATCTTTTTTTCCTTGCTCCAGCAAATGTATTCAAACTGAATAAACAGAGTAATAGGAAAACATAACTATACAATGAGACTGTCTCTTACTGTAGCGGAAAAGGGTAGAGAATGGGGCATCTTACTGTAGGGGAGAAGGGTAGAGAATGGGACCTCTTACTGTAGGGGAGAAGGGTAGAGAATGGGACATCTTACTGTAGGGGAGAAGGGTAGAGAATGGGACATCTTACTCTAGGGGAGAAGGGTAGAGAATGGGACATCTTACTGTAAGTGAGAAGGGTAGAGAATGGGACATCTTACTGTAGGGGAGAAGGGTAGAGAATGGGACATCTTACTGTAGGGGAGAATGGTAGAGAATGGGACCTCTTACTGTAGGGGAGAAGGGTAGAGAATGGGACATCTTACTGTAGGGGAGAAGGGTAGAGAATGGGACATCTTACTGTAAGTGAGAAGGGTAGAGAATGGGACATCTTACTGTAAGGGAGAAGGGTAGAGAATGGGACATCTTACTGTAGGGGAGAAGGGTAGAGAATGGGACATCTTACTGTAGGGGAGAAGGGTAGAGAATGGGACATCTTACTGTAGGGGAGAAGGGTAGAGAATGGGACATCTTACTGTAGGGGAGAAGGGTAGAGAATGGGACATCTTACTGTAGGGGAGAAGGGTAGAGAATGGGACATCTTACTGTAGGGGAGAAGGGTAGAGAATAGGACTGCAGCCATTTATATATGGAGTGTGACTCTCTTTATTATTTGTATAGCTTATAGTTTATTTGCCGTTAGTCAGCACCTCTACATATAATACATTTTCTCTGGGTGTGCGCCAGCTCATGTTTTTTAATAAACTGGAACAAACACGTACAAAAATGATATATATATGTTTAATATAGAAATTGTATTGTAATTGTTTAAGTAATAATTGTCCTTCTCAGTGCTGAGCCAGGGAGGGTAGGAGAACACAGACCAGGGAGAGAAGATAGAGGGAGGGTAGAAGGAGAACACCGACCAGAGTGGGAGGGTAGAGGGAGAACACATAACAGAGTGGGAACCCTCAGAGTGGGAGGGAGAACACAGACCCAAGAGAGAGGGCATATACAGAAAACTAGAATGTCTATACCCATTCTAATGTATTATCAATCTCTGAGTTTATTCAGATTTTTCTGAACAGCCTCCTATGTTATTATCCCTGAGCCTTTGAATGATGTTAAATAACTGATCATATTAGAAACTGTTGAACAATCCCTGATGGTTGTCATTGTACAGTATTAATCTACTGCTACTACTTGACATTAAGATGAGGAAGAGAGTGGTAC
Source organism: Brachymystax lenok tsinlingensis (assembly GCA_030435695.1). NCBI lineage: Eukaryota > Metazoa > Chordata > Actinopteri > Salmoniformes > Salmonidae > Brachymystax > Brachymystax lenok. The sequence continues at coordinate 28,798,854 of CM059796.1, forward strand.
TTCACACTGCCACCTCTTCCTCATCTTGACTTATTGAGAATCTTGAAAATTTTCAAGTACATGATCAGCTACCTCTTTTGCAAGTACAGCAACTCCAACTGGAATTGCTGCTGGTCCTGCTACCACCGCTGTGACAACAGTTGCTACCAATCCCACAACTTTTCCCCATAGGTCCTTTGACTTCTTCTTCTTCATCTCCTCTTGTCTCTCCTCTTCCTTCTTCCTTTCCTCCTCTCGTCTCTCCTTTTCCCTCTTCCTTTCCTCCTCTCGTCTCTCCTCTTCCTTATTCCTATCCTCCTCTCGTCTCTCCTCTTCCTTATTCCTTTCCTCCTCTCGTCTCTCCTCTTCCTTCTTCCTTTCCTGCTCTCGTCTCTCCTCTTCCTTATTCCTTTCCTCCTCTCGTCTCTCCTCTTCCTTCTTCCTTTCCTCCTCTCGTCTCTCCTCTTCCTTCTTCCTTTCCTCCTCTCTCGCTACGTCTACCCGTTTCCTGATCTCCTCCTGTTTCTTCCTCTCCTCCTCTCTCACCTTCTCTTCCCATTTCTCCAGTTTCTCCCTCTTTTGCTGTTCTCTCTTCTCCTCTTCCTGTTTCTTCCTCTCCTCCTCTTCTTTGATCTTCCTCTGGACCTTCTGGTACATCTCATTGGTGTAGTGTTGTCCTCCATTCTTCATCACCATCTCATCTATCTTCTTCAGCAGCTCTGTGACCTGAGTGTAGTCATTTTTCTTTTTATTATTGAAGACGTGATTTCTGCCCTTAAAGATCTTGACGAGTTTCTTAAGCTCCTGACTCTCATTCACAAAGTCCTCCACTGATATGTCCTCCAGATTGTCTCCACCTGTGAACAGAATGATGGTGTACTTTGATGCTTCTTCTCCAAAGTTCTCCTGGATCCACTTCACAGTGTTCTGCTCCTCCTCTGTGAACCTCCCCAGTCTGATCACCAGCAGGAAGGCGTGGGGTCCTGGGACTGACATGTAGATGGCCTTTTCTATCTCATTTTTCATCTCTTCTTTAGACATTGTCGTGTCATAGAGCCCCGGGGTGTCGATGACATCAATCTTCCTCCCATCCACCACTCCACTCTGTTTCTTACAGTGATCAGTGACAGACTCAGCGCTGAAGGCTTCTCTAAACGACTTTCTCCCCAGGATGGTGTTTCCTGTTGCACTCTTCCCTGATCCAGTCTTCCCCACCAGAACAATCCTCAGTTCAGAGGGATGCCCTGAATCTGTGAAAACAGACAAGATAAATGTTCAGGGGCAGAACGACAGAGTTTTACCTTGTCAGCTCGGGGATTTGAACTTGCAACCCTCCGGTTCACGGCCGCCCCAGGAGGTTGCGCCTGTTTCCCAGTCTGCCCTGTAAGGAGGTTTCGCCTATTTCCAGTCTGCCCTGTAAGGAGGTTGCGCCTGTTTCCCAGTCTGCCCTGTAAGGAGGTTTCGCCTATTTCCAGTCTGCCCTGTAAGGAGGTTGCGCCTGTTTCCCAGTCTGCCCTGTAAGGAGGTTGCGCCTGTTTCCCAGTCTGCCCTGTAAGGAGGTTGCGCCTGTTTCCCAGTCTGCCCTGTAAGGAGGTTGCGCCTGTTTCCCAGTCTACCCTGTAAGGAGACGCCCAGCTTGAGAGACCTTAACATTTGTTTAACACTTGATTTAGCCTACATTATCATCCATATTCAGTCTGATTGGCTGATAGGTGCAGCAGAGAGAGGAAGAAAAGACAGGTAAATCACAATCAGTAAAATAAATAAAGCTAACCAGCAAATTAACATCTGTCATCAACATCAATGATCAGCTGATAGCCCGCCTTCTTTTCCCCATGTCAATCATGTCTTTAGGAGGCACTGAACTGAGTGTGTTGTTACATAAATAAATAGGCCTATGCTTAAAATGTACCCTACAGAGGCATTTGGTATTATAATTTTTTTGAGCACCTGCCCCTGAAAGGTCTGTGCATGGCCCTAGTGTGTGTACGTGCATGTATGTGTGCACACGGGGGTGTGTGTACCTTGGCATTGACCAGTGAAGGCTTGCAGACAAAGTGTCAACAGGAACAGAATCTTCAGAGTCCCTCCTCTTCCTCGTTCCATCGCTGCTACAGTCGGCCAATCAAAAACAATCAGAAACAGACGATGACCTCATTACAAAAACTAAGTCCACATAAACTAAATTGGAATCTATTTCACTTTAAAACAATGTGAACTATAAAAAGAGTAATGCTATGTGTTGCAACTGTCTTAAAACAAAGTAAATTCCCTAACAACGTAACCAGCATCAGGTAAACATAATGTACTCATATAGGTGTGTGAAATTACATTCTAAACATGCTTATCATTCTGCATTTGACATTCTGCTACTTGTTTGGGACCAGATGGACCAGTTCAAGATAAATGTCTCAGATAAAAGTAAAAACCTAATTGTCCTTTCATTGTTATACAATATTAAATCATATGTATGAATACAAACATATAGAAGCATGTGATTGTTGACATCTGAATCGTTTGATTATTTATGCATGAATGTCAACAAACAACAAATCAATAAAATGTTTATTATAATTTATTAAAATACTGTACAATACATTGTTGTACATTTAATTAGTAAGGTAGTTAAGTTGAATACTCACTTTTAGTGTGGTTGCAAAGATCTGTTAATTGTTGTCCCCTGTTGTGACTGTGAGAGGTGAGGCTATGTGCTGCACCTTATAGTCTGAGTTAAGTTTTGTTTCATCTGTAACTAGTCACTTCTAGCCAATGAGAGAAATAATTCCCCTCAGGACAGACAGAGGCTGAATTCTGATTGGGTGTCACGATTATTAAACTCCTCTGACAACTCAACCTTGGATAAGCCAAAACTCAACCCTGTCTGTCTGACCAGAATAAGAAGATAGGCAAAATCTCTGGGTAAAATGAAACATATTGGACACAAAGATGCCTCCTTCTGGGAAAATAAAGGTATATTTTTCATTTTTCAAACTCATTGCATTTTCAAATGTAACTATATAGTTGCCTAGCCTGGTCTCAGATCTGTTTGTTCTCTTCCCAACTCCATTGATCACCATCAAGCCATGACAATGAGTGACAAGGAGTGACAAAGACAACACAAATAAACTGGCACTCAGGGTATTTATTAGTTGTCTAGGTCTTCTAATGTAATTGTTTTGTCCTGCTCAGTGGTGACCCTCTACACATGTATCTAAGCAGCTGTCCCCATTGGAAAACCCTTTGAAGATCCCTTTTGGTTTCAGGTAGTACCATTTTGGGTTCCACGTAGAACCCTTTCCTGGAACCAAAAAGGGTTGTACAAGGAACCAAAAAGTTCTCCCCTCCCCACTGTTAGTGTGGTTGCACGGATCTGTTAATTGTTGTTCTTTAGTGTGAACGTGAGAAATGAATCTATGTGCTGCAACTTACACATAACTACCAAAACAAATCAAACGCCAACATTACGTGTCTTAATAGGCCGTCGGGCCACCACGAGCCGCCAGAACTGCTTCATCTCGCTGTACCATTTACACCCTGTATCCTGTGCACTTGACCCATAACATTTAATTTGAATTGAAGTACATTTACATGCACCAGGAATGTTAACTGGTGAAATTAAACTGACAACATATATATAATAATTTGTATAATTTACACATGTTCCACATACAGTATGTACACTATAGCAAGAACAGAACAATTACACATAATGAGAAATGATAAATACATATGTGTATGTGACTATATTAGAATAAAAAATACTGAAATCAGACGTAACTTTGTTATAAAGCCAAATGAATGAATTTTGAAGCCAAAATAATATTACATGGTTGATATTAACACTTATTTTGGACAATTAATTCCACAGAAACGTCATGTTTTAGGGGTGAATCTCAACTTTCTCTTTTAATAAATGTTTCACTTTGTGCCCATTTGAATCAATGCATAACTGATCTGACCTAAGCGGAAGTTTGGATTCACCCCCTTATCACCAGAATCACATAATTGATCTATTGTCTTTGTTTTGCTCTTGTAATTTTTCAAACATTGAAACAAAATGTCTCCTAACCTGCAAGTATCAACAGGAATGGGAACCATGGGTTTCTTCCTCCTCCTCTTCCTCCTCTTCGAGGCACCTGGCAAACTGATGAGCCGATAGTCAAAAACAGTGTAAAGGTCAATGCAAAGGCGTTTACAGATTAGAATTGTTACTTACATGGCTGTAGTTATGCCAAACCAGATAAACCTGTCTCATTGTCTTTTGGCTTTGGCACTAAGCCAAATGCTGAAGTTAAAGGATTCAACAGATGAACTCTATTTTTTATTTGCATTAAAATAAGACGTTATTATATCATTAGAATTGCAATGACAAAACGGAAGTATTTGCAATTACACAGAATCGTCAGTTAAAATGCGTTGATACCAGAAAATGCACACTATTAGGATTCAATAAATAGTACAATCAAAGGATGTTGTTTAACTGACTTGCCTAGTTAAATAAAGGTAAAATAATATATATATATTATTCGTAGCTGTCTATTTACCATCACAGACCGATGCTGGCACTAAGAGCGCACTCAACCAACTCTATAAGGCCATAAGCAAACAAGAAAATGCTTACCCAGAAGCGGCATTCCTAGTGGCCAGACTTTAATTCAGGCAAACTTAAATCAGTTTTACCACATTTTTACCAGCATGTCACATGTGCATCCAGAGGAAAAAACAACTCTAGACCACCTTTACTCCACACACAGAGATGCATACAAAGCTCTCCCCGCCCTCCATTTGGCAAATCTGACCATAATTCTATCCTCCTGATTCCTGCTTACAAGCAAAAACCTAAAGCAGGAAGTACCAGTGACTCTCTCAGTACGGAAGTGGTCAGATGGCGTGGATGCTGTGCTACAGGACTGTTTTCCTAGCACAGACTGGAATATGTTCCGGGATTCATCCAATGGCATTGAGGAGTATACCACCTCAGTCATCGGCTTCATCAATAAGTGCATCGACGACGACGTCCCCACAGTGACCGGGCGTACTTAACCCAACCAGAAGCCATGGATTACAGGCAACATCTGCATAGAGTTAAAGGCTAGAGCTGCCGCTTTCAAGGAGCGGGACACTAATCCGGATTAAACTCTACGGGCTAGGGGGCAGTGTTCGGAAGTATGGAGAGTCTGACGTGCCCAAAGTAAACTGCCTGTTACTCAGGGCCAGAATCTAGGATATGCATATAATTGGTAGTATTGGATAGAAAACACTCTAAAATAATGTCTGTGAGTATAACAGAACTGATATGGCCCTCCCAAAAAAACCCCGGAAAATGTTTTTTTTTGACGTCACAGTTTTTCCATTGACTTGCTATTAACTACAGAGGGAATTAGCTCCCAGATTGCAGTTCCTATGGCTTCCACTAGATGTCAACAGTCTTTAGACATGGTTTCAGGCTTGTTTTTTGAAAAAAAAATCCATCTGAAATATTATTGTTTATTTAGATATTTGACACCCTGAGGATTAATTAGAAACATTGTTTGACTTATTTGGACGAACTTTACCTGTACTTTTGGGATTTCTTTGTTTGCATGTTGAACGACTGGATTACAGAACTCCATGGCGCCAACTAAACTGACTTTTTTTGGGATAAAGAAGGAATTTATCGAACAAAACGACCATTCTTTGTGTTCCTGGGACCCTTGGGATTGCAAACAGAGGAAGATCTTCAAAGGTAAGTGATGTATTTTATCGCTATATTTGATTTTGTAATGCCCGTGCTGGTTTGAATAATATGTTGTTGTGGGGCGCTGTCCTCAGATAATCGAATGTTCTGCTTTCACCGTGAAGCCTTTTTGAAATCTGACAACGCAGTTAGATTACCAATATTCAAAGCTTTTGAATTCTGTAACACACTTGTATTTCCATGAATGTTTAATATTATGATTTTTATTTTGAATTTGGCGCTCTGCAATTTCACTGGATGTGGTCGCACGTGGCGGTCCACCGCTAGTGGTCCACCGATCCCTAAGAAGCTAAGATTGAATCCTACTACAACGGCTCTGACGCTCGTCGGATGTGGTAGGGCTTGAAAACTATTACGGACTACAAAGGGAAACCCAGACGCAAGCTGCCCAGTGACGCGACACTACCAGACGAGCTAAATCCCTTTTATGCATGCTTCGAGGCAAGCAACACTGAAGCATGCATGAGAGCACCAGCTGTTCTGGATGACTGTGTGATAATGCTCTCGGTAGCCGTTGTGAGTAAGACCTTTAAACAGGTCAACATTCGCAAAGCCATGGGGCCAGATGGATTACCAGGATGTCTCTTCACTGACATTTTCAACCTCTCCCTGACTGAGTCTGTAATACCTACATGTTTCAAGCAGACCACCATAGTCCCTGTGCCCAAGGAAGCAAAGGTAACCTGCCTAAATGATTACCGCCCTGTAGCACTCGGTAGCCATGAAGTGCTTTGAAAGGCTGGTCATGGCTCACATCAACAGCATCCTCCCGGATACCCTAGACCCACTCCAAGTCACATACCGCCCCAACAGATCCATAGACGACGCAATCTTAATCGCACTCCACACTGCCCTTTCCCACCTGGCCAAAAGGAAAACCTATGTGAGAATGCTGTTCATTGACTACAGCTCAGCGTTCAATATCATACTGCCCACCACGAAGCTCATCACTAAGCTAAGGTCCCTGGGACTTAAGATCCTGGACTTCCTGACGTGCCACCCCTAGGTGGTAAGGGTTGGCAACAACATGTCTGCCATGCTGATCCTCAACACTGGGGCCCCTCAGGTGTGTACTTAGTCCCCTCCTGTACTCCTTGTTCACCCACAACTGCGTGGCCAAGCACGACTCCAACACCATCATTAAGTTTGCTGACGACACAACAGTGGTAGGACTGATCACTGACAACGATGAGACAGCCTATAGGGAGGAGGTCAGAGAACTGGCAGTGTGTTGCTAGGACAACAACCTCTCCCTCAATGTGAGCAAGACAAAGGAGCTGATCGTGGACTACAGAATAAGGCGGGCCAAACAGTCCCTCATTAACATCAACGGGGCTGTAGTGGAGCTGGTCAAGAGTTTCAAGTTCCATCACCAACAATCTATCATGGTCCAAACACACCAAGACAGTAGTGGAGAGGGCACGACAAAACCTTTTCCCCTCAGGAGACTGAATAGTTTTGGCATGGGTCCCCAGATCCAAACAGTACCAGGCGACAGGCAGGCTCGAGGTCAGGACAGGCATGGGTTCAGTGAACAGGTCCGAGTCCAAACAGTACAAGGGGATAGGCAGGCTTGAGGTCAGAACAGGCAAAGTGGTCAGGCAGGTTGATACGTCGTCAGGACAGGCAAGGGTCAAAACCAGGACGGCTAGGAAAAAACTGGAAAAATAGGAGCAAGGAGAAACGCTGGTTGACTTGGTAAAACAAGATGGACTGACACAGAGACAGGAAACACAGGGATAAATATACCAGGGACTAATGGGGAAAACAGGAGACACCTGGAGGTGGCTGGAGACAATCACAAAGACAGGTGAAACAGATCAGGGCGTGACATCAACAGCTGCACCATCGAGAGCATCCTGACCGGTTGCATCACCACCTGGTATGGCAACTGCTCGGCATCTGACCGTAAGGCGCTACAGAGGGTAATGTGCACGACCCAGTACATCACTGCAATCCAGGACCTATATAATAGGCGGTGTCAGAGGAAAGCCCATAAAATTGTCAGAGACTTCAGTCACCCAAGTCATAGACTGTTTTCTCTGCTACTGCACGGCAAGCGGTACTGGAGCGCCAAGTCTAGGACCAAAAGGCTCCTTAACAGCTTCTAACCCCAAGCCATAAGACTGCTGAACAATTAATCAAATGGTCACCTGGACTATTTACATTGAACCCCTCCTCCATTTGTTTTGTACACTGCTGCTACTCTCCGTTTATTATCTATGCATAGTCAATTCAGACCTACCTACATGTACTAATGACCTATAACCTGTACCCCCGCACACTGACTCGGTACCGGTACCCCCTGTATATAGCCTCTTTATTGTTATGTTATTGTGTTACATTTTATAATTGTTTTACTTTAGTTTATTTGTTAAATATATTCTTAATTCTTCTTGAACTGCACTGTTGGTTAAGGGCTTGTAAGTAAGCATTTCACGGTAAGGTCTACACTTGTTGTATTCGGTGCATGTGACAAATAAAGTTTGATTTGATTTACCTGCCACCAACAACTACGGTGGGTGATCAGTCCCCTTTCTGCTGAGTACAGTGTACTGAGCGTATAGGTGGAATGAACTGAGGACAAATGGAATCGGAGGTCACAACAACCCCTTTCCCCTTAACACACCGTAACACGTTGTGCAACACAGAGGTGTCGTTGTGTGTTCTCTCTGCTGCTGTTGTGCTATTGATGATGGCTGACATCATTATGGCTGCTCTTGGTCTCCCTCTCTGATCTTCACTTAGACACACGCTGTCTGCATCCCAAATGGCACCCTGTTCCTGATATAGCGCATTACTTTTGACCAGGGACCATATGGCTCTGGTCAAAAATAGTGCACTATGCAGGGAATAAGGTGCCTTTTTGGGATGCATACAGTGTATACTGTGTTCCTCCATGACTTAGCTGACCCTGACTGGGGAAACATGGAACAACATATCAACCCGATAGTGGGAGAAAACGAGACAGAGGGGTGAGGGAGAAAGAGGGAGAGCGCAAGAGACTCCTTTTCCTTTATGCAGTTCATAAGGAGAAAGGAGACTGGAGGGTGGCAGAGAGGTGGACGAGAGCATGAGAGAGGAAAAAGAGGGTAGAGTGGAAAAAGAGGGAGAAAGTGAGAGTACTCCTTTTCCTGTACATGGGTGATAAGGAGAAAGGGAGGCTGGAGGGTGGCAGAGAGAGAGGAGACAGGGAGAGAGAGTGAGGAGACAGGGAGAGAGAGAGAGAGAGGAGACAGGGAGAGAGAGTGAGGAGACAGGGAGAGAGAGAGAGAGAGAGAGAGAGAGAGACAGGAGAGAGAGAGAGAGAGAGAGAGAGAGAGAGAGAGAGAGAGAGAGAGAGAGAGAGAGAGAGAGAGAGAGAGAGAGAGAGAGAGAGAGAGAGAGAGAGAGAGAGAGAGAGAGACAGGAGAGAGAGAGAGAGAGAGAGAGGAGAGAGAGGAGAGAGAGAGAGAGAGAGAGAGAGAGAGAGAGAGAGAGAGAGAGAGAGAGAGAGAGAGAGAGAGAGAGAGAGAGAGAGAGAGAGAGAGAGAGAGAGAGAGAGAGAGAGAGAGAGAGAGAGAGAGAGAGAGAGAGAGAGAGAGAGAGAGAGAGAGAGAGAGAGAGAGAGAGAGAGAGAGAGAGAGAGAGAGAGAGAGAGAGAGAGAGAGAGAGAGAGAGAGAGAGAGAGAGAGAGAGAGAGAGAGAGGAGACAGGGAGAGAGAGAGAGAGAGAGACAGGAGAGAGAGAGAGGAGACAGGGAGAGAGAGAGAGAGAGAGAGGAGACAGGGAGAGAGAGAGAGAGAGGAGACAGGGAGAGAGAGAGAGGAGACAGGGAGAGAGAGAGAGAGAGAGAGAGAGAGAGAGAGAGAGAGAGAGAGAGAGAGAGAGAGAGAGAGAGAGAGAGAGAGAGAGAGAGACAGGAGAGAGAGAGAGAGAGAGAGAGAGAGAGAGAGAGAGAGAGAGAGAGAGAGAGAGAGGAGACAGGAAGAGAGAGAGAGAGAGAGAAGAGACAGGGAGAGAGAGAGAGTGAGGAGACAGGGAGAGAGAGAGATGAAACCGAGAGAGAAAGAGGAGACAGGGAGGGAGGTGTACAGTACATGAGATACAATACACCATCTATCCATTAATTATTCATTAGAGAGAGCTGGAGAAAGGAGATTATATATATATATATATATATGAGGGGGGAGAAAAAGAGAGAGAGAGGTGGGAGAGAAGGCAAGAGCAGAGGGAGATAGGCCTAATCTAGAGAAGAAAGGGACAGTAATGTGAAGAAAGAGGGAGGAGAGATTAGACAATTAGAGCCAAGTGGAGGAAAAGAGAGAATAAATTAAATAACAAATTATTGATTGAATGAATGAATAATTGTATTTTTGTAGAGGAAATTAATGGAAATTGTGAGAATGAATGGAGAGATAATGGAGAGATAATGGAGAGAGTTGGGTGGAGAGATAATGGAGCTCTAGTTGAGAGGGGCGGGTGGTGCGATAATAGAGTGATAACGGGGATATTATGTAGAGGGACGTGGTGGAGAGGTAATAGAGTGATAATTGACAGATAATGGAGAGAGGCGGGGTGGATATATAATAGAGAGATAATGGGGATATTATGCAGAGGGACATGGTGAAGAGATAATGGAGGGTTAATGGAGTGGGGCAGGTGGAGAGATAATGGGACGAATATGCAGATTGGTGGGTGGTGAGATAATGAGTGCGGACTGGAGAGATAATGAAGGGAAAATACAGAGGGGTGAGGTGGAGAGATAATGGAGAGATGATTTAGCCGGGCGGGGTGGAGAGATAATGGAGATATAATGGAGATGGGTGGGGTGGAGAGACAATGAAAGGACAATGGAGAAGGGCAGGGGTGGAAAGATCAAATCAAATCGAATTGTATTGGTCACATACACGTGTTTAGCAGATGTTATTGCGAGTGTAGCGAAATACTTGTGTTTCTAGCTTTGACAGTGCTGTAATATATAAGTAATATACATTTGTTTTACTACAATACACACAATACACACAAATCTAAGTAAAGGAATGGAATTAAGAATATATACATTTATGGACGAGCAATGTCAGAAGGGCATAGACTAAGACACAGTAGAATAGAATACAGTATATACATATGAGATGAGTAATGCAAGATATGTACACATTATTATTTCAAGTCTATGTATATAGGCAGCAGCCTCTAATGTGCTAGTGATGGCTATTTAACAGTCTGATGGCCTTGAGATAGAAGCTGTTTTTCAGTCACTCTGTCCCAGCTTTGATGCACCTGTACTGACCTTGCCTTCTGGTTGTTGTCCTTGATGATCTCTTTGGCCTTCCTGTGACATTGGGTGCTGTAGGTGTCCTGGAGGGCAGGTCGTTTGCCCCCGGTTGATGCGTTGGGCAGACTGCACCACCCTCTGGAGAGCCCTGCGGTTTTGAACGGTGCAGTTGCCGTACCAGGCAGTGATACAGCAGGACAGGATGCTTTAAATTGTGCATCTGTAAAAGTTTGTGAGGGTTTTAGGTGCCAAGACAAATTTATTCAGCCTCCTGAGGTTGAAGAGGCGCTATTGCGCCTTCTTCACCACACTGTCTGTGTGGGTGGAGCATTTCAGTTTGTCTGTGATGTGTACGCCGAGGAACTTGAAGCTTTCCACCTTCTCCAATGCGGATAAGGAGGTGCTCCCTCTGCTGTTTCCTGAAGTCCACGATCAACTCCTTTGTTTTATTGACGTTAAGTGAGAGGTTATTTTTCTGGCACCACACTCCCAGAGACCTCACCTCCTCCCTGTAGGCTGTCTTGTCATTGTTGGTAATCCAGCCTACTACTGTTGTGTCGTCTGCAAACTTGATGATTGAGTTGGAGGCGTGCTTGGCCACGCAGTCATGGGTAAACAGGGAGTACAGGAGGAAGCTGAGCACGCACCCTTGTGGGGCCCCAGTGTTGAGGATCAGCGAAGTTTACGTGTTGTTTCCTACCTTCACCACCTTGGCGCGGCCCGTCAGGAAGTCCAGGAACCAGTTGCACAGGGTGGGGTTCAGACCCAGGGCCTCGAGCTTAATGATGGAGGGTACTATGGTGTTGAATCCTGAGCCATAGTCAATGAACAGCATTCTTACATAGGTATTCCTCTTGTCCAGATGGGATAGGGCAGTGTGCAGTGCGATTGCGATTGCATCGTCTGTGGATCTATTGGGGCGGTAAGAAAATTGAAGTGTGTCTAAGGTGTCAGGTAAGGTAGAGGTCAAATGATCCTTGACTAGTCTCTCACTTCATGATGACAGAAGTGAGTGCTACGGGGCGATTGTCATTTAGTTCAGTTACCTTTGCTTTCTTGGGTACAGGAACAATGCTGGCCATCTTGAAGCATGTGGGGACAGCAGACTGGGATAGGTAGAGATTGAATATGTCTGGAAAACACACCAGCCAGCTGGTCTGCGCATGCCCTGAGGACGCGGCTAGGGATGCCGTCTGGGCCGGCAGCCTTACGAGGGTTAACATGCTTAAATGTCTTACTCACGTAGGCTACGGAGAAGGAGAGCCCATAGTCCTTGGTAGCGGGCCGAGTCGTTGGCACTGTGTTATCCTCAAAGCAGGCAAAGAAGGTGTTTAGCTTGTCCGGAAGCAAGACGTCCATGTACGCAAAGTTGCTGGTTTTCTTTTTGTTGTCCGTGATTGTCTGTAGACCTGCCACATACGTCTCGTGTCTGAGCCGTTGAGTTGCGACTCCACTTTGTCTCTATACTGACGTTTTGAAAGTTTGATTGCCTTACAGAGGGAATAACTACACTGTTTGTATTCTGCCATATTCCCAGTCACCTTGCCATGTTTAAATGTGATGATTTGCGCTTTCAGTTTTGTTGAATGCTGCCATTTATCCACAGTTTCTAGCTTGGGTAGGTTTTCATAGTCACAGTAGGTACAACATCTCCTATATACTTCGTGATATACTGAGTCACGTATCAGTATATTAGTCAGTGTTATTCTCGGAGGCTACCCGGAACATATCCCAATCCGTGTAATCAAAATAATCATGAAGCGTGGATTCCAATAGGTCAGACCAGCATTGAGTAGTCCTTAGCACGGGTACTTCCTGTTTGAGTTTCTGTCTATAGGAAGTTAGGAGCGAAATGGAGTCATGTTCAGATTTGCCAAAGAGAGGGCAGGGAAGGGCCTTGTAGGCATCCCGGAAGTTGGAGTAGCAGTGGTCGAGTGTTTTAGCAGCGCAAGTACTGCAGTCATTATGTTGATAGAACTTCAGTAGAGTTTACCTCAAATTTGCTTTGTTAAAATCCACAGCTACAATAAATGCAGCCTCAGGATATGTGGTGTCCAGTTTACATGAAGTCCAGTGAAGTTATTTGAGGACCGTTGGCTTTACACGGCTGTGACTATAACTGAAGAGAATTCTCTTGGGAGGTAATACGGTCTGCATTTGACTGTGAGGTATTCTAGGTCAGGTGAACAAAAGCACTTGAGTTGCTGTATGTTATCACAATCACACCATGAGTACTTAATCATGTAACATACACCCGGCCCTTCTTCATCCCGCAGAGATATTTATTCCTGTCTGCGCGATGAAATGAGGGGCTGAACGGACTCAGACAGTTTATACCGAGAGAGTATGTTACAATCCCTGATGTCTCTCTGGAAGGAAATCCTCGCCCTCAGCTCTTCAACTTAATTATCCAGAGACTGAACGTTAGTGAGTGATATACTCGGAAGTGGTGGGTGGTGTGCGCGCCTCCTGAGTCGGACTGCAAGTCCACTCCGAGTACCTCTTCTCCGCCGGCGATGTTTTGGGTCAGCTTCTGGAATCAGTTCAATTGCCCTGGGGGGGTACGAACAAAGGATCCAATTCGGGAAAAGTCTATTCCTAGTTACCGCCTCTCTGACATCCAAAAGTTCTTCCCGGCTGTATGTAATAACACAAAAACAGTTCTGACCTAATAATGTAAGAAATAACACATAAAAAAACGAAATACTGCAAAGTTGCCTAGGGGCTAGAAGTTTGGCTGCCCTCTCTGTCGGCACCATTTTTTGCTACTGGAGGGTCTGGGTGAAGGGACGGGGTGAAGAGATAATGAGGAGGTGTGGGGTGGAGAGATAATGGAGAGGGATGGGGTGGAGAGATAATGGAGAGATAATGGAGATCGATGGGTGGAAAGATAATGGAGAGATTATGCAGAGGGAAGCTGTGGAGACATAATTGAGATATAATGGAGAGGGGCAGGTGGAGAGCTAATGTAGAGATAATGGAGAGGGGGCAGGGTGGAGAGATAATGGAGAGATAATGGAGAGGGGCAGGGTGGGGAGAGATAATGGAGGGATAATGGAGAGGGGCAGGGTGACGAGATTATGGAGAGATAATGGAGAGGGGCAGGGTGGAGAGATAATTGAGAGATTATGCAGATGGAGAGATGGTGCTGAATACATTAGAGGTAAGAGAAGAAAATAACGGTGAAACATTGCAGCCTAATTGATTAATGTAGTGTGCCCCGTTAGTCGTGTAGCCTTGTTCTTAGGATGGAAATTAGGTTAGTTCAACGCCTTTTTCTTTGTACTGGTAGGAATAGAAGTGCTGTCCATCTCTCTTTAGCGTGGGCTTTACGTGGTTAACCAGCGGTAGACCGGTAGCTTTAATGTACTCTTCCGAAACATGAATGACAACTTCAATATGAAATGTATCATAAAATACAATGGAAAAAGTGTGTTGTAACCTACATTTCCATATTTTGGTTTCTTGGTTTCTGCATTTGAAGTGTGAGAGTGCTTGGCAGGAGGTTTTGCTCCTGCTCTGTCTGTCTGTGTGTTTGAAGGAAACAGATGGAGTTCGGTCCCCTACCAGCATCTCTGAATACTGAGAGGGTAAAAACAAACAGCCAGCCAAGCTGTTGGATTATTGCACACACACACACACACACACACACACACACACACACACACACACACACACACACACACACACACACACACACACACACACACACACACACACACACACACACACACACACACACACACACACACACACACACATACACAGGCATGCTGACGGTTGAATGGATGAATGGATGGATGTGAGACGAATGAATACATATGAAATACACATTGTCATTTCATATTTTTTTTGTCCGGTAGAAGTTCATCTCATCTTAAGCTTTTTTCAGACGATGTGCATTTGTCTGATGAACAATGAAGATCATTGTCCATCGCTCGGCAACGAATGACTCCCGTTGAAAAAACGATGGTTCAATCTGTACATTTCAGGCACAAGAATCTCTGTGTGGCCGTACCCTATACGAGCCAATGGGGAGCCTGTCCTACTATGTTGAGCTATCTTATGTTGAGTTTCATTTGTGTTTCAGTAGCTAGTCAACCCCTAGATAAAATGCCTCTCCAAATATGTACAGTGATGTTTCCATGGTTTCTGGGCCTTTACCATTCGGTTGCAGAGCATGATACAATTAGGCTGCATCAAAGAACCCTAGGTGCAGTACACCGCACCCAGGGCACAGCAAGAGCTCCAAATTGTCTGAAAACACCAAGTAAATCTCTAGGTAATAGCTTTCTATTAACATAGCTTTATCTGAAGTAAAGGACAGGTTTTTGTGGCTGTAAATCATAGAAACAGCGAGGTCCATAAGAATACCTTGATCAGGCAGTTCCAAGATGCAATTTAAATAGACTTCCCTTTGCATACCCAGGCAGAGAAGTCTACATTAGACAGCCGTACGGGAACACATGAGCGGACGCACGCACGTGTACACACACACGCACAAACACACATACACACACAAACACACACACACACACACATCCTAATTAATTGCTCTATGTGGTGAAGTCTGATGAAGTACAACTTTGAAGTACAAAGTCTGATGAAGTACAATTTGCACAGTGAACCACTTAGCAGGCATGTGTGATAACAATGGACAACATGACCAAAGACAACGAAAAACTTACTGACGTATGAATATGGACTATAGTTGCTACACTATGTAGTGCACTGTAAAAAGTAATTGCCTAACTCATTAAAGCAATTGAGTAGTGATTACTCAAACATCTTCAACTGCCTGTAGAACTCAAATCATATAAGTGGCACTGAATGTTTTTGAGTACTGTTAACAAATATTAGGTTATTGAGTAAATATAACTTTATTTATCTGTGTTCTGCTAATCTAAAGTTATTGAGTTTTTACAAGTTTTGATTGCTTAATATTTTTAAATATATCTAACATTTATTAAATCAGTTGTTCTTACTTGATTCTGTAATGTTTACATCTTTACTTAACATAATAAAGTAGTAGTCAGACACTGTCAGGCTGCGGGTATCTGGTAATGTGAATCAGGTGCAGGATAGCAGTGATGCGTGGACAAGGTATTTAATACAAAAATCACCAGTATACAACAAATACGAAATGTGCGGAAAAATACCGGTCACACAAAATACACAGGCGTACAAAACAAACACCCGGCAACAAATACCAGCCTTCTAACAAAACCTGAACTATTAACAAACACGCACACAAACTTGGGGAAACAGAGGGTTAAATACATGCACATGTAATTGGGAAATTGAAACCAGGTGTGAAGAAAACAAAGACAAAACAAATGGAAAATGAAAAGTGGATCGGCGATGGCTAGAAGACCGGTGACGTCGATCGGAAGTCGTGACAGACACATTTAAATTTGAGTAAAAAAAACATTTTTTTGCAAGTTGTGAATACTGTTTTTAGAGGATTGTGGGTAATTTATAATGTTTAGATTTCATGATACTTTTACACAATGTTGTATGCATGTTTGAACAAAGAAAAGTATGTTTCTAAAAGAGTATTAATCAGTTTGTTGTGCTATGAAGTGTAATTGATCATGATGAATGGATATCAAAACAGTCAGTCAAATTGATGTTCAATAATGAGACAAGCCTTTCCCACCATAAACAAGGTCATGTTGTGCACCACTCATAATGACAGAGGCTAATGCAGCATTCTGTAATGTTTACAGTTCTACCTCCAGTTATAGAGGAGTGAGCACTGTGCTCAACAATGTCTGCTTAAGGTGGGTTCAAATCACAAATCGTCAAATACATAAAACAGTGTTGAACCTTAAGACAAGACCACTGATATTAATAATATGAACTACTTACTACTTACACTTGACAAAATTGTGTGATAAATAATGTATGTACAAGGGACCTAACAACATGTTCACCACAACAAATATTCATGTTCAAGTAACTTCAGTTGTTATAGTTCAGAATACATAATGTAACTTAATGTCCAAAAATGTCATAAAACACCAAACAGTTAAGTATTTAAAAAGATAACCATATGGGTGCTGATGCCACTTTATTACTTTAAGCTGCAACATCTAACTTTTTGGGCGACCTGACCAAATTCACATTGAAATATGAGTTAAAGATCTGTCATTCTCATTGAAAGCAAGTCTAAGGAGCAGTAGATACAGTGGGGCAAAAAAGTATTTAGTCAGCCACCAATTGTGCAAGTTCTCTCACTTAAAAAGATGAGAGAGGCCTGTAATTTTCATCATAGGTACACTTCAACTATGACAGACAAAATGAGGAAAAGAAATCCAGAAAATCACATTGTAGGATTTTTTATGAATTTATTTGCAAATTATGGTGGAAAATAAGTATTTGGTCACATACAAACAAGCAAGATTTCTGGCTCTCACAGACCTGTAACTTCTTCTTTAAGAGGCTCCTCTGTCCTCCACTCGTTACCTGTATTAATGGCACCTGTTTGAACTTGTCATCAGTATAAAAGACACCTGTCCACAACCTCAAACAGTCACACTCCAAACTCCACTATGGCCAAGACCAAAGAGCTGTCAAAGGACACCAGAAACAAAATTGTAGACCTGCACCAGGTTGGGAAGACTGAATCTGCAATAGGTAAGCAGCTTGGTTTGAAGAAATCAACTGTGGGAGCAATTATTAGGAAATGGAAAACATACAAGACCACTGATAATCTTCCTCGATCTGGGGCTCCACGCAAGATCTCACCCGTGGGGTCAAAATGATCACAAGAACGGTGAGCAAAAATCCCAGAACCACACGGGGACCTAGTGAATGACCTGCAGAGAGCTGGGACCAAAGTAACAAAGCCTACCATCAGTAACACACTACGCCGCCAGGACTCAAATCCTGCAGTGCCAGACGTGTCCCCCTGCTTAAGCCAGTACATGTTCAGGCCCATCTGAAGTTTGCTAGAGAGCATTTGGATGATCCAGATGAGGATTGGGAGAATGTCATATGGTCAGATGAAACCAAAATAGAACTTTTTGGTAAAAATCAACTCGTCGTGTTTGGAGGACAAAGAATGCTGAGTTGCATCCAAAGAACACCATACCTACTGTGAAGCATGAGGGTGGAAACATCATGCTTTGGGGCTGTTTTTCTGCAAAGGGACCAGGACGACTGATCCGTGTAAAGGAAAGAATGAATGGGGCCATGTATCGTGAGATTTTGAGTGAAAACCTCCTTCCATCAGCAAGGGCATTGAAGATGAAACGTGGCTGGGTCTTTCAGCATGACAATGATCCCAAACACACCGCCCGGGCAACGAAGGAGTGGCTTCAGAAGAAGCATTTCAAGGTCCTGGAGTGGCCTAGCCAGTCTCCAGATCTCAACCCCATAGAAAATCTTTGGAGGGAGTTGAAAGTCCGTGTTGCCCAGCGACAGCCCCAAAACATCACTGCTCTAGAGGAGATCTGCATGGAGGAATGGGCCAAAATACCAGCAACAGTGTGTGAAAACCTTGTGAAGACTTACAGAAAACGTTTGACCTCTGTCATTGCCAACAAAGGGTATATAACAAAGTACTGAGATAAACTTTTGTTATTGACCAAATACTTATTTTCCACCATAATTTGCAAATAAATAAATTAAAAATTCTACAATGTGATTTTCTGGATTTCTTTTTCTCATTTCGTCTGTCATAGTTGAAGTGTACCTATGATGAAAATGACAGGCCTCTCTCATCTTTTTAAGTTGGAGAACTTGCACAATTGGTGGCTGACTAAATACTTTTTTGCCCCACTGTATGTTCTTTGTGTGCTATTTCTATGCTTCCTGTGCTGAAGTTTATTTTTTTTTTACTTTGGATTTTGTACACCAGCTTCAAACAGCTGAAAATACAATATTTTGGGTCATTGAAAATATATTTCACAGCTGTTTAGATGGGTCAATGAGTCTCTACACTACACATTGCTTGTTTTGTCACAAGCTGAAATTAGGCAAACTACCAGGAAATGGCTCAACGATTTCTGCATATTGCACCATTAAGTATTGAACACTGACTCGAATGGTTCCAGGCAACAGGTTTCCACAAAATAAATGTTTTTATGAGACCTAATTACTTTTTACAATGTACTTTTGGTCAACAGTAGTTCCCTACATAGGGAATAGGGTGCCATTTGGGACTAAGACCATGTTAGCAGATGGAGACAGTTGCCATGGAGAAGGAATCACATAAAGAGTACCCATTCAAGAGAAAAGAGAAAGATGACAGAAGGAAGGAGGGAGATGAAGAGAGAGTGGAATGATAGAGGGAGAAGGAGAGAGAGTGGAATGAAAGAGGTAGATGGAGAGAAAGTGAGATGATAGAGGGAGTGGGATGATAAAGGGAGAGATGGATGATAGAGGGAGAGAGGGAGATGGAGAGAGTGGGATGATAGAAGGAGATGGAGAGAAAGTGGGATGATAGAGGGAGAGTGGGATGATAGAGGAGAGATGGATGATAGAGGGAGAGAGGGAGATGGAGAGAGAGTGGGATGATAGAGGGAGATGGAGAGAGTTGGATGACAGAGGGAGATGGAGAGATGGAGAGAGAGTGGGATGATAGAGGGAGTGGGATGATAGAGGGAGATGGAGAGATGGAGAGAGGGTGGGATGATAGAGGGATGATAGAGTGAGATGGATGATAGAGGGAGAGAGGGATGATAGAGGGAGAGAGGGATGATAGAGGGAGATGGATGATAGAGGGAGATGGAGAGTGGGATGAAAGAGAGAGTGGGATGAAGGAGGAAGATGGAGAGATGGAGAGGGAGTGGAATGATAGAGGGAGTGGGATGATAGAGGGAGATGGACAGATGGAGAGAGGGTGGGATGATAGAGGGACAGAGGGATGATAGAGGGAGAGGGATGATAGAGGGAGAGAGGGATGATAGAGGGAGATGGATGATAGAGAGATATGTATGATAGAGGGAGATGGAGAGATGGAGAGAGAGTGGGATGATAGAGGGAGTGGGATGATAGAGGGAGATGGAGAGAGGGTGGGATGATAGAGGGAGAGAGGGATGATAGAGGGAGAGAGGGATGATAGCGGGAGAGAGGCATGATACAGGGAGATGGATGATAGAGGGAGAGAGGGATGATAGAGGGAGATGGAGAGATGGAGAGAGAGTGGGATGATAGAGGGAGTGGGATGATAGAGGGAGATGGAGAGTGAGTGGGATGATAGAGGGAGAGAGCGATGATAGAGGGAGATGGATGATAGAGAGAGAGAGGGATGATAGAGGGAGAGAGGGATGATAGAGGGAGAGAGGGATGATAGCGGGAGAGAGGCATGATTCAGGGAGATGGATGATAGAGGGAGATGGATGATAGAGGGAGATGGAGAGATATAGAGGGAGTGGGATGATAGAGAGAGATGGATGATAGAGGGAGATGGAGAGATGTACAGGGAGTGGGATGATAGAGATAGAGAGTTAATTAAAGAGTTCAATAAGCTGCTTGGTACTACAGTAGATAATCTGGTTGTTGACTCTGGAACAAAAGCCTGTGTGTGTGTGTGTGTGTGTGTGTGTGTGTGTGTGTGTGTGTGTGTGTGTGTGTGTGTGTGTGTGTGTGTGTGTGTGTGTGTGTGTGTGTGTGTGTGTGTGTGTGTGTGTGTGTGTGTGTGTGTGTGTGTGTGTGTGTGTGTGTGTGTGTGTGTGTCAAGAATGTAAACAAGAAGAGCACAATAACGGCCAACAAATAGCCGCTGGCCACCGACAGTGAGGAATAAACAATGGTCTTCAGATGGAACCGCTACTCACCTCCCCCATTATTCAATTATTATCAATGTGAAGCTCCCACTAAGAGAGGGAATCAGAATCGGCTAACCCAGGTAGATTAAAAAGCACAAAATCGAATCCCATAGCATTCTGGGTTTTGTGAGGGAAATTTGAAAATGTGTTTTTTTGACTTTCTGTGTGTATGTAAAAGTATTAATGTGCATTGCATGTTAACAATTCCTGTGTCAGGCATGCAGGAGGCATCCCACTCACTCTCCATCTCTCCATTCTTATTTCACATTCCACAGAAATACAGGCAGTTTACAAATGCCAAACTGAATATCAGAAACTGGTTGAAGTATGTTTATTGCCATGTGCCTCCTAAGCAGTTTGTAGGGTACACACACACGCAAACGCACACACGCACACACACACACACACACACACACACACACACACACACACACACACACACACACACACACACACACACACACACACACACACACACACACACACACACACACACACACACACACACACTGGATGGCACCAGCAGATGATCTATCACGACAAGGCTATGCTGGGTTAGCTGAGGGACAGTCAGCTAACGTATCAAGCGTCACAGAGGAATGCTGATTCAGGATCAGTTTGACCTTTTAGATCATAATTCATAACATCGATACAGCCACAACCAGCAACTGGTAGCTACAGACATGACAGCACTGTATACTGGGCTTGGCGACATTATAAACTAACCACCATTTTTAAGGCTTAATGAAGCCCTCATAAACCCCTTTATAAGGCCTATATAAATGATTCAGAAATCATTACAAAGCAAACATCAAGCTATTTCAGAGGGCTGGGCAATACTTGGTAAAGCAGTAGATGTAACCTTTCATGTAACCCTTTATATCGTGTGATTTTGGTTATAAGTGTTATGTAAAGCATTTCTATAGACATTTCTATACCCTACAAAACTTTACTGGGGTTAGTTTTGTTTAATGTTAATTAGGATAAAAAGATGTACTCTTCCTCTCACTGGTCCTCTACCAGGTTCCTTTAGGGCTGGGAGTGTTTCCTCACTACGTGAGCTGGCCAGGAAACACTCTGGATCCTAGTCATAGCCTAAAATGTAACAAGGTCCCAGATTAGGAAACCCTTCTGACTCTAACACTGAGGAGAGGGATTGAGAGTTTACCCCAGGCTCTGGAACCAAATCACAGTCACCTAGTGGCAGCCTATGCAGAGAGCTCATGTACATTCTCTAAATGGGTGCAGGTTAAGTCTTGATATCATGAATTGGATTCCTGCCTGTAAATTGATGAAAATCAGCATTGTCAACAAGCTAGCAAATGCTAGTTAGCCAGTGTGTGTTTTCATTTGAATTATACCTAACGTTATTGACTTTGGGTAGTTTTTCACCAACGGTGACCCAATAGGAGGCTATGCAGGCAGAATTGGTAGTGAGACAGCTTTTTCATTGCTCAAGAGCGTACTTCTGTTTCAAGGTGTGGGTTGTACTCTGTGGAGCTCAAACTTAATCTCAGAGTCCCAATACGGAGAATCGGAGACATCCTGTTGACATGGAGCTGCCTGCCTACCTGACTGCCCTTTGACATGCTGACCTGACCACAAGCTCCGACCACCACCTCCGGTGACCCTCTAGCTATGAGTTTCCAGATCCTCTCATGGGCATGGCTGTCCATCTGCTGGAGGTTTCAAGAAGCACTCAAACAGACTTGATCTATAGAACCATAGCACGATAGAACCAAAAAGGGTTATAATCGCTTGCTTCATACAGTGCATTTGGAAAGTATTCAGACCCCTTGACTTTTTCCACATTTTGTTAAGTTACAGCCTTATTCTGAAATTGATTAAATCAATCTACACACAATACCCCATAATGACTAAGCAAAACAGTTCTTTAGGAATGGTTGCAAATATATAAAAAATTAAAAAACTTAAATATCACGTTTACATACGTATTCAGAACCTTTACTCAGTACTTTGTTGAAGTACCTTTGGCAGCGATTATAGCCTCGAGTCTTCTTGGGTATGACGCTACAAGCTTGGCACACCTGTATTTGGGGAGTTTCTCCCATTCTTCTCTTCATATCCTCTCAAGCTCTATCAGGTTGGATGTGGAGCATCGCTGCACAGCTATTTTCAGGTCTCTCCAGAGATGTTTGATTGGTTCAAGTCTGGGCTCTGGCTAGGCCACTCAAGGATATTCAGAGACTTTTCCCGAAGCCACTCCTGCGTTGTCTTGGCTGTGTGCTTAGGGTCGTTGTCCTGATGGAAGGTGAACCTTTGCTCCTGTTGGAGATCCTGAGCGCTCTGGAGCAGGTTTTCATCAAGGATCTCTCTGTACTTTGCTCCGTTCATCTTTCCCTCGATCCTGACTAGTCTCCCTTTCCCTGCTGCTGAAAAACATCCCCACAGCATGATGCTGCCACCACAATGCTTCACCATAGGGATGGTGCCAGTTTTCCTCCAGAAGTGATGCTTGGCATTCAGGCCAAAGAGTTCAATCTTGGTTTCATCAGAACAGAATCTGCTTTGCCCTTCTTGTCTTTTCTCTCAGATCCTTCACAGCTTTATGGAAGTTACCTGATGTTTAGGACGAGGCATATATCGTTTTTTGTGTGCTCTAGGGCAATGGTGTCTATATGGAATTTATATTTGTGTTCCTGGCAACTGGACCAAGAAAAACCAAGGAACACCTGTTAATTGAAATGCATTCCAGGTGACTACCTCCTGAAGCTGGTTGAGCAAATGCCAAGAACATGCAAAGCTGTCTTAATTTTTTATTTATTTACCCTTTATTTAACTAGGCAAGTCAGTTAAGAACAAATTCTTATTTACAATGACGGCCTACCCCAGGCCAAACCCGAACAACACTAGGCCAATTGTGCGCCGCCCTATGGGACTCCCAATCACGGCCAGATGTGATACAGCCTGGATTAGAACCAGGTACTGTAGTGATGCCTCTTGCATTGAGATGCAGCGCCTTAGACCGCTGCACCATTCAGGAGCCCGCATCAAGGCAAAGGGTGGCTTCTGTGAAGAATGTCAAAGAACACTTGTTTGGTTATTACATGATTCTATATGTGTTATTTCATAGTTTTGATGTCTTCACTATTATTCTACTATGTAGAAAATAGTAAAATAAAGAAAACCCCTTTAATAAGTAGATATGTCCAAACTTTTGACTGGTTCTGTATATCTGTCTATTTATTTTCCCTTTCTTACTTTAACTATTGCACATTGTTACAACACTTTACATAGCCAGTAATATAACATTTTAAATGTTTATATTATTTAAAAACTTTTTTGGAGTGTAATGTTTACTGTTCATTTCTGATTGTTTATTTCACTTTTGTTTATTATCTATTTCACTTGCTTTGGCAATGTAAGCATGTTTCCCATGCCAATAAAGCCCCTTTGAATTGAATTGAATTGAATTGAGAGAGAGAGAGAGAGAGAGAGAGAGAGAGAGAGAGAGAGAGAGAGGGAGAGGGAGACGGTGACTTAGAGACAAAGCGAGCCAGAGCCAGAGCCAGAGCGAGAGAGAGGGGGGTGGGGTGGAATTATCATATATACTGTATGTATTAATCTTTCTCAAGAATATGTTATGTGTTATGCCCACATTGATATATTCATCATCATGTCAGAAGTTGAATGGGCCGTGTGAAGTCATGATTTAGCTCATGCAGTGCTGAGTCACCCACCACTGAAGGTGTGCATTCTTCACACCTTGATAAGCAACACCCGCCCATTGATAGTGTTAACTTGAACATTACACCTAACCATGGGAAAAATGTGATAGTGGTTGAAAAGTTCAACATCTTAGTTCATTTAAGTTCACATTGTCAGTAACATGAACCAAGGCGTAGGATAGAAGCACGTGCGCACTCAGAAACAATATATCCGTGAAATGTCCTGTTATTCATAAGTATAGGCTACAGACGTGCAATAATTTGGACAATGGAAAGTCTTACTTAACAGATAGCCCTATTGAAATTGAAATTTCAAGACACATATAATTTTAATAGCCTCCTGCGACCCAGCAATTGATTTTTGTCCTCTTTAATGGACATGTTTTTTTTGGTCTGTATCTCTAAGGCCATACATGCCACTGTGTTCGGTCCTGTTGTACCTTTGAGAGAACATTCTGGGCTTTTCAATGATATAAGATATGTGGGAGTGGGACCTGGTTCTTCAAAATGGTTCCCATCACAATTACCATCACAATTAGCACATTTGATGGTAAGTGTGTGTAATTGTGAAATGTTAATTTTTTATTTTTGTGAGTTTGATATTCAAATTGTTTCTAATAGGTAAATATCTCAGGAATAGTTTGTGGAGTTTTCAGAGTGGTGTAATATTTTTTCACATTAAATAAGAGCGGGCGGCAGGTAGCCTAGTGGTTAAAGCATTGGACTAGTAACCGCAAGATTGGATCCCCGAGCTGAAAAGGTAAAAATATGTTGTTCTGCCCCTGAACAAGGCAGTTGACCCACTGTTCCTAGGCTGTCATTGAAAATTACAATAGGTTCTTAACTGACTTGCCTAGAAAAATAAGAGCTTGTCAATAAATGTCCTCTATAGTGGACATCGGGATGGCTACTATGTTTTTTTTATCTACTGTCCACATATGTCATGTTAAATGTTTCATATTTACTATCAAATGAGTCCTAATGGCAATGACAGTAGTGCAAATGCAATACAAATAAATCTAAATGGGGATGGTGGATGTGCGTAAGCATTTGCCTCTGATTCGAAATTCGAATCCAGAGATAAAAAGTTGATTTTGTGATGTTAGTTTTAAGCCTATCCCAAACCTTAACCCTTACCTTAACCATTCAGGGTTAATGTCTAACCTTAACCCTAATATTAAACATGCAGAATTAATGCTTAACCGTAACCTTAAAAATGGAGTTAATGCCTAAAGTGAACCTTAAACACTTTGAAGTTTGTAACAACTTCTAAATTTGACATTTGATATTCATGGATGAACGTCTAATTCTGACGTGACACTGTGAGACCTAATTACACATTTTAGGTATTTTACTTTTAGTATGGAAAGTGTGCATTCCGACATTTGGCGCTCACACATTTGGCATTAATGGGTAGGGATTTTTCATTCTCACTGTCCTCTAAAAGTCTGTTTGTTTTTGCACTTTGTTGTTTTACGAGAGGAAGTGGTAAGTGACACTGACACTGTCGCACGTGCTCTTGCCCAACAGTCCAAGTAATGTATGCAACCTCCGTGTCTCATCCAAGGATGATACATTTTTATTTTAGATCATCAAACAAAATGACTTGGTCTCAGATCATTCCTCGACTGTAGCCTACACCTCAATGATCACTGTCAGAGTGATCATTGATCATCTTTTCATCTGTCTTGAGTGAATCAATCCATATGAGAGAGAATCTTTGTTATGGGAGCTTACTAGACCAGAGGTCATAATAAATGCATGGTGTTCATAGAATTTGTATTCAGTAATATTATAGATCTGATCAGGGGCGCAACTTTGGTTTTAGAAGTGGGGAGACATAATTATTATAATAAAATGTATCTATCCAGTTGGATAAACACTCCAAACAGCTTACCCGACCACTTGGAGGCGTCCACATGGTCTTAAAGCATACCGTTGCCTCGTTTTGTATCACATTCCAATGATAAAACTGGGGGGGGGGACAAAAATGCTATTTCAGAATGTCCCCCTGTCCCCAGTGAAAGTTGTGCCCCTGGATCTCATTATTCTTTTGATCAAGAGGCTAGAATAGAATTTGATTCGGAGTAGTGGTGGACATAATAGATAGCAAAGTCAATTAAACTAATCGAAGGAAGATAAATAGTCATCAAAATATACCTTTTTAATTGATTTCTGAAGAAGAACCAACATATCCACAGATTCAAGGAGCTCATTGTTGAGTTTATAGCTGTTTTATTACAACGTCCTCCATTGGATACAAAATTAAATAAAGGTAGGCCATTATGAAATATAAATTATAAAATGCTGTTTACCCTGACAAATGTGTTAGTCATTAGTTATTCATATGGCATATTTACAGTTATTTACAGAAAATAAATTATGCACCAATATATTATAATTTCATATTTAAATATACATTCAGCGTTTTTTCAATTGCAGAGAAAGGACTTTTTTAATTCAGCTCCTTCACCCTGTCTTCTTCCTCATCATCATCACCATCGTCCTCATCATCATCACTGCTCGAGTCTTCGTAGAGGCAGATGGTTGCTTGGACTGGGTAGTTGCGCAGAAGCATCTCTGCATCCTGGTACAGATAATCGAAGCATCTCGATTTGGGCCAGAACAACCTAGAGCACAAAACAATCTCACATTAGGAGTTTGAATGGCAAATACAAAGTAGGCTAGGATATAGTTGAGAACGGATACGGAGAGAATGCCCATCTCAATCACAATTACGCCCAAACAGAGACGCAAATGTTTAATGTAGCCTGTGTATGTTGGTGATATTAGTGAGGCAATTTCGCTTACTTTACTGGGTGAGTGATCTGAGGACTCCTGCAGTGTTTGGTGTCTGGAAATCCTCCAATGGGCTTTGTGTAAGGCTGCGAAGGGATAAAGAAAGACAATCATGTTAGCATATTATTTCGTCCACTATAGCTAGACCTATGAAACATCAAACTTAATTCCTCTACAAACTATTGACAATAATAATTTAGTTTTGAAAGTAGTCTGTACTAACCATGTGTGTCGCGGCCCTGCATTCCCTGCCTGCTTTGGCATCCCAAGGTCTCCACAAATTAGCGGGCTGTTGAACAGAGTTTCCTCCGGTAATTGCGCCAGTTAATCCACAATGAGAGATGATATTCTCCATGGTTTCTGTTGATAGAGTGTCCCGAGCAAATCCTCTGAGAGTTTGCGATTGAGAGTGATGCCAGAGTCGAGTCAGACGCCTTGTATATATCTGGCCAGGGTGCTCGTGCCAAATTGCGCATTGACACTACCCAAAGTGTCCATGCGCCACGGTGGTGAGGTGTCAGTCAAGTCACACTTTGGCAAACCTGCAGCATATGGTCACGCTCGCACCCAGAGTGGCCATGTTTTAGAATAGGTGTAACTTTTGTTGTGGGATATTGTAATCGTATCAGAATTATAAATAATATTAGCCAAGTCAGTTGGTGATTAGGGGCTAGGCCTACTTTTGATTCATAATACATGTTTGATTAAAGGTTTATTTAGACAAGTTCAAGCGTATTCTACTCAACAGGAAGAGGAATATTGTTTTTTTATTAGCTATTTTTTGTATATATTATTAAAAACGAAACTTCCATATGATCAATACAATTGAATCATCTAAACCTACAGGCCAACATTTACAATTAATTTTGGCCTACGAATGTACTTAATATCTCTGAAATCCTTCGTTCTGCAACTGCAACGTGTTTCCCCTTGTGAACCATTTGCTTTTCAAGTGTGAAATAGCACGTGCCGATATGTGGACAGGGTCAAGCTGCGCCTGGCCGTCAAGAAAGGGAGGGGGGAGCTTATGGACGCCGGTGGCACGCGTTAGGTTTGTTTTTAAAGACCATTGTTTTTTAACCATTCGCTTAAACGGAAGGTGTTAAGTAATCATAGACATTTTATTAAAATGCATATCACCCTCCTCACCGCACCTTTTGTGCTCCCAAACGGTTGATTAATTTACAAGAGATCTAGGTCTATATGCGAATTAACCCTGCGAGGTGTGAAATAGACCACGTTTTGCAAGCATTTCAAAATAGTTTTTTTATTTATTTAACTGACTAGGCAAGTCAATTAAGAACAAAATCTTATTTACAATGACGGCCTAGGAACAGTGGGTTAACTGCCTTGTTCAGGGGCAGAACGACAGATGTTTACCTTGTCAGCTCGGGGATTGATCTAGCAACCTTTTGGTTACTGGCCCAACGCTCTACTAGATGTTGTCACATTGCTGCTATAACAGCCTCAACTCTTATGGGAAGGCTTTCCACTAGATGTTGGAACATTGCTGCTATAACATCCTCAACTCTTATGGGAAGGCTTTCCACTAGATGTTGGAACATTGCTGCTATAACAGCCTCAACTCCTCTGGGAAGGCTTTCCACTAGATGTTGGAACATTGCTGCTATAACATCCTCAACTCTTCTGGGAAGGCTTTCCACTAGATGTTGGAACATTGCTGCTATAACAGCCTCAACTCTTCTGGGAAGCCTTTCCACTAGATGTTGTCACATTGCTGCTATAACAGCCTAAACTCCTCTGGGAAGGCTTTCCACTAGATGTTGGAACGTTGCTGCTATAACAGCCTCCACTCTTCTGGGAAGCCGTTCCACTAGATGTTGGAACATTGCTGCTATAACAGCCTCAACTCCTCTGGGAAGGCTTTCCACTAGATGTTGGAACATTGCTGCTATAACAGCCTCCACTCCTCTGGGAAGGCTTTCCACTAGATGTTGGAACATTGCTGCTATAACAGCCTCCACTCTTCTGGGAAGGCTTTCCACTAGATGTTGGAACATTGCTGCTACAACAGCCTCCACTCCTCTGGGAAGGCTTTCCATTAGATGTTGTAACATTGCTGCTATAACAGCCTCCATTCTTCTGGGAAGGCTTTCCACTAGATGTTGGAACATTGCTGCTATAACAGCCTCAACTCTTCTGGGAAGGCTTTCCACTCGATGTTGGTAAATTGCTGCTATAACAGCCTCCACTCTTCTGGGAAGGCTTTCCACTAGATGTTGGAACATTGCTGCTATAACAACCTCAATTCTTCTGGGAAGGCTTTCCATTAGATGTTGGAAGATTGCTGCGGGGACTTGCTTCCATTCCATTGCAATTGCATTAGTGAGGTCGGGCACCGATGTTAGGTGATTAGGCCTGGCTCGCTGTTCTTCCACACCGATCTCGACAAACTTTATGGACCTCGCTTTGTCCACAGGGGCATTGCTATGCTAAAACAGGAAAGGGCCTTCCCCAAACTGTTGCCACAAAGTTGGAAGCACAGGATCGTATAGAATGTCATTGTATGCTGTAGCGTTAAGATTTCCCGTCACTGGAACTAAGGGGTCTAGCCCGAACCATGAAAAACAGCCCCAGACCATTATTCCTCCTCCACCAAACTTTACAGGTGGCACTATGCATTCGGGCAGGTGAGTGCTCCTGACACTTGCTAAACCCTGATTTGTCTGTCAGACTGCCCGACGGTGAAGCGTGATTCATCACTCCAGAGAACGTGTTTCCACTGCTCCAGAGTCCAAATGGCATTGAGCTTTACACCACTCCAGCCGACGCTTGGCATTGCGCATGGTGATCGTAGGCTTTTTGTGCGGCTGCTCGGCTATGGAAACCCATTTCATGAAGCTCCCAACAAACAGTTATTGTGCTGACGTTGCTTCCAGAGGCAGTTTTGAACTCGGTAGTGAGTGTTGCAACCAAGGACAGACGATTTTTACTCGTTTGTGTGGCCTACTACTTCGCGGCCGAGCTGTTGTCGCTCCTAGACGTTTCCACTTCACAATATCAGCTCTTACAGTTGACAGTTGACCGGGGGCAGCTCTAGCAGGGCAGAAATTTGACTTGTTGGAAAGGTGGCATCCTATGATGATGCCACGTTGCTTGTCTCTGAGCTCTTCAGTAAGGCCATTCCACTGCCAATATTTGTCTATGGAGATTGCATGACTGTGTGCTGGATTTTATACACCTGTCAGCAACGGGTGTGACTGAAATAACCGAATCCACTAATTTGAAGCGGTGTCCACATACTGCTGTATATACAGCGTAGCTTCCTGCGCTTCTGACATTGTGGCTGGCACTATTGGTTGCCAACCACAGAATTTTCATTCAAGTTGGCCTAATATTTGTAATTTTATTTATTGTAGGCTATTTATTGTATGCTACTGACCAAGTGAAAGAACGTTGATGTTCCCATGGATAAGTGTGAGGTTCACTGGTGTTAAAAAGCTAACACTGCCTGAGTATTGGGGTGTTGCTTACCAACCCAGGAGTGAATAATGCACACCTTCAGTGCATGGAGTATTCAGCACTGCACGATCATGACTTCTTCCCTATCTCAGTCACCTTGTGACCTTCAGCACTGCACGATCATGACTTCTTCCCTATCTCACTCACCTTGTGACCTTCAACACTGCACGATCATGACTTCTAACCTATCTCACTCACCTTGTGACCTTCAGCACTGCACGTTCATGACTTCTAACATATCTCACTCACCAAGTGACCCAATAATATATTGACCTGATATTGCCCTTATTTTCATGTAGTAGGCTATTGGTAATAGTAGGCCTGTCTGGTCATGATGAATAATACAACAACATAAGTCAACAACATTTTAATTTTAATACCTGGACTCCTGGAATTATTTATTTGACTGCTCTCTTCATTTCAGCTTCACTTTGTCCCCCATAAGAGGCTATGGGCTAGTACCACCTGAATGGAACCAACATGGTAAACTTCTGAACTTTTAGATCAACTTTTCAACCCCTCTCCAGACTTAACCAGGGTGAAGTGTTGCTGGTCCTCCTGTGGGAACTTAGAACCCACTCTGTGCTCATATTCAGGTGTCAGCATGGTTGAGCGTGAAGTTTACACACCTCCAGGGGTGAAAGCAACTCTGGATGAACCAGGGACTGGCGCATGTACTGCACACATCATTGACCTGATGAAACTTGAAACTTGGTGTCGACGAGTTCATAGAACTAGATCATATAAAATATATATTTTGACATCTACTGTTAACTTATTACTGTAGAGTTCTGTTACGAGAATGCCATATCCTTTTCTGAATGCCATATCCTTTTCTGTCTCTACTTGTACCACTCTGGCTATTGTGGTACAGGTCCATAGGTTTTGACCGCATGATCTATAGGTCCCAAAATTTGGCCCCTTTACAGCCTCTCAATTCAATTTCAATTTCAATTTAAGGGCTTTATTGGCATGGGAAACGTATGTTTACATGACCAAAGCAAGTGAAATATATAATAAAAGAAAGTGAAATAAACAAGAAAAATTAACAGTAAACATTACACTTCCAAAAGTTCCAAAGAATAAAGACATTTCATATATATGCAGTGTTGTGATGACGTTCTCTCTCTCTCTCTCTCTCTCTCTCTCTCTCTCTCTCTCTATATAGTGAACTACTTTTGAGTAGGGCGCATAGGCCTCTGGTCAAAAGTAGTGCACTATATAGGGAATAGAGTGCCATTTGGGACGCACCCTATGTCGCACAAAACACTGACTATCCAAATATTTCCTTTCAATCGTATGGTGTCACACACATAAAGAACAGGTCATATTTAGAAACACAACCTCCAGGGTTGAAGAACACTGAATGTGCCGGACAAGGGACATGCCAGTCACAGGCCCATGTGACCTTAAGAACTGGGGCCGTATGTACAGTTGAAGTTAGAAGTTTACATACACCTTAGCAAAATACAATTAAACTCAGTTATTCACAATTCCTGACATTTAATCCCGGTAGAAATTCCCTGTCTTAGGTCAGTTAGGATCACCACTTTATTTTAATAATGTGAAATGTCAGAATAATAGTAGAGAGAATGATTTATTTCAGCTTTTTATTTCTTTCATCACATTCCCAGTGGGTCAGAAGTTTACATACATTCAATTAGTATTTGGTAGCATTGCCTTCAAACTGTTTAACTTGGGTCAAACGTTTTGGGTAGCCTTCCACAAGCTTCCCACAATAAGTTGGTTGAATTTTGGCCCATTCCTCCTGACAGAGCTGGTGTAACTGAGTCAGGTTTGTAGGCCTCCTTGCTCGCACACGCTTTTTCAGTTCTGCCCACAAATTTTCCATGGGATTGAGATCAGGGCTTTGTGATGGCCACTCCAATACCTTGACTTTGTTGTCCTTAAGCCATTTTGCCACAACTTTGGAAGTGTGCTTGGGGTCATTGTCCATTTGGAAGACCCATTTGCGACCAAGCTTTAACTTCCTGACTGATGTCTTGAGATGTTGCTTCAATATATTCACATAATTGTCCTTCCTCATGATGCAATCTATTTTGTGATGTGAACCAGTCCCTCCTGCAGCAAAACACCCCCACCACATGCTGCCACCCCCGTGCTTCACGGTTGGGATGGTGTTCTTCGGGTTGCAAGCCTCCCCCTTTTTCCTCCAAACATAACAATGGTCATTATGACCAAACAGTTCTATTTTTGTTTCATCAGACTAGAGGACATTTCTCCAAAAAGTACGATCTTTGTCCCCATGTGCAGTTGCAAACCGTAGTCTGGCTTTTTTAATGGTGGTTTTGGTGCAGTGGCTTCTTCCTTGCTGAGCGGCCTTTCAGGTTATGTCGATATAGGACTTGTTTTACTGTGGATATAGATACTTTTGTACCTGTTTCCTCCAGCATCTTCACAAGGTCCTTTGCTGGTGTTCTGGGATTGATTTGCACTTTTCTCACCAAAGTACGTTCATCTCTAGGAGACAGAACACGTCTCCTTCCTGAGCGGTATGACGGCTGCATGGTCCCATGGTGTTTATACTTGCGTTCTATTGTTTTGTACAGATGAACGTGGTACCTTCAGATTTTTGGAAATTGCTCCCAAGGATGAACTATACTTTTTTCAGAGGTCTTGGCTGATTTCTTTTGATTTTCCCATGATGTCAAGCAAAGAGGCACTGAGTTTGAAGGTAGGCCTTGAAATACATACACAGGTACACCTCCAATTGACTCAAATGATGTCAATTAGCCTATCAGAAGCTTCTAAAGCCATGACATAATTTTATGGAATTTTCCAAGCTGTTTAAAGGCACAGTCAACTTAGTGTATGTAAACTTCTGACCCACTGGAATTGTGATACAGTGAATTATAAGTGAAATAATCTGTCTGTAAACAATTGTTGGGAAAAATTACTTGTGTCATGCACAAAGTAGATGTAACGTCTCAGAGTAGGAGTGCTGATTTAGGATCCGTTTGGCTTTGAAGATCACAATGAATATGATTACTTGGACAGGGGAGACCTGATCCTGGATCAGCACTCCTCCTCTGAGACGGTTGATACATATGGCCTTTGGTATTTCAGTAAAGATTCATATAGGGCTTTTAGAGAAAATGGAATCCAATGGAGAGGGTTGGTATAGTTTCAGATGGATTCATTAAAACTCTGAAGCAGAAACTGAAACTACCCCTTTGCTTTGTTTAGTTTTATTATTCCGGTTTTCGAGACCAGCTTTTTCATATTCGTTACTTGTTCAATGCTACCTATACAATGTCAGGGACAAACAGCAATACCACTATAGTTGTTTATTATTTCTCTCTCTGTTTCAAAATGTAAGTTCCACCTCCCTAACCTTAATGTGTAGGAATGTTGCATGTATAACTAACTGTTTAATCTGGAAAGGCCTGACTGAAAGTGTGAACGTGTGCTTGTGGAGGGTGTTACTTCTACCTACATGTACATATTACCTCAATTACCTCGACTAACCGGTGCCCCCACACACTGACTCTGGACCCCCTGTATGTAGCCGCGTTACTCTTATTTTATTGTTGCTCCTTAATTATTTGTTAACTTTTCCCCTTAAAAATCTTAAAACTACTTTGTTGCATTTCACTGTAAGGTCTACACCTGTTGTATCGGCGCATGTGGCAAATACAATTAGATTTGATTTAATTTGATTTGACTGTCTCAGGGAGTGTGTGCATTGGGAGAGTGTGACTGACACAGTGAGCGTGTGCATTGGGAGGGTGTTGACACTGGCCTGGGGAGGGTGACAGAGCCAGACACAGCCAAGCAGTCTGGGGTTGAGGTTTCCAGAGTCGCACCCACTATCGCCTGCAGCAGAAAGAGGGTGCGTCTCATACGGCACCCTTTTCCCTATATAGTGCACTACTATTGACCTGGGTCTGATGGTGCTCTACTATTGACCTGGGTCTGATGGTGCTCTACTATTGACCTGGGTCTGATGGTGCTCTACTATTGACCAGGGTCTGATGGTGCTCTACTATTGACCTGGGTCTGATGGTGCTCTACTATTGACCTGGGTCTGATGGTGCTCTACTATTGACCTGGGTCTGATGGTGCTCTACTATAGACCTGGGTCTGATGGTGCTCTACTATTGACCAGGGTCTGATGGTGCTCTACTATTGACCAGGGTCTGATGGTGCTCTACTATTGACCAGGGTCTGATGGTGCTCTACTATTGACCAGGGTCTGATGGTGCTCTACTATTGACCTGGGTCTGATGGTGCTCTACTATTGACCTGTGCCCGGTTTCCCAAAAGCATCTTAAGGCCGTTAGAGCCATAGTTAATCGTTAGAACCATAGTTCATCGTTAGAACCATAGTTAATCGTTAGAACCATAGTTCATCGTTAGAACCATAGTTCATCGGTAGAACCATAGGATCGTATGCTTCTAACGATGAACTTAGCCTTAAGATGCTTTTGGGAAACCAGCTCAGAAAGTAGTGGACTATGTGGGGAAAAGGGTAGTGGACTATGTAGGGAGTAGGGTAGTGGACTATGTAGGGAAAAGGGTAGTGGACTATGTAGGGAGTAGGGTAGTGGACTATGTAGGGAAAAGGGTAGTGGACTATGTGGGGAAAAGGGTAGTGGACTATGTAGGGAGTAGGGTAGTGGACTATGTGGGGAAAAGGGTAGTGGACTATGTAGGGAGTAGGGTAGTGGACTATGTAGGGAATAGGGTAGTGGACTATGTGGGGAAAAGGGTAGTGCACTATGTAGGGAGTAGGGTAGTGGACTATGTAGGGAAAAGGGTAGTGCACTATGTAGGGAAAAGGGTAGTGGACTATGTGGGGAAAAGGGTAGTGGACTATGTAGGGAGTAGGGTAGTGGACTATGTAGGGAATAGGGTAGTGGACTATGTGGGGAAAAGGGTAGTGCACTATGTAGGGAGTAGGGTAGTGGACTATGTAGGGAAAAGGGTAGTGGACTATGTGGGGAAAAGGGTAGTGGACTATGTGGGGAAAAGTGTAGTGGACTATGTAGGGAAAAGGGTAGTGGACTATGTGGGGAAAAGGGTAATGGACTATGTAGGAAAAAGGGTGCCATTTGGGACTCATCCAGCATTTCTTGATGAAAAGCAATGAAATTAAATGAAAACTCATCCTTAGATGTGATACAATTACTTACGTCTGAAATCTTAATGTCTCGTTGTATATCAATGCCATGAGGCTGAAGACAACATATTACAAGTAGTTACCACAGCATTACTATGTTGTTATCTATTGATTCCTTTATGTAAAGTACTATTAACTATAGAGTTTAGAGCAGAACATCAAGTGGGGTAGCACTTTATTTTACAGTACAGAAATTGTCTGGCATGTACCTGGTACCTGCTACGAGGTATCAATGGGTACTTTACTTCAAAGACTTGGTTACAATGGTGCCGAGTTATGCTTGTTTCAGTGAGTCCCAAAGAAACAAAGAAGTACATTGTAATTATTGTTTAGTTACCATTTTATAATGTAGTTTCTAAGTAAATACAAGGCCACCATTATTTGTGTTATCACTATTTGAACAGCAGGGAGAGCAAGAGAGTCAAAAGCGTGATCGCAAACTCCTCTTTCTCTGTCTGGTTTCTTGAGCCATTGTATTGTAACTCTCCCTGTCCACCAGTTGAGGGTAGTATTGCACCTATAGCTCACATCTCTGAGCACAGCTGGTTTGGTTGGATATAATGTTTGATTTGATATCAGATGCAGCATTACTTCCAATATGTTTCATGCACGATATAGTGTAGTGACTGAACTGTCATTGTGATTGACTACGAATATTATATGTTACATTGCTAAACATCATGCTATATATAAGGTGATCAGGGTTGAGGAGTAATCCGTTACATGTAAGGGATTACAAAAACGGTAACTGTATTCCGTTACATTACCAGCAAAAATATTGTAATCAGATTACAGATACATTTGAAAAACTGGATGATTACTTCTCTGGTTTCTCAATGACATTCAAATCAGCATTGAAAAAGGCGCAAATTTAATTTTGTTCCACCTGAGCGAGTCTGACCACAAATCAGAGACCACTATGATGACACACCAAATGTGTTTGATGGATCGCGGGAAAGAGCAGGAATAGGCTTTTGTAGGCTACGTGGTGCGACTGCTGTCGGCATCCAAAGATTATCCAACTTGAATAAACGCTTAAGGATGACAGCAGTGGTGTAGTCTACGGCGATGCGGATATCACTTATTATTGATATATACTGTACATAGCGCATTGATGTGATTCATCCTGCTGCTCTCTCATTTAGCTATTTGCGCCTTACGGATTGTGATTGTTGTGGATGGCTGTTCTCAAATCTAAATGTGTATTTTAACCCAATAATGGTTAAATTCAAGAAGTTTAAGCTGCCTGTCAATCATTGTTTTTGAAACCTGTGGACAGCCAGTGAAAAATGCACTCTTGTAACAGCTGCAAAGTGTTTTTTTTCTTCTTCTTCTTCTTCTTCTTCAGTAGTTCTCAAAGAATGCCAATGAGCGCAGCATTTATTTTTCAACTCGAATCAATGACCCAATCAGTCCTCCATGACAACAAAATCCTAAACAACAGAGTAGGGCTGGCTAATAAGTCCTTAGTTTTGGGGTCATGCTCAGGTAAAACTATTTGGCTAATCTATACTTCCACATTTCCAAGTCTTATTCTTGAAGATCAAGGGGTATAACATTTATTGGAATGACTGGAATTCTGGTTTGGTTGACTTTGGTTTTTAATGTAAAGACATCATTTAATCATGTTATTATATGTAGTAAAAAGCG
The DNA here is from genome assembly GCA_030435695.1 of Brachymystax lenok tsinlingensis. NCBI lineage: Eukaryota > Metazoa > Chordata > Actinopteri > Salmoniformes > Salmonidae > Brachymystax > Brachymystax lenok. The sequence continues at coordinate 28,836,367 of CM059796.1, forward strand.
ATGGGTTAGAAGAAGCCTACATAACCAACCCATAAAGTAACATTTAACATCTATATATGGCCAGCTATGTAAACTTTAACACTGATTTATCCTGCAATAGATGTCGTTCAATTGGTAACATACATTTTTGTCTTCTTCTAATGCCCCTTAAGGGGAAAGTAATCTAAAAGTAACTGAATATAATCAGATTATGTTACTGAGTTTGGGTAATCCAAAAGTTACGTTACTGATACAATTTTGGACAGGTAACTAGTAACTGTAACGGATTACATTTAGAAAGTAACCTACCCAACCCTGAAGGTGATTGAGTTTTCCAATCTATATCTGGGATGTATGTTGTGAAAATATCTTATACCATTATTCACATTGTTGTGCTGCAGAACAGATGCCTACACATTCTGCCAAAAATAACACTTGTGAGATGAGAATGACAACAACGTGTCTCTAGCAGCAGTAAGATGGATGATGAATGATAATAAGAGAAAGAGAGAACGAGAGAGAGATAGAGAGAGAGGGAGAGATAGAGATCGAGAGAGAGGGAGAGAGAGAGAGAGAGAGATATAGAGAGAATGAGAGTAAGAAAGAGAGACAGTAAGACAGAGAAAGAGAACGAGAGAGAGAGAGAGAGAGAGAGAGAGAGAGAGAGAGAGAGAGAGAGAGAGAGAGAGAGATTGTGAATCTTTTATGGAGTGAGCTGCCTTGTTATCCATCTGACAAGCGAGAAAGAATTAACAATTAGACTAGGCCACCACATCAACATTCTGGAACACCTGCTTCTGCCACGTATAGCTGTTGTCCTTTAAAAAAAAAAAACTTGTTATTACATTTCACCCTGCACAAATAGTTAGGTCTCCTCTGTGTGTCTGTGTGTAATGGGTGCGTGGAAATGTGTGCGCTCTAGATAATTAAAATTTTGGCAGCCTTTGCCAGGTGATTACCCCGATAATCCCCTATTTCATTTGGTAAGTCACGCATTGATTTAACTCAGAGTTGGAACCTAATGGAGTATCAGTGATTTATAGGCCTGGGGCTGAAAGGACAACGCCGCATTGGTGGCGGAAAAACAGCCGCTCTTGTCACTTTTTAGATGAAGGAAGAAAGACGAGTTAGGTAGTGGCCAGAATTCAAACACTAAATCATGGCAGCAACCTGCACACAAACACCTGCAGAGGTTGCCAGTGCCAGTATCTCTCATCTGGTTTGTGTATGTTACTCTTTCTTCCTCTGTTTATTTCTCTCTTTTTTCTTACTCTCTTACGTTAAGACAGACAGATGGACAGACCGACAGACACACATGCATGCGCAGGCCACACGTGCGCTCACACATGCACACACATGAACACACACACACACACACACCTATTTGGTATTCACCTGTCTCTCTGGATCAATAAAGGTAATTTGTGCTGATGCCTCCCTGTAGCCCTCTTAGCAGACGAAAAGGGGAGAGGGGTCAGTCACTGCTGAGCCTTGAGGGGTGGGGGGCAGGAATAACTTGGTGAAAAAGAAACTGCAATTACTTTTCTGTTTGAGCATTTGATGTATTTTCTGATATAGATATACAGTTGGAGAGAGACGAGGAGGCCTCACACTCTCTCTCTCTCTCTCTCTCTCTCTCTCTCTCTCTCTCTCTCTCTCTCTCTCTCTCCCTCTTTCAATTCATTTCAAGGGGATTTATTGGCATGGGAAACATATGTTATTATTGCCAAAGCAAGTGAAGTAGACAATATACAAAAGTGAAAAAAACAATAAAAATGAACAGTAAACGTTACACTCACAGAAGTTCCAAAAGAATAAAGACATTACAAATGTCATATTATGTGTATATACAGTGTTGTAAAGATGTGCAAATGGTTATAGTACAAAAGGGAAAATAAATAAACATAAATATGGGTTGTATTTACAATGGTTTGTTCTTCACTGGTTGCCCTTTTCTTGTGGCAACAGGTCACAAATCGTGTTGCTGTGATGGCACACTGTGGTATTTCACCCAGTAGATATGGGAGTTTATCAAAATCAGGTTTGTTTTTTAATTCTTTGTGGATCTGTGTAATCTGAGGGAAATATGTGTCTCTAATATGGTCATACATTTGGCAGGAGGTTAGGAAGTGCAGCTCAGTTTCCACCTCATTTTGTGGGCAGTGTGCACATAGCCTGTCTTCTCTTGAGAGCCAGGTCTGCCTATGGCGGCCTTTCTCAATAGCAAGGCTCTTTTTCTCTCCTTCTCTCTCTCTCCTTGTCTCTCTACTCGTCTCTCTCTTTCTCTCTCATAGTCGCTATCTCTCTCTTTCTGTCTAACCTCTGTCTTTCTCTCCCCAACTCTCTCTTTATCTCTCTCATCTCGCACTTTCTCTCTCACTTTTTCATCCTCTCTCTCTCTCTCAATTCAATACATTTTCAATTTAAGGGCTTTAATGGCATGGGAAACATATGTTAACATTGCCAAAGCAAGTGAAGTAGATAATAAACAAAAGTTAAATAAACATAACAAATTAACAGTAAACATTACACTCACAAAATAATATAGACATTTCAAATTTCATACTATGTGCGAATAGTTAAAGTACAAAAGGGAAAATAAAGAAACATAAATATGGGTTGTATTTACAATGGTGTTTGTTCTTGACTGGTTGCCCTTTTCTTGTGGCAACAGGTCACAAATCTTGCTGCTGTGATGGCACACTGTGGTATTTCACCCAGTAGATATGGGAGTTTATCAAAATCGAGTTTGTTTTCGAATTCTTTGTGGTTCTGTGTAATCTGAGGAAAATATGTGTCTTTAACATGGTCATACATTTGGCAGGAGGTTAGGAAGTGCAGCTCAGTTTCCACCTCATTTTGTGGGCAGTGTGCACATAGCCTGTCTTCTCTTGAGAGCCAGGTCTGCCTACGGCGGCCTTTCTCAATAGCAAGGCTATGCTCACTAAGTCTGTACATAGTCAAATCTTTCCTTAAGTTTGGGGCAGTCACAGTGGTCAGATATTCTGCCACTGTGAACTCTCTGGGCCAAATAGCATTCTAGTTAGCTCTGTTTTTTGTTAATTCTTTCCAATTTGTCAAGTATTTATGCATGCAGAGTCTCAATTTGGTGTTTGTCCCATTTTGTTCTTGGTTGGTGAGCGGACCCCAGACCTCACAACCATAAAGGGCAATGGGTTCTATAACTTGACTAAAGTATTTTTAGCCAGATCCTAATTGGTATGTCAAATTTTATGTTCCTTTTGATGGCATAGAAGGCCCTTCTTGCCTTGTCTCTCAGAATTGTCTCTCAGATTATTCACAGCTTTGTGGAAGTTACCTGTGGCGCTGATGTTTAGGCGGAGGTATGTATCGTTTTTGTGTGTTTTTTCTAGGTCAATGGTGTCTAGATGGAATTTGTATTTATGGTTCTGGCAACTGAACCATTTTTGGAACACCATTAGTTTTGTCTTACTGAGATTTACTGTCAGGGCCCAGGTCTGACAGTATCTGTGCAGAAGATCTAGGTGCTGCTGTAGGCCCTCCTTGGTTCGGGACAGAAGCACCAGATTATCAGCAAACAGTAGACATTTTACTTTAGATTCTAGTAGGGTGATGCCTTTTGCTGCAGACTGTTCTAGTGCCCTCGCCAATTCGTTGATAGATATGTTGAAGAGGGTGGGGCTTAAGCTGCATCCCTGTCTCACCCCATGGTCAGTCCTGTGGAAATTTTAACCACACACTTGTTGTTTGTGTACATGGATTTTACAATGTTGTATGTTTTTCCCCCCAACACCACTTTCCATCAATTTGTATAGCAGACCCTCATGCCAAATGGAGTCAAAAGCTTTTTTGAAATCAACACAGCATAAGAAGACTTTGCCTTTGTTTTGGTTTGTTTGTTTGTCAATTAGGGAGAGTGAATACATGGTCTGTTGTACGGTAATTTGGTATAAAGCCAATTTGACATTTGCTTGATGCATATCCCACGGTATTGGGGTCAAATTTGTTGGGGGATCAGTCCTTGGTTCCAAATATTGGGGAAGATGCCATAGCTAAGGATGATGTTAAAGATTTTAAGTATAGTCAATTGGAATGTGTGGCCTGTATATTGTTTCATTCCATTGAGGAATGATAATGATAAACACCACAGGCCTTTTTGGGTTGGAGAGTTTTTATTTTGTCCTGAAGTTCATTCAATGTAATTGGAAAATCCAGTGGGTTCTGGTAGTCTTTAATAGTTGATTCTAAGATTTGTATTTGGTCATGTATATGTTTTTGCTTTTTGTTCTTTGTTATAAAGTTTAAAATATTGGTGCAGGGGTTTACCCATACATCTCCGTTTTGGATAGATAACTTCGTTTCCCAGAAGTGGTTAGAGTCTATGAATTCTTCAATTACATTGAGCTGATTTCTGATGTGATGTTCCTAATTTTTCCGTAGTGTATTTCTGTCTTGTTTCAGTGATTCACCATAGTGAATCATTTATGCCATTTATGTTGCCACAGACTAGTACAGATGGCCTGGAAATGATTGATTTCCCACTCAATTTCTTTAGAAGGGTTAATTGTAGGAGTGTACTACAAGGCGAGGTCCCTCTCTCTCTCTCTCTCTCTCTCTCTCTCTCTCTCTCTCTCTCTCTCTCTCTCTCTCTCTCTCTCTCTCTCTCTCTCTCTCTCTCTCTCTGTCTCTGTCTCTGTCTCTGTCTCTCTCTCTCTCTGTCTCCAGGCGGCTGCTCTCTCAGTATGTGTCATTCTGTTGCCCAGGAGTTAGGGTTAGGGCTGGGGGCCGCTGGGGGCCGGTGTCAATGGGGTGGAGGGACAGGTCGGGGCCAGGGAGAGCCCCATTCAGACTAAACCAACAAGGAGGACCCCCACTGGGGATTACTGCTGCTTATGTACACACACACACACACACACACACACACACACACACACACACACACACACACACACACACACACACACACACACACACACACACACACACACACACACACACACACACACACACACACACACACACACACACACACACACACACACACACACACACACACACACACACACACACACACACACACACACACACACACAGACAGACACAAGGCTGTAAAACAGACTTTATAGAGTGTGAAACAACTAAAGTACAGTGAGGAGGGTTCTGAGAATGTAAAACCAACTTTATGGTGTGTGAAAGATCCTGCTGCTGGGAAATAGTACCTAATGGACTGTGAACAATCATGAGAGTCTTAAGTATAAAGTACATTATAAATCTATGCTATAAAGAATTTGCTAAAAACTTCTATGACTATCTCAAATAATATGTTATGGAAAAATATTATTTCATAGAAGCACTATACCCTCTAATTATACTGAACAAAAATATAAACACAACATAGAAAGTGTTTGTCCCATTTTGCATGAGCTGAATTAATAGATCCCAGCAATGTTCACAACCACAGACCACGTGTAACACTCCAGGCCAGGACCTCCACATCCGGCTTCTTCACCTGCGAGATCATCTGAGGAGGGTGGGGGTTGCTGAAGAGTATTTTTGTCTGTAATAAAGCCCTTTTGTGGGGAAAACCTCATTCTGATTGGCTGGGCTTGGCTCCCCAGTGGGTGGGCCTATGCACTCCCAGGCCCACCTATGGCTGTACCACTGCCCAGTCATGTGAAATCCATAGAAAAGGGCCTAAGGATTTTATTCAAATTGACTGATTTCCTTCTATATAACTGTAACTCAGTAAAATCTTTGAAATTGTTGCATATTGTGGTTATATTTTTGTTCAGTATATAATGACATATAAGAACATATGCAATGTTATCCAAAGTGACTGACAGTTTACGGTCTCATACACATTTTGTGTACATTGTGTGTATGAGGTCCCTGTGGGAATCTTATTTTCATCCCTTTGGACTGACAACATTCCATCTTTCTCTTCATTAAACTTAATTTGGCACAAATGAGATTGATTTCTTTGTTGGGAAACATTAATCGCTAGATCTAGCTCAATCCAGTGCTGTGTTATTAGCGCCAACTGAACTGGCCAAGTAATTTGTATTTTGATAGCTACCATGACCTAATCACCATATATCATTAATATTCACATGAAAACAGTCATTAGAAAAGCATGGTGAGCCTGATTTATGATAATGAAAACGTGAATATGCGAGGCCTGCTTTAATCTAGGAGTATAGGACCTGTTCTGGTGTTAACTGTGATTAGCATGTCATTACCGTAGCGTGGCTTATCTATTAGAAGCTCAGATCCTCATCGGCTCACTGAGATCTCTGAACAGTGATGGGTGACAGCCATTCTAAGTTCCTGTGTTAGGCATGCAGGAGGCAAGAAGAATGTACTCTACATTCTTATTTCACATTCCACAGAAATACAGGCAGTTTACAAATGCCAAACTGAATATCAGAAACTGGTTGAAGTATGTTTATTGTCATGTGCCTCCTAAGCAGTTTGTAGGGTACACACACACACACACACACACACACACACACACACACACACACACACACACACACACACACACACACACATAGATATACAGTATATCAAAATATTATGTCTATGTTCTGTTACATGCATATTCATTTACCATTTGGATGTTTTCGTATCTACCCCTGCTTTTGGTTTTCTATAAAGAGTTTCTTCCTTTCGTGACCTTGACTGAGTTGCTGGTCATGTGACCGCAGTAAACAGGCAGTTTGTTTCTCTAATAGAAGAAGACCATGTGTGATTCTGTCCCTCAGATTACACAACCAAACCGAGGCTTGTGCAACTATGGGGCCGAACAGACGGGTTTGGCTTTAGAATGTTGACAACATGTAAACATGTGAACAGCTGTGCTGGCTGGAATTGCATGGACCAGCGTTAGCTTAAGTTGCTACCATCATGCCACCCAAAGTTAAATAAGGTTGGAGTAATGGAAAGGACAGTGTTTCACTGTCACAGGTGCATGATCTTTTAAATAAAACACATGTCTACTAGCAATTGTTACAGCAACAGGAAACTAGCTCTAAGAGCTTTGTCCAAATACTGGTGGACTCAACTAACATAAGAAGTGCTGATCTGACCAGAGAGGTCCAAAATTGACTTGCTGTAAGATGACAACAAACTGTAAGTCCAAGCGAGATGACATCAGCACTGACTGTGAGTCATTATTACAGATGACTGGGAAAACAGACTAGAGGGAAAATCCAGGAGGAATAACATTGTTCTGGATGGCATACCAGAGTCTCCGCATGAGACTTGGACGGAGTGAGGAGAAAGTAGACAAATTATCACTGAAAATCTGCAGATGGATCATACGAAGATTGAGGTGAAGCATGCCTACAGGTCTGGAAAACCTTTAACTAGCACAGGTGACAGACCCAGGCCAATAATGGTCAAGTTCCTAAGGTTCAAGGACAAGATGGCTGTTCTGGACAGAGCCAAGAACTTGAGAGGAACCAACATCTTCCTCAACGAGGACTTCTCTGAAGCTGTAAGGCAGAAAAAACTTATCCCAGAGTGTGGGGACATTGTCCACCCTCCCTTCCAAAAGCCTGGGAGGGGTGAGAGAGCCAAGCTTCTGGGTCAGTAGCTTCAGCCAAACATTACATATACACACACATACACCAATTGACACCAACTAGCGCCTGATTTACTGTCTATTAGCTAAACAATGTTTTTTATTTTATTTTACTTCTTATTTTTTTCTCCATATTATGTCTATCTCAGATAATAAGCTACCCAGGAAAAGGAAAAGAATAGCCCATATTAATATATGTAGCCATAGAAATAAGGTTCATGAAATCAATAACTTGCTACCATCGGATAACATTCAAGTACTGGCCATCTCCTAAACTCACTTAGATAATTTATTTGATGATACAGCCACCAAGTACTAACAGTCGGTATTTAGATAATATGTGTGCAATGCTTGATATGCAAGGAATACGACTTTCCCGAAGCAGATCCTTTATTCGCACCCCCATGGAAATTAAACTGATTCCAGAAGCCAACCCAAAACAAAGCTGGCAAATGAGAGGTACTTGGATTGGTCTTCTAGTCGGATTTAGGAGGCGCGCACACCACCCACCGCTTCCGAGTATATTACTCGCTAATGTTCAGTCTCTGGATAATAAAGTTGACCAGTTCAGGGCACGGGTCTCTTTCCAGAGAGACATCAGGGATTGTAATATATTCTGCTTCATGGTAACATGGCTCTCTCGGGATATACTGTCCCAATCGGTTCAGCCAGCTGGATTCTCAGGTCATTGCGCAGACAGGAATAAATAACTCTCCGGGAAGAAAAAGGGCAGGGGTGTATGTTTCATGATTAACGACTCATGGTGTAATTGTGATAACATACAGGAACTCAAGTCCTTTTTGTTCCCCCGATCTAGAATACCTCACAATCAAATGCCGACCGTATTATCTCCCAAAATAATCCTCATCGGTTATAGCCACGGCCGTGTATATGCCCCCTATTGCTGATACCACGACAGCCCTCAAAGAACTCCACTGGACTTAATGCAAACTGGAAACCACATATCCTGAGGCTGCATTTATTGTAGCTGGGGATTTTAACAAAGCAAATTTGAGAAAAAGGCTACTGAAGTTCTATAAACACATTGACTGTAGTACTTGCGCTGCTAAAACACTCGACCACTGCTACTCCAACTTCCGAGATGCCAATAAGGCCCTCCCCCCGCCCTTCTTTTGGCAAATCTGATCACGACTCCATTTTGCTCCTCCCTTCCTATAGGCAGAAACTCAAACAGGATACACCCATGCTCAGGACTATTCAACGCTGGTCTAACCAATCGGAATGCACACTTCAATATTGTTTTGATCACGCGGACTGGGATATGTACCAGGTAGCTTCTGAGAATAACATTGACGAATACACTGATTCGGTGACTGAGTTCATCAGGAAGTGTATAGGAGACGTTGTACCCACTGTGACAATTAAAACCTACCCTAACCAGAAACCGTGGATAGATTCGCCCAAAACTGAAAGTACAAACCACCGCATTTAATCATGGCAAGGTGACTGGGAATATAGCAGAATACAAACAGTGCTGAGGGCATCCCAAGTGTCCAAACAAGAGAATCCATGGTTCATTTATTATATCTATAAATCTCCATTTGGTTGGCGCGTTATGTTCAGATAGTCCACCAAGCATTTCTAGTCTACTCGCCTGTTGTACAGAACGCGTTCAAATGATACCTATCAACTTTGCCCAAACAAATCAAACATCATTTATAATTTATCCTTAGGCATCCATTTATCTATATTGGCTATTATATTTCACTCGGATAATAACCTACATGATAAAGAAAGGTAAACACCGTGCGGCACGCTCCCGGGTATCTTGTGCACTAGACAGAGAGGATATCCTGGTATGTCATACCAAAGGGTCTTCCTTTCTGCTCTCGTCCATTGTAAACGCTTCAAAACACTGTCCAGAGACTGTTGACATCTAGTGGAAGCCATAGGTACTGCAACCTGTGTTCTATTTCCCTCAGCCATTCAAAGTCAGGAAATGTCAAAAGAAAAATGATTTCCGGACAGAAATTTCTCGGGGTTTTGCCTGCTATTTCAGTTCTGTTTTACCCACATACATTATTTTAACGGTTTTAGAAACTTCAGAGTGTTTTCTATTCAACCGTACTAATCATGTGCATATCCTAGTTTCTGGGCTTGAGTGGCAGGCATTTTACTTTGGGCACGCCAGACTCTCCAAAACCGTCACCTCTGCTGCCGCTCCCTAAGAAGTTAACTTCTTAGGGAGTGGTGGGGCGCTACCGGCTTATCCCACTAGGGAAACATCCCCTACCATTTCCTTGTAACCATATCTACTTTGTTTGTTTGTGCATTTCTGTGATTATTTAGTTAGTTAATAAATGAGTGATTTAAGACAATTGGTGTATAGATGATTCATAGTAAAGACTGGGTTCGTGCAGACAATTTACGACGTTCGGAATGAGACTAACGTGAGGTAAAGAATAATTTATTAATGAGAAGACTAATTGATATTAGGAAAATTATAACTTTGTAATCTGAAGATTTTCCTTGGTGCCCCGACTTCCTAGTTAATTACATTTACATGATTCGTTTAATCATGTAATAATAATTACAGAGAATTGATTTGATAAAATAACAGTCTTCACTTTAACGATGCCAAAGACACGACAGTGCAGACCAGCTGGCTGGTGGGTTTACGGACATATTCAATCTCTCCCTATCCCAGTCTGGTGTCCCCACATGCTTCAAGATGGCCAGCATTGTTCCTGTACCCAAGAAAGCAAAGGTAACTGAACAAAATGATTATCGCCCCGTAGCACTCACTTCTGTCATCATGAATTGCTTTGAGAGACCAGTCAAGGATCATATCACCTCAACCTTTCCTGTCAGCCTTCAATTTTCTTACCGGCTCAATAGATCCACAGACGATGCAATCGCCATCACACTGCACACTGCCCCATCCCATCTAGACAAGAGGAATACATATGCAAGAATGCTGTTCATTGACTATAGCTCAGCATTCAACACCATAGTACCCTTCAAGCTCATCATTAAGCTCGAGGCCCTGGGACTGAACCCCGCCCTGTGGAACTGGGTCCTGGACTTTCTTACGGGCCGCCCCCAGGTGGTGAAGGTAGGAATCAACACATCCACTTCGCTGATCCTCAACACTGGAGCCCCACAAGGGTGCGTGCTCAGTCCCCTCCTGTACTCCCTTCAACCATGACTGTGTGGCCAAGCACGCCTCCAACTCAATCATCAAGTTTGCAGATGACACAACAGTAGTAGGCTTGATTACCAACAATGATGAGACAGCCTACAGAGAGGAGGTGAGGGCTCTGGCAGTGTGGTGCCAGGAAAATAACCTCTCACTCAACGTCAACAAAACAAAGGAGATGATCGTGTACTTCAGGAAACATCAAAGGGAGCACCCCCCTATCCACATCAACGGGACAAACTGAAATGGTCCCCTCACACAGACAGTGTGGGGAACAAGGTGCAACAGCGTCTCTTCAACCTCAGGAGGCTGAATAAATTTGGCTTGCCATCTAAAACCCTTACAAACTTTTACAGATGTACAATCGAGAGCATCCTGTCAGGCTGTATCACCGCTTGGTACGGCAACTGCACCGCCCACAACTGCAGGGCTCTCCAGAGGGTGGTGTGGTCTGCCCAACGTATCACAGGGGGAAAACGACCTGCCCTCCAGGACACCTATAGTACCGGATGTCACAGGAAGGCCAAAATGATCATGAAGGTCAACATCCACCCGAGCCACTGCATGTTCCCCCCGCTATCACCAAGAAGGTGAGGTCAGAACAGGTACATCAAAGCTGGGACCGAGAGACTGAAAACCATTTTATATCTCAAGGCCATCAGACTGTTAAATAGCCGTCACTAGCACATTAGAGGCTGCTGCCTATATACATTGACTTGAAATCACTGGCCACTTTAATAAATGGAACACTAGTCACTTTAATAATGTCTACATATCTTGCATTACCCATCTCATATGTATATACTGTATCCAATACTATTCTACTGTATCTTATTCTATGCCGCTCTGACATTGCTTGTGCATATATTTTTATATTCTCAATTTCATTCCTTTACTAGATTTGTATGTATTGGGTATATGTTGTGTAATTGTTAAATGTTACTTGTTAGATATTACTGCAATGTCGGAGCTAGAAGCACAAGCATTTCGCTACACCCGCATTTACATCTGCTAAGCTTGTGTATGTGACCAATTCAATTTTATTTTATTTGATAGCATGTGTGATGTTAACAGAGTGGTCTATTTTCTGTGTGACCTGAATATTTACTGGTTAACAACTATCTGTCCTCTCAAGAGGAAGCTAACTCTTCACAGCTGTCTATGTCCCTAACTGTGACTAATGCCTGTAATATGACCCAGTGTTACGTATACTCCCTCTCCGGCCTCTCAGGTCATCAGGCTGCTGATTATCACACACACCTGTCACCATCGTCAAGCGCACCAGTGCCTCATGACACTCACCTGGACTCCATCACCTCCTTGATTATCTTCCCTGTATCTGTCACTCCCCTTGGACCTTTCCTCAGGTGTTATTGACTGTTTCATGTCGGAACGTTGTTTGTGTTTCGTGTTAATTGTTTTGTTTATTTATTAAAACACTCACTCCCTGTACTTGCTTCCCGACTCTCAGCGCACTCGTTACACCCAGGTTATCAGTCAACCAACTAGAGTGCATACCAATAAAATCCACTTGTATTGATCAGATCTTCACTAATGTTGCAGAGCTTTGCTCCAAAGAAATATCAGTTCCCATTGGCTGTAGTGACCATAACATTGTGGCAAGAACAAGGAAAGCCAAAGTGCCAAAGGTTGTGCTTAAAGCCATTTATAAGAGATCATACAAAATGTTTTATCAGGACTCCTTTGTTGAATGTATGTTGGTCTGATGTGTATGAGGAAGTGAATCCAGATGCAGCACTGGAAGTATTTGTAAAGTGATTCATCCACATTGTTGACAAGCATGTCCCTGTTAATACATTAACTTTGAGAACTGTTAGAGCCCTCTGGACTGATGATGAATTGAAAAATGGTATGGTTCAAATACATTCTACAAAAGAGAAATGTTCTGACTAAACATAACAAAAAGAATAAGAAACGACATTACCAAACCAATATTTTTGTATTAAAGATCTATTAATGAAAGAGAAGGATTGATGCTTTGAATTTGGTCATGTTAGTGTGGGAGCGGTGGAAAAACTATTGTTAGCCATCAATAATGATAAGCCACCAGGTATAGACAACCTTGATGGGAAACTATTGAGAATGGTTGTATACTGTATTGCCACCCCTGTTTGCTATATCTTTATATAGCAAACAGGGGTGGCACAGGTGTGGAAGGAGTCACAGTTCCAATCCACATGTGTTGGTCATTACTAATATGTGGTTATTAAGGAAGAGTGTTTTGAATACTGATGTTAACCTTTCTGGTTATAACCTTTTTCGTCAAGACAGATCTTCCAAAGGTGGGGGAGTGGAAATCTTTACCAAGGATCACCTTCAGTGCTTGGTTGTATCCACCAAGTCTGCCCCAAAACAATTTGATTTGCTGGTTTTAAGCCTTAAACTTTCAAATACCTCTTTGTTGACTGTTGCTGGGTGTTATCGTCCTCTCCTGGCCCCTTACACTAAGTATGAATTTATCCTGCTAGGTGACCTAAACTTGGACAAGCTTAAACCGCCTGACCAAGTCCTAAAGCAATGGGACTCCCTAAATCTTTCTCAGATTATTACCAATCCCACAAGGAATGACTCCAAACACCCAGAAAAGGCTACTCTCCTTGATGTTATCCTCACAAATAATCCTGATAGGTATCAGTCTGGTGTTTTCTGTAATGACCATAGTGATCACTGTTTTACAGCCTGTGTTCGTAATGGCTGCTCAGTGAATCAGCCTGTCCTGATTTGTCATAGACGCTTGCTAAAAAACTTTAATGAGCAAGCCTCCCTTCATGATCTGACCTCTGTAAATTGGTATAGAATCAGCTTGATCCCCTCTGTTGAAGACGCTTGGACCTTCTTTTTTGAAAATTTCAGTGGTATTGTGAACAAACATGCCCCCATGAAGAAAATTAAAAACAGGTTCAGCCCCTGGTTCGACCATGATCTTTCAGAGTTACTCCACCTCAAGAATTGCATTTGGTGAATGCATACTCAAGCTGACTGGCTCTCGTTCGGGCAAATGAGAAATAAGTGCACTCAGGTTATCCCAGAAGGCCAAAGTTAGTTACTTTAAGGAGCAGTTCTCTCTCTGTGGGTCTAACCCCAAGAAGGTCTGGAAAACGGTTGAAGACCTGGAGCATAAATCCTCCTCCTCACAGCTGTCTATGTCCCTTAATGTTGATGATGTGGTTGTTACTGACAAGGAGCACATGGCTGAACCCTTTAATCACCACTTCATCAGGATTCCTATTTGACTCAGCCATGCCTCCTTGCCCGTCGAACATTTCCACATCTCCCACCCCTTCTAATTCGACTATCCCCAATGCTCCTCCCTCTTTTCCCCCTGCAGCGCTACAAAGTTTCTCCCTTCAGGCGGTCACTGAGTCCGAGGTACTAAAGGAGCTCCTTAAACTGGACCCCCAAAAAACATCTGGTCAGATGGTTTAGACTCTTTCTTCTTTAAGGCCCCTATCACCGCCAAGCCTATCTCTGACCTTTTCAACCTGTCTCTCCTCTCTGGAGAAGTTCCCATTGCTTGGAAGGCAGCCACGCTGCGTCCTTTATTTAAAAGGGGAGATCAAGCTGATCCTAACTGTTATAAGCCTACTTCTCAAGCTGATCCTAACTGTTATAAGCCTCCTTCTATTTAAGGTTGCAGTGACACATCCATAACCTTATTGGCACTAACGTGTCAATAATCAACTGAGGGTCTTTCTTGATGTCTATAGTATTCTCTCTGGTATGCAATCTGGTTTCCGCTCAGGTTATGGATGTGTCACTGCAACCTTAAAGGTCCTAAATTCTGTCACCATTGCCCTTGATTTTAAGCAATGTTGTGCTGCTATTTTTATTGACTTGGCCAAAGCTTTTGATACGGTAGACCATTCCATTCTTGTTGGCCGGCTAAGGAGTATTGGTGTCTCTGAGGGGTCATTGGCCTGGTTTGCTAACTACCTCTCTCAAAGAGTGCAGTGTATAAAGTCAGAACATCTGCTATCTCAGCCACTGCCTGTCACCAAGGGAGTACCCCAAGACTCAATCCTAGGCCCCACGCTCTTCTCAATTTACATCCACAACACAGCTCATGCAGTAGGAAGCTCTCTCATCCATTTCTTTGCATCTGATACAGTCTTATACTCAGCTGGCCCCTCCCTGGATTTTGTTATAAATGCTCTACAACAAAGCTTTCTTAGTGTCCAACAAACTTTCTCTGCCCTTAACCTTGCTCGGAATACCTCCAACACAAAGGTAATGTTGTTTGGTAAGAAGAATACCCATCTCTCCACAGGTGTGATTACTACCTCTGAGGGTTTAGAACTTGAGGTAGTCACCTCATACAAGTACTTGGGATGATGGCTAGACGGTACACTGTCCTTCTCTCAGCACATATCAAAGCTGCAGGCTAAAGTTAAATCTAGACTTGGTTTCCTCTATCGTAATCACTCCTCTTTCACCACAGCTGCCAAACTAACCCTGATTCACATTACCATCCTACCCATATTAGATTATGGAGATGTAATTTATAGATCGGCAGGTAAGGGTGCTCTTGAGCGGCTAGATGTACTTTACAATTCGGGCCATCAGATTTGCCACCAATGCTCCTTATAGGACACATCACTGCACTCTATACTCCTCTGTAAACTGGTCATCTCTGTATACCCATCGCAAGACCCACTGGTTGGTGCTTATTTATAAAACCCTCTTAGGCCTCACTCCCCCCTATCTGAGATATTTACTGCAGCTCTCATCCTCCACATAAAACACTCGTTCTGCCAGTCACATTTTGTTAAATGTCCCCAAAGCACACACATCCCTGGTTCGCTCGTTTTTTTCAGTTCGCTGGTGCTAGCGACTGGAACAAGCTGCAACAAACACTCAAACTGGACAGTTTTATCTCAATCTCTTCATTCAAAGACTCAATCATGGACACTCTTACTGACAGTTGTGGCTGCTTTGCGTGATGTATTGTTGTCTCTACCATCTTGCCCTTTGTGCTGTTGTCTGTGCCCAAACATTTTGTACCATGTTTTGTGCCGCTACCATGTTGTCCTGCTGCCATGTTGTTTTGCTACCATGTTGTTGTCATGTTGTGTTGCTACAATGCAGTGTTATCATGTGTTGCTGCCATGCTATGTTGTTGTCTTAGGTCTCTCTTTATGTAATGTAGTGTTGTCTCTCTTGTCGTGATGTGTGTTTTGTCCTATATTTTTTATTTTATTTTTTATTTTTAATCCCAGGCCCCCGTCCCCAAAGGAGGCCTTTTGCCTTTTGGTAGGCCTTCATTGTAAATAAGAATTTGTTCTTAACCAACTTGCCTAGTTAAATAAAGGTTAAACAAAAGAAAAAAGAAAAAAAAGAAAAAACAGCCACCATTCAGTTAGCCACCTGCTCTTAGTAAACTGATGGAAAGAATTATTTGACCAAATACAGTGGTATTTTTCAGAGAACAAGATTACTACTGACTTACATCCAGGTAGGTAGCCTAGTGGTTAGACTTGTAACCGGAGGGTTGCAAGTTTGAATCCCTGGGCTGACAAGGTAAAAATCTGTCGTTCTGCCCCTGAACAAGGCAGTTAACCCACTGTTCCCCGGGTGCCGAAGACGTGGATGTCAAATAAGGAAGCCCCCTGCACCTCTCTGATTCAGAGGGGTTGGGTTAAATGCAGAAGACACATTTCAGTTGAAGGCATTCGGTTGTACAACTGACTAATAATGGTGACTTTGACTTATAGAGAAGGGCACTCAACTTGTACTGCACTGAGTCAGATAACAGATGATTGTTTAAAATAAATGGATAATAAGATGATAGTTGGTGCTGTATTGTTAGATTTCAGTGCATCCTTTGTTGTTATTGACAATAAATTGTTATTGAAGAAACTCACTTGCTATGGCTTTACTTCACCTGTCATCACATGGTCGGAGAGTTATTCATCCAATAGAACCCAGAAAGTATTCTTCAATGGAAGCTTCTCTAACATCAGACATACACATTGCGGTGTTCCTCAGGGCAGTTGCTTTGTGCTGTTACTGTTCTCTATTTTTACAAATGATTTGCCACAGGTCTTAAACAAAGCTACAATGACTATGTATGTGGTTGATTCGATACTCTACATGTCAGCACCCAAAGCCAGGGAGCTCACTGAAATTCAAAATAAGAAGTTACTGTCAGAATGAGAATGGGTGATTAATAATAAACGGGTCTTAAATACATCTACAACTAAAAGCATTGTATTCGGTTCAAAACATTCTCTAAAATCTAAACCTTAGCTAGAGTTGTGTATAAAAGGTGTGACCATTGACCAAGTTGATGAAGCTAAACCCCTAGGTATAACATTGAATGGCCAAATTTGTCTGGAGGTAGTCTGAGTGGGAAAGGGAAAGGAGGATGGGTCTTTAAGGAGAGAGACACAAGAATACAAAGAAAGAGAGGGCCCGTCCTTGCCTTGATCCATCTATTGAGAGGGTCACACACACACACACACACACACACAGATATGCTAAGCCCCCCTCAGTGTCCATGTGCTGGGTCTGACTGACTGGGTTAGTTAGGGGCTGTGCCCAACCACATGGCACTTGTCCATAAGGAGCCCATTCAGAGTGCAACAGATTGGCTTTGAGTGTACCTGGGGGTCATCCCTATACCCCCCCACCCCCCACACCCTCTTTCCCTCCCCAGTGGCAAACAGAAGACAATCCCTGTGTCTTCTCCATTCAGTCCCAAATTGCCTCTGTGTAGTGAATTTGTGAGGGCGGCGGGAGGCACTGGTGGATAATCTGCATTGAAAGACCAGAGTGATGTCGAGTGCTGTCTTTTTCTAACTCCGGATCAGTGAGGCCCATTCTGTTGTTGACAGACACGTTCAGCACTGGGCTGAAGGACTGTGGCAGAAGCCTGGCAGAGTGACAAAGTTACAGCAATGAAGGCTTGGAGAAGAACATGATTGATGTGTGTTGTGTGTGTGCAAGTGTGTGTGTGTGTGTGTGTGTGTGTGTGTATACGAGTATATGTGTGTGTGTGTATGCAAGCATGTGTGTGTGTGTGTGTATGCGAGTGTGTGTGTATGCAAGTATATGTGTGTGTGTATGCAAGCGTGTGTGTGTGTGTGTGTGATGTGAGACTATGAGAGCTTGTAGGTATTATACGTAGGTGTGAAATGTAAATGTGTTTTTGCATATCCCAACTCCCCCTGAGACACCCTCGAAGAGTAGGGACACAGCCAAGGTCAGCCATTATCAACAGCAACCCTGGAGCAATTATGTTTAAGTGCCTTGCCGAAGGGTACATCGATAGATCTTTCACCTTGTCGGCTTTGGGATTTGAACTAGCGAATTACTGGCCCAACGCTCTAACCACTAGGCTACCTGCCACAGTTAGAGCCTGCTGTGTGTGGGTATGTGTGTGGGTGTGTGGGTGTGAACATGGGTGTGCTCCTCCTGAATTCAGAAAGACTAGAGAGGGTCATCTGGCTCATCTGTTCTCTGTGAGGGTGTTGTTTGCTATGGGGAATCAGCTCCTGCCTCTCTCTCTTCACCTACCCTGGCCTCCTGCATCCACATACCCTGCTCCGGTCCCTCTGCACCCCGTCTAATACCCCCTTCATTACTGAGATATCGATCGGCCCTCACAGCACAGCACAGAATAGAGAACTGCCAGCTTTCCCTTCTCCCAATTCTCTTCCACCATCTCCTTTTGCTTTGTTTAGTTTTTTCTCCTCTCCTCTCCTCTCCTCTCCTCTCCTCTCCTCTCCTCTCCTCTCCTCTTGTCCCCTACACTCGCCTCCCGTCTCCTTTCCTTTCCTTTCCTTTCCCTCCCTCCCTCCCTCCCTCCCTCCCTCCCTCCCTCCCTCCCTCCCTCCCTTTCCCTCCCTCCCTCCCTCCCTTTCCTCCCTCCCTCCCTCCCTTTCCTCCCTCCCTCCCTCCCTCCCTCCCTCTCTCTCTCTCTCTCTCTCTCTCTCTCTCCCCCTCCCTCCCTCCCTCCCTCCCTCCCTCCCTCCCTCCCTCTCTCTCCTTTCCTTTCCTCCCTCCCTCTCTCTCTCTCTCTCTCCCCCTCTCTCCCCCTCCCTCCCTCCCTCCCTCCCTCCTCTCTCTCTCTCTCTCTCTCTCTCTCTCTCTCTCTCTCTCTCTCTCTCTCTCTCTCTCTCTCTCTCTCTCTCTCCCTCTCCTCTTCTTCAGGTTATTTAACAGTATTCTTGTTCTTAATGCTCTTTCATGTTTTTCACATTTGTGTTATCACACTGTTTTCTTTTATTGAACAAAAACTAATTAGTTTGTAAACCTGCTTTACGGCGCCGTTTGAATTGGAGGCAGTTACTGAATTACCAACCTCCCCAGAGTGGCGTGCTCGGATAACAGCGAATAAGGTCACATACATGCATGCACACACTCACATAGAAATGCACATGATACACACACACACACTCACTGATGTTGAGCAATTAGGCCTGGCTTGCAGTCGGCGTTCCAATTCATCCCAAAGTTGTTCGATGGGGTTGAGGTCAGGGCTCTGTGCAGGCCAGTCAAGTTCTTCCATACCGATCTCGACAAACCATTTCTTTATAGACGTCGCTTTGTGCATGGGGGCGTTGTTATGCTGAAACAGGAAATGGCCTTCCCCAAACTGTTGCCACAAAGTTGGAAGCACAGAATTGTGTACTAAGGGGCCTAGCCCAAACTATGAAAAACAGCCCCACTTTTCCTCATCCAACAAACTTTAGAGTTGGCACTATGCTTTCGGGCAGGCAGCGTTCTCCTGGCATCCGCCAAACCCAGATTCATCCGTCAGACTGCCAGATGGTGAATTCTTCACTGCAGAGAACATGTTTCCACTGCTCCAGAGTCCAATGGCAGTGAGCTTTACACCACTTCAGCCGACACTTGGCATTGCGCATGGTGATCTTAGCCTTGTGTGCGGCTGCTCGGCCATGGAAACCCATTTCATGAAGAACAGTTTTTGTGTTGACGTTGCTTCCAGAGGCAGTTTGGAACTCGGTAGTGAGTGTTGCAACCGAGACGATTTTTACGTGCTACGTGCTTCAGTCCCGTGCTGTGAGCTTGGCCTACCACTTCGCGGCTGAGCTGTTGTTGCTCCTAGGCGTTTCCACTTCACAATAACAGCACCGGGGCACCGGGGCAGCTCTAGCAGGGCAGAAATTTGATGAACTGACTTGTTGGAAAGGTGACATCCTATAACGATGCCACGTTAAAAGTCACTGAGCTCTTCAGTAAGGCCATTCTACTGCCAATGTTTGTCTATGGAGATTGCATGTGTGCGCTGTGTGCGCTGAAATAGCCGAAGCCTTTCAGATCTTCTGAAATCATTTCCTTTAAATCAGTTGCGCTGCTCGCGCTCTGAAGTCCACAATGTAGGGGGAGGTTCTAACGGTTATGCTGGATGGTGATGGAATGAGAGATCAGCCAGTTAAAACCAGCAGTTGTTTTGTCCTCTCCCACCTTAGACTTCCTGTCACACCAGACGGCTCGACAGAGAGAAAGCCAGCTGGTAGACAAGATTACGTTGTACTGTACAGACCTATGACCCCGCTGCTCCACAGGTCGGGATACCTCTGACCCCCGCTGTTCCACAGGTCGGGGTACCTCTGACCCCCGCTGCTCCACAGGTCTGGGTACCTCTGACCCCCGCTGTTCCACAGGTCGGGGTACCTCTGACCCCCGCTGCTCCACAGGTCGGGGTACCTCTGACCCCCGCTGTTCCACAGGTCGGGGTACCTATGACCCCCGCTGCGCCACAGGTCGGGGTACCTCTGACCCCCCATTGCTCCACATCTTTGTTTCACAGCTGACAGAAGTAAAACTCCTCTTTACCTGGAATGATTTATGACCGGCAGCTGCACAATTTGACAACCTGCGACCTCACAGCTGGGAGTCAGATGTGGCCTCCCAGAATAACAGACCCTGGCAACCTTGTTCCATAAAAGTACTGAGAGAGAGAGAGAGAGAGAGAGAGAGAGAGAGAGAGAGAGAGAGAGAGAGAGAGAGAGAGATGGTGGCTGTGTCTGAATACTACCCACACTTGCGTTCTAAATAGTAGGCATTTTGGATATGTTAAAATAGAAAGTTTGATAGTATGTCAAATTTCAAAAATGTTATATGCTTTTAATGCCAGGATGCCATACTCATTTAGGCTTTTCATCTAGTAGAACTCGCTGCAGAGTACTGAGGAAGAGAAAAGTTTTTCCAGACCCACGTGTGTCTGACAAAAGCTGATAATCAGATAAGTGGACAAGCTCTTCCAAAATGAACAAATGGCAGTAGTCAACTTAATTGCTCATTAGATGGCACATTCTCAGTATAGTGCCTAGTGTGTTGATATTTGTTGCTCGCGGCATTCGTTTTTGCCCACCAGTACGTTATAAATAGTATGTTGTACGATTAGTAAACAGTATGGGGTTTTAGCGAGTTGTAGGCAAGATAGATTTCAGACACAGCCATAGACACAGAGAAAACGAGAGAAATATGGGAGGGAGAGAGGGAGGAAGACGAAGAGGGAAGGAGGGAGGGAGGGAGGGAGGGAGGAGAGAGAGAGAGAGAGAGAGAGAGAGAGAGAGAGAGAGAGAGAGAGAGGGATGGTGGCTGTGTGAAAATACCCGTACTTGCATTCTAAATAGTAGGCATTTTGTTTTCCATCAGATGAAATGTATTTAAGGAGAGCAACAGAGAAACACTAAAAAGAAAGATTGAGAGTGGAAGACATTGAGAGGAAAAGAAAAATACAAAAGATAACATCAATTTAGAATATCTAAGTAACCAAAGCAGTTCTCACAACAATCACAACAATCAAGAGAACCAAAGAAAATGGACTGAGTCACACAGTACATCTCAAGACAATTGATTTGAATTCATTGCCTAAGCTCCTTATTGATCCCGGCATGTACGTAGAAAACAAAATGTTTGGCTTATTTCATAAGCCAATTAGCTGCGAGGAGACTCCTCTCCCTCTGTGCCTATTGACCCTGAGTGTGGCAGAGTGCTTATTATCTGGGGCCGCCGCTCTATAAAAGATCAATAACAGGCGTGTGATTGGACTA
Source organism: Brachymystax lenok tsinlingensis (assembly GCA_030435695.1). Classification (NCBI taxonomy): domain Eukaryota; kingdom Metazoa; phylum Chordata; class Actinopteri; order Salmoniformes; family Salmonidae; genus Brachymystax; species Brachymystax lenok. Next base: position 28,858,118 of record CM059796.1, read on the forward strand.
TAGGGTAAGCAATGGGCCAATCAATGCATTGTGCTAATATATCAACAGGGTAATTACAGGGCTCTGGCCAATGGAAGGCCTCGGTCTGCAGTAATGACATCACACCCCTGCTGTGAAATGAAAGGTGGTGAGGAGAAAGGCGTGTGTCTGGCAATGAGGCGTGTGTGGGTGGTGGAGGTGGTGTGTGTGTGTGTGTGTGTGTGTGTGTGTGTGTGTGTGTGTGTGTGTGTGTGTGTGTGTGTGTGTGTGTGTGTGTGTGTGTGTGTGTGTGTGTGTGTGTGTGTGTGTGTGTGTGTGTGTGTGAAAACTAGACATCACATTCTTGGAATGGAGGAAGCAAGGGGAAAATCTCAATTGCATTTCCTTCATTCCTCACATCCTCTCTCCTCACCGCCTTCTCAAAACCCATTGGATAAGAAGGTGAGAGGGGAGGGACCAAACAAATCAAGGAAATATAATTGAAATTCCCCCAAGGACAGAGGAAGCAAGTTTTTGGACAGTGCCAGACTTAGCTACCATAATACTCATGGCGTGTCCAGAAACAACCCCTAACCCCTACTGCCCAGAGTCTAGACACTTGTGGAGATCTGAGAGGGATTGATGGGTGATGACATGGAGAGAGCTCCAACTTATCCTCTGATAGGCTTGGTGGAATTTTGGCGGTATTGCATACACCTGTCCAATTCTCTCAGATCTCCACAGTGTTCAGGGGTAGGAACTAGGGCTTGTTTCTGGACGGTACCCCACCACCCATTCCAGGTGTGGGGTGGACCTACAGCACGACACTTGAGCCATTGGTTGTATGGTTAATTCCATTGCTATACACACACCGATTTGCACAGGTGTAAACTGTATACACCCACAGCAAGCTATCAAGGTGAATGAGACAGGTCTGGGTAGCTGGAGACCTGCTTGAAACATTGCAAATAGATATTTAAATGTCTACTATTCACACCCATGTATCATTCCAGCTAGTTAGATGTGCACTCAATCAGCTAGCCGTTTACAGTAACAGCAGTAAGTCAATACACACTAAATCTTAAGCAGAAATGGTTAAATCTTACCTTATCTCGGCACTGTGGCACGGTATGGTCAGCTATTAATCAATGAATTCATAGATAATAGATTGATAGATTCCTAGAATGGAGTTAGAAGGGTGACTTACTACTTTGAAAGGACAGGAGGTGTTGGCTGTGCACTTGACCAGGTATTCGAAATGTAACCCCACCCACATTTGAACATCAAAATATCAAGTTGTTTTGTGGTTTAATATGCAAAATCAATAAAACAATCAATTTCTTTCATTTCTATTCGATTGCTCGTTTTAACTCGGAAAACAAACAATCATAATACACACGGACCTCAGGAATCTTGATTTAATAGGCTAATTATGTTGATCGTCATAACAACATAGATACCAAAATGTTCTGTCAATCCTCCAGATCAACATTAATTTGCACACTTTGGCTGTTTTCAAATCGCAGTATCACACCAGCTCTTTATCACTTGACTGTCATTCAGAAAATCCTTTCCTGAATCAGCTGACTTTGCACGATAATGTTCCCACATAACTAAACAATGACATCAAACGTGCATCAAACAACTATTATGTGTAATTATTGAAGAACCCCGTTCATCGATTTTTGTTATATTAATCATATTAAAGTTACTCTTTCCATGAAAACTGTTTTCACACCTTAACATAGGGAGATTGGAAGTGTCTTATGTCACACATTTTTTGCCAAATCTGTGAAGACTCAAAGCATGAGAAATGGTTTAAACATAGGTTTTGATTCAACTCATAAATCATATTGAATGTATCCATTCAACTCATGAATCATATTGAATGTATCCATTCAACTCATGAATTATATTGAATGTATCCATTCAACTCATGAATCATATTGAATGTATCCATTCAACTCATGAATCATGTTGAATGTATACATGTTCCTCCTTTATATTGTAATGTTTTCACTTGAATAAAATAGCCAATAATAATGAATGACTTTGTAACAGCTCCTAACAGTTGTCGCTTACAAGAAAAGCAAGAGAGAGAGCAAGAGAGAGAGAGCAAGAGAGAGAGAGCAAGAGAGAGACAGAGCAAGAGAGAGAGACAGAGAGAGACAGAGAGAGAGAGAGAGAGAGAGACAGAGTGAGAGATAGAGAGAGAGACAGAGAGCAAGAGAGAGCGAAAGCCTGAATTGCAGCCCATTGTCTGGGAGATTGAGAGGAGAAACGTGACCAGCCGGGATAATCTTGTTACTGCACCGCAATACTTAAGTAACGGTCGGATGATCATAATTAACCTTTTCAGGAGCAATTATCCCTGTTTATCAACACTCACAGGTCCATTTACTGTAATTGAGTGAGTGATAGCCACCAATAACAACACTGCCATTTGCAATTGCATCGACTTAAGTGTTAAAAATAGAATAGCCATCTTTGTCACTGATACATCCAGCCGGTGTTGGGTAGAAGCACACAGAATCCTAATCAAACACTTAAGGAATTGTGTAGTAACTCTAATAGGATAGATTATAACAATAACGCAATTAGTGTTAAAGATAGCTACCCCAGTCACTACCCCAGTCTGTGCTGGGAGAAAGCCCACTGAATCATAATCACATTGTCTAAAATGTGTTTATTGTGAGTAGTTACTCCAATAGCATTGATTATAATGATACCTAGTAGATCGATAGTGTGATAAGGACAGATCGATAAATAGATCTGGGAGTACCTTATTTATGTTCAGAGAGAGAGAAACAGAGACACAGAGAGAGAGAGAGAGAGAGAGAGAGAGAGAGAGAGAGAGAAAGAGTGTGTGTGGATGGATGGATGGAGTAAATGGTAAAAAGATCAGACATGTCTTGGAGAAGACCCTTCATTCTTTTGTAGAGAAACATCTTTTGTCTGCTCTGATCTGAGCTGCTTTGTCTTCTAGCTGGATGGTGAGGGCCAGCGATGGCCATATGGGGGAAGAGAGACAGTTGTATGGGGGCTTGTGCAAAGTCTCTGTTTGCTCAAGAGTTTAGTGGGCTTTGCTTGACTTAGGGAATAAAACACTTTGACTAGACAGATGGGAGAGGCCAACGATGATAGCATTCAGTATTAACCGTACAGATGTGTGTCTGGAATCAGCAAAATGCAGACTTAACAGTTCCGTTTTGTCAAACAACACTTTGTCGTGTCTTTGGCATCATTAAATTGAAGACTGTTATTTTATCAAATCAATTCTCTGTAATTATTATTACGTGATTAAATTAATCACGTAAATGTAATTACCTAGGAAGTCAGGGCACCAAGGAAAATCTTCAGATTACAAAGTTATAATTTTTCTAATATAACTTTTCAGATATTTTAATATCTGATCAATTTGTCTTCTAATTAATGAATTATTCTTCGCCTCACGTTAGTCTCATTCCAAACGTCGTAAATTGTTGGTTATTTGCACAAACCCAGTCTTTACTATGAATCATCCATACATCAATTGTCTTAAAAATGTATTTACTAACTAACTAAATAACCACAGAAATGCATAAACAAACACACAGTAGATATGGTTACAAGGAAATGATAGGGAAGGTTCCCTAGTGGTTTAGCCGGTATGGCGGCTTGGTGGACAAAAGGGAAGTGGGTGTGGAGTGAGAAAGGCGGGAATTACACAAATGAGTCCCTACACAGTTGATAATTATATTCATTGAAATGTTAATCCTTTGCACATGAACGCTCACTCATTCGGGAACAATTGCAATCAATATATATTTACGCTCAGTGTGTCGTCGTGATCTCTGTTGCGATCGTCCGTCTTTCTGTTGGAAAGTTCATCCGCCCCTCTCTCTCTTCCAAAAAGTATTTTGTCGTTAGAATGGATACGTCAGAGTACCATTAAGAAATGTTCTTATAGATAGATGTTTCGGTGGTTGTTCAGGTCGACATAATTTCTAGCTACAGACTAGTAATTAGTATCGAAGATTTGCTCTTATTCTGTCGGATCGATAGTCTCAGAGTTTAACCACGTGGTATGGTTAAGAATTCAAAAACCATTTGTGGTCTCTTCTCAAACCTTAGCCCTCTCGGTAATCGAGGTAAGCTAGGTCTGCACTCAACCCTTAGCCCTCTCGGTATGTAATCGAGGTAAGCTTGGTCTCTACTCAAACCTTAGCTATCTCGGTAATCGAGGTACGCATGGTCTGAAGAGGATTTCTTCAGGTGGGGGTTTTATTCGTAAAGTAGAAAAGGGCTGTCCCATGATGCCAGATCAATGTCTGTGCTCATGGGGTGGGCCTATGACTTAGTTAACTCCAAAGGAAATTGGAGTTTCCTTCATTAACTTCTTAGGGAGCGGCAGCAGAGGTGACGGTTTTGGAGAGTCTGGCGTGCCCAAAGTAAAATGCCTGCCACTCAGGCTCAGAAAATTGGATATGCACATAATTAGTACTATTGGATAGGAAACACTCTGAAGTTTCTAAAAGTGTTAACATAATGTCTGTGAGTATGACAGAACTGATATAGCAGGCAAAAACCCGAGGAAAATCCATCCGGAAATGCAGTTTTTGGTGACCTTTGCTCTGTTTGACACTCTCCCCATTGACTTCAAGGCAATCCAGCTCCTGGATTGCAGTACCTATGGCTTCCACTAGATGTCAACAGTCTATATACAATGACTGGGAGTGAATGGAGTAAGAGGAATGGATAGGAACAGGAAATGGTAAGGGGACCTGAAATGTCAACAAGTTTTCTCGGGCGCGAGTCTGGGTGTGCGCCCCACTTTATTTTACTTATATTATGTTTAGGTGACCATCCGAGGGAAATATTATCACAAATATTCATAAAAGGATAGCTAAGGATGCATTATAACTGGTATTTGATTTGTTTAGGAAAAGTTTATAGGTATATTTGAACGCGTTCTCTTCACGTTTCAATGGGCGATTCGACGTTGGATTTTCTGAACATAACGCGCCAACCAAACTGAGATTTAGGGATATAATAAATTACATTTTCTAACAAAAGAACCATTGGATGTCTTTGTTGGACACTTGGGAAGCCCTCAGCAGAAGTTCTTCAAAAGGTAAGGGATTTGTTTTCGCTGTGAAATGGGTTTTGTGTGAACCGCGCTGGTTTATGAATTTATGCTAATGGTTAAAAAATGCCTAGCGGACATTGTTCAGTTCTCAAGTTTTATGATGGAGAAGGGGTTCCTTTGTTCTCCTGTGAAACTCTCTCACTATACTGCATGGCCATGAGGAGAGAGACTCAGCTAGGAATTTATGACCTGCGATAACAGAGCCCAGGTGTAAGGAGGAAGAGAAAGGTGGTGAGAGAGAGGGCGGGATGGTGTTCGCTATCGCCAAAGAGGGTCACGTCATGACAACTTTATAAGGTTTATTGGACAGGGAAAATAAATGCACATTAATGTTAAATAATCTTTATTTTGATTGTAAATAGGTATACAAAGGTTAGATTCAACATTTCTGTAATATGCCAGCAATTTTCATTGTTTCTTGGACACTCTCCACTGGGCTGAGCCCTTGTCCATTTTTGTCTGAGATGTTTGCCAGAAAGTATTTTCTCTAATGGCCACAGAGTGATTTAGCATTTATTTGATATGACTACATTTCAATGACATTTTAATAGTTGATCACATCGTAAACTGACATCAATCACTCCTTTTGGCCATATCTATATGTTAAACCCCTATCCCCTTTCACAAGGCATGCGCACCACAGGTTTTCCTATCAGGCAGATGCTCGGACGCCCATGTATGTCTCACCGCTGCTGCCACTCTGCCTTGCTGTTTAAGTGCCCGTTTAAAAAAAAAAAAAAATCCCAGAGGACTCGTATTTTACCCATCAGCCCCTGTGGAGTGTGCTAATCACCACACAAAGCGAAGAGGGCGAGCCGTGACGCTTGTTGCTTGTTAGCCCATGTCCCAATCTTCTCCCCTCGCCCCACCGAACCCCCCGCTCCCCAGAACCCCCCGGCCCCTTTGACATCCACACAGGCACTTAATTCCTTCCCTATTATGTTGTTATGTTTCTATATAATGAGATAAAAAGGGGAGAATCAGCATGTGTTGGGTCTATTGAGGGTGGCAGCGGTGGAGGAGTGTGTTGAATGCATGTCTCCGCACGCTAAGACATCTGCTTGGTCACAGAGAGGAGGACGCAGTGGTGTGTAGTAATAACAGAATCATGACCATAGAGATCAACCACCCAACTCCAGCCCAGAGGGGGATCCCCCTGTATTCATTGGGCTTTAACCAGTCATGGACGGATGGACGGACCCCCACACACACACACACACACACACAACCCCTTGCCCCCAAAAAAGTGCTTCCATTGCTAACGCCCCTGCCGTGGGTCTGAGACCATGTTGCCAGGGGCGACGGTGACCCGCGGGTCGGAGGTGCTTGTCAGGGGTGAGGAACAGACAGTGGGCCCATCTGATAGGCCCATCTGGACGAGTGACCTGCCATAATTAGTTATTAATCCTCCTCGGGGAGAGAGAGGAGAGTGGAGGTGGCCCGGCATACGTTACCATTCCTACTACTTCTAGCTCTGCTGCTACTGCACACTTATTGCTGCCAGCCACTGAGCCCAATCAGAGAGATAAAGAAATTGAGAAATAGATGGAGGAAGATGCTACTAGAGCCATGCACAGAGCCTGACCAGAGAGAAAGAGAGGGAGGAAGAGACGGAGGAAGATGGAATAAGAGGGAGGAAGACGAATGGCGAAAGAATGAAAAAAGAGAGAGAAATACAGAAAGGGAGAAAACGATGGAGGAACAGAGAGAGAGAGCGGGGAGAGAGAGAAAGGGGAGGTGGAGGGTGAAAGAGTAGACTGAAGCATTGCCGCGGGAAGTAGGGGTGCTGAGGGTGCACCCTCTGAAAAATCTGGGAGAAAAAAATATTAATACAAATCTAAAATAACTGAAAAAAGTATTTGTTTCACGAAAGTAGTGCACTGGGCCTTTAATAGTCCTGTATCCCCCCCCCCCCCAGAACTGTTTATACAGTGGGGCAAAAAGTATTTAGTCAGCCACCAATTGTGCAAGTTCTCTCACTTAAAAAGATGAGAGAGGCCTGTAATGTTCATCATAGGTACACTTCAACTATGACAGACAAAAGGAGGAAAAAAAATCCAGAAAATCACATTGTAAGATTTTTAATGAATTTATTTGCAAATTATGGTGGAAAATAAGTATTTGGTCACATACAAACAAGCAAGATTTCTGGCTCTCACAGACCTGTAACTTCTTCTTTAAGAGGCTCCTCTGTCCTCCACTCGTTACCTGTATTAATGGCACCTGTAGTGGGTGGAGTGGTGTATATCGACGACATTTTGATATACTCCGCTACACGCGCAGAGCATGTGCCCCTGCGCAGGGTGCTTGGTTGACTGTTGGAGCATGACCTGTACATCAAGGCAGAGAAATGTCTGTTCTTCCAACAGTCCGTCTCCTTCCTAGGGTACCGCATTTCCACGTCAGGGGTGGAGATGGAGAGTTACCGCATTTCAGCCGTGCGTAATTGGCCGACTCCCACCACGGTAAAGGAAGTGCAGCGGTTCCTAGGGTTTGCCAACTACTACCGGAGGTTTATCCAGGGCTTTGGTCAGGTAGCAGCTCCAATTACCTCACTGCTGAAGGGGGGACCGGTGCGACTGCAGTGGTCGGCTGAGGCGGACAGGGCTTTTGGTCACCTGAAGGCTCTGTTTACCTCGGCTCCCATGCTGGCTCTTTCAGATCCCTCTTTGGCGTTCATAGTGGAGGTGGACGCATCCGAGGCTGGGATAGGAGCCGTGCTCTCTCAGTGCTCGGGTACGCCACCGATGCTCCACCCCTGTGCATTCTTTTCGAAGAAGCTCAGCCCGGCGGAGCAGAACTATGATGTGGGGGACCGGGAGCTGTTGGCTGTCGTCAAGGCTCTGAAGGCATGGAGACATTGGCTTGAGGTGGCGAAACACCCTTTTCTTATCTGGACTGACCACCGCAATCTGGAGTACATCCGGGCGGCGAGGAGACTGAACCCTCGCCAGGCAAGGTGGGCCATGTTTTTTACCCATTTTGTTTTCACCCTGTCCTACTGAGCAGGTTCCCAGAATGCTAAGGCAGACGCACTGTCCCGGATGTATGACACAGAGGAGCGGTCCATAGATCACACTCCCATACTCCCTGCCTCTTGCCTGGTGGCACCGGTAGTGTGGGAGCTGGACGTGGACATCGATCCGGCGTTACGTACAGAGCCCACTCCCTCTCAGTGTGCAGCTGGGCGTCTGTACGTTCTGTCACCCTCCTCTGGTCATCCTGGCATCGGTCGGACAGTGCGCTCTTAGTGGGAAGTACTCGTGGTCCACCTTGGCCAAGGACGTGAGGGTTTATGTTTCCTCCTGCTCGGTGTGCGCCCAGTGCAAGGCTCCTAGGCACCTGCCCAGAGGGAAGTTACAATCCCTACCCGTTCCACAACGGCCGTGATCGCACCAGTCAGTGGATTTGTTGACTGATCTTTCTCCCTCACAGGGCAACACCACGATCCTGGTCGTTGTGGATCGGTTTTCTAAGTCCTGCCGTCTCCTCCCTTTGCCCGGTCTCCCTACAGCCCTACAGACTGCGGAGGCCCTGTTCACACACGTCTTCGGGCACTACGGGGGTGCCTGAGGATATAGTCTCTGATCGGGGTCCCCAGTTCACGTCCAGGGTCTGGAGGGCGTTTATGGAGCGTCTGGGGGTCTCGGTCAGCCTCACCTCAGGTTTTCACCCCGAGAGTAACGGGCAGGTGGAGGAGAGTAAACCAGGATGTGGGTAGGTTTCTGCGGTTATATTGCCAGGACCTGCCAGGGTAGTGGGCGGCGTTCATCCTATGGGCAGAGATGGCCCAAAACTCACTCCACCACTCTTCCACTAACCTCTCTCCCTTCCAGTGTGTGTTGGGGTATCAGCCGGTTTTGTCACCTTGGCATTAGAGCTAGATCGAGGCTCCTGCGGTGGACAAATGGTTTAAGCGCTCGGATGAGACCTGGGACGCCACCCATGTGCACCAGCAACGGGCCGTGAGGCAGCCGAAGGCGAGCGCCGACCGCCACCGCAGTGAGGCCCCGGTGTTCGCACCGGGGGAACGGGTCTGGCTCTCAACCCGAAACCTGCCCTTCCGCCTGCCCTTCCGGAAGCTGGGTCCGTGGTTTGTGGGGCCATTCAAAGTCCTGAGGAGACTGAACGAGGTATGCTACAGGTTACAGCTTCCCTCAGATTACCGTATTAATCCCTCGTTCCATGTGTCTCTCCTCAGGCCGGTGGTGGCTGGTCCACTCCAGGAGTCTGAGGTGCGGGAGGTTCCTCAACCCCCTCTGGACATCGAGGGGGACCCGGCGTATGCTTTTCGAGCCATCATGGACTCGAGGCGTCGGAGGAGGGGCCTTCAGTACCTCGTGGAGTGGGAGGGGTACGGTCCGGAGGAGAGATGCTGGGTGCCGGTGGAGGACGTTCTGGACCCTTTGTTGCTGCGGGGTTTCTACCGTCTCCATCCGGATCGCCCTGCGCCTCGTCCTCCGGGTCATCCCCGAGGCCGGTGTCGGCACGCTGCTGGAGCCGCGTGTCAAGGGGGGGGTACTGTCACGACTTCCGCCAAAGGAGTTCGGCGGTCGACGTCACCGGTCTTCTAGCCATCGCGATACATTTTTCATTTTCCATTGTTTATGTCTTGTTTTACACACCTGGTTTCAATCCCACAATTACTTGTTCATTATTTAACCCTCTGTTCCCCCATGTTGGTTTGTGAGTGATTGTTTGTATGTAATAGGTCCGTTATTTGTGGGCGCTGTATTTTGAGATCTATTTTGTGAAAATTTGAGTAAATACACATGTATCACTCATATCTACTGTCCTGCGCCTGACTCGTCTACACCAGCTACACACAGGATCTTTTTACAACTGTTTACATGTTTATGTGATCAGAACTGTTTATCTGTTCATCTGATGAGAACTATTCATCTGTTTATATGATTAGAACTGTTTATCTGTTTATCTGATGAGAACTGTTTATCTGTTTATCAGATCAGAACTGCTTATCTGATCAGAACTATTTATCTGTTCATCTGATGAGAACTGTTTATCTGTTCATCTGATGAGAACTGTTTATCTGTTTATATGATTAGAACTGTTTATCTGTTTATCAGATCAGAACTGCTTATCTGATCAGAACTGTTTATCTGATGAGAACTGTTTATCTGGTTATCTAATTAGAAATGTTTATCTGTTTATGTGATTAGAACTGTTTATCTGTTTATCTGATTAGAACTGTTTATCTGTTTATCAGATCAGAACTGCTTATCTGATGAGAACTGTTTATCTGTTTATCTGACCAGAACTGTTTATCTGTTTATCTGACCAGAACTGTTTATCTGTTTATCTGATTAGAACTGTTTATCTGGTTATCTGATGAGAGCTGCTTATCTGATCAGAACTGTTTATCTGATGAGAACTGTTTATCTGTTCATCTGATGAGAACTGTTTATCTGTTCATCTGATTAGAACTGTTTATCTGTTTATCAGAACTGCTTATCTGATGAGAACTATTTATCTGTTGAAAACTGTTTATCTGTTTATCTGATGAGAACTGTTTATCTGGTTATCCGATTAGAACTGTTTATCTGTTTATCTGATCAGAACTGTTTATCTGGTTATCTGATTAGAACTGTTTATCTGTTTATTAGATCAGAACTGCTTATCTGATGAGAACTGTTTATATGTTAATCTGATCAGAACTGCTTATCTGATCCGAACTATTTATCTGTTCATCTGATGAGAACTGTTTATCTGTTTATTTGATCAGAACTGTTTATCTGTTAATCTGATCAGAACTGTTTATCTGTTTATCAGATCAGAACTGCTTATCTGATCAGAACTGTTTATCTGTTCATCTGATGAGAACTGTTAATCTGTTTGTCTGATGAGAACTGTTTATCTGTTTATCTGATTAGAACTGTTTATCTGTTTGTCTGATTAGAACTGTTTATCTGTTTATCAGATCAGAACTGCTTATCTGATTAGAACTGTTTATCTGTTTATCAGATCAGAACTGCTTATCTGATCAGAACTGTTTGTCTGTTTATCTGATTAGAACTATTTATCTGTTTATCTGATCAGAACTGTTTATCTGTTTCTCTGATGAGAACTGTTTATCTGTTTATCTGATCAGAACTGTTTATCTGTTAATCTGATTAGAACTGTTTATCTGTTTATCAGATCAGAACTGCTTATCTGATGAGAAATGTTCATCTGATGAGAACTGTTTATCTGTTTGTCTGATGAGAACTGTTTATCTGTTTATCTTATTAGAACTGTTTATCTGTTTATCTGATTAGAACTGTTTATCTGTTCATCAGATCAGAACTGCTTATCTGATGAGAACTGTTTGTCTGATGAGAACTGTTTATCTGAAGTGAACTGTTTGTCTGGTTATCTGATTAGAACTGTTTATCTGTTTATCAGATCAGAACTGCTTATCTGATCAGAACTGTTTGTCTGGTTATCTGATTAGAACTGTTTATCTGTTTATCAGATAAGAACTGCTAATCTGATCAGAAATGTTTATCTGTTTATCTGATCAGAACTGTGTATCTGTTTATATGATCAGAACTGTTAATATGTTTATCTGATTAGAACTGTTTATCTGTTCATCTGATTAGAACTGTTTATTTGTTTATCTGATGAGAACTGTTTATCTGTTTATCTGACTAGAACTGTTTATCTGATGAGAACTGTTTATCTGTTTATCTGATCAGAACTGTTTATTTGTTTATCTGATTAAAACTGTTTATCGGATTAGAACTGTTTATCTGTTTATCTGATTAAAACTGTTTATTTGATCAGAACTTTTTATCTGTTTATCTGATTAGAACTGTTTATCTGTTTATCTGATTAGAACTGTTTATCTGTTTATCTGATTGGAACTGTTTATCTGTTTATCTGATTAGAACTGTTTATCTGTTTATCTGATGAGAACTGTTTATCCTATCAAAACTGTTTATCTGATCAGAACTGTTAATCTGATCAGAACTTTTTATCTGTTCATCTGATGAGAACTGTTTATCTGTTAATCTGATCAGAACTGTTTATCTGTTTATCTGATCAGAACTGCTTATCTGATCAGAACTATTTATCTGTTCATCTGATGAGAACTGTTTATCTGTTTATCTGATTAGAACTGTTTATCTGTTTATCTGATGAGAACTGTTTATCTGTTTATCAGATAAGAACTGCTTATCTGATGAGAACTGTTTATCTGATGAGAACTGGTTATCTGATGAGAACTGTTTATCTGACGAGAACTGTTTGTCTCGTTATCTGATTAGAACTATTTATCTGTTTATCAGATCAGAACTGCTTATCTGATCAGAACTGTTTATCTGTTCATCTGATCAGAACTGTTTATCTAATTAGAACTGTTTATCTGTTTATCTGATCAGAACTGTTTATTTGATAAGAACTGTTTATCTGTTTATCAGATCAGAACTGCTTATCTGATCAGAAATGTTTATCTGTTTATCTGATCAGAACTGTTTATCTGTTTATCTGATCAGAACTGTTAATATGTTTATCTGATTAGAACTGTTTATCTGTTCATCTGATTAGAACTGTATATTTGTTTATCTGATGAGAACTGTTTATCTGTTTATCTGATCAGAACTGCTTATCTGATCAGAACTATTTATCTGTTCATCTGATGAGAACTGTTTATCTGTTCATCTGATGAGAACTGTTCATCTGTTTATATGATTAGAACTGTTTATCTGTTTATCAGATCAGAACTGCTTATCTGATCAGAACTGTTTATCTGATGAGAACTGTTTATCTGGTTATCTAATTAGAAATGTTTATCTGTTTATGTGATTAGAACTGTTTATCTGTTTATCTGATTAGAACAGTTTATCTGTTTATCTGATCAGAACTGTTTATCTGTTTATCTGATTAAAACTGTTTATTGTATTAGAACTGTTTATCTGTTCATTTGATCAGAACTTTTCATCTGTTTATCTGATTAGAACTGTTTATCTGTTTATCTGATTAGAACTGTTTATCTGTTTATCTGATCAGAACTGTTCATCTGTTTATCTGATAACAACTGTTCATCTGATCATTAACTGTTTACCTATTTATCTGATCAGAACTGTTTATCTGTTTATCTGATCAGAACTGTTTATCTGTTTATCTAATTAGAACTGTTTATCTGATCAGAACTGTTTATCTGTTTATCAGATCAGAACTGCTTATCTGATCAGAACTATTTATCTGTTCATCTGATGAGAACTGTTTATCTGTTTGTCTGATGAGAACTGTTTATCTGTTTATCTGATTAGAACTGTTTATCTGTTTATCTGATTAGAACTGTTTATCTGTTTATCATATCAGAACTGCTTATCTGATGAGAACTGTTTATCTGATGAGAACTGTTTATCTGAAGTGAACTGTTTGTCTGGTTATCTGATTAGAACTGTTTATCTGTTTATCTGATCAGAACTGTTTATCTGGTTATCTGATTAGAGCTGTTTATCTGTTTATTAGATCAGAACTGCTTATCTGATGAGAACTGTTTATATGTTAATCTGATCAGAACTGCTTATCTGATCCGAACTGTTTATCTGTTAATCTGATTAGAACTGTTTATCTGTTTATCAGATCAGAACTGCTTATCTGATCAGAACTATTTATCTGTTCATCTGATGAGAACTGTTAATCTGTTTGTCTGATGAGAACTGTTTATCTGTTTATCTGATTAGAACTGTTTATCTGTTTGTCTGATTAGAACTGTTTATCTGTTTATCAGATCAGAACTGCTTATCTGATTAGAACTGTTTATCTGATGAGAACTGTTTATCTGAAGTGAACTGTTTGTCTGGTTATCTGATTAGAACTGTTTATCTGTTTATCAGATCAGAACTGCTTATCTGATCAGAACTGTTTGTCTGTTTATCTGATTAGAACTATTTATCTGTTTATCTGATCAGAACTGTTTATCTGTTTCTCTGATGAGAACTGTTTATCTGTTTATCTGATTAGAACTGTTTATCTGTTTATCTGATTAGAACTGTTTATCTGTTTATCAGATCAGAACTGCTTATCTGATGAGAACTGTTTATCTGATGAGAACTGTTTATCTGAAGTGAACTGTTTGTCTGGTTATCTGATTAGAACTGTTTATCTGTTTATCAGATCAGAACTGCTTATCTGATCAGAACTGTTTGTCTGTTTATCTGATTAGAACTGTTTATCTGTTAATCTGATCAGAACTGTTTATCTGTTTATCTGATTAGAACTGTTTATCTGTTTATTAGATAAGAACTGCTTATCTGATGAGAACTGTTTATCTGTTAATCTGATCAGAACTGTTTCTATGTTATTCAGATCAGAACTGCTTATCTGATCCGAACTATTTATCTGTTCATCTGATGAGAACTGTTTATCTGTTTATTTGATCAGAACTGTTTATCTGTTAATCTGATCAGAACTGTTTATCTGTTTATCAGATCAGAACTGCTTATCTGATCAGAACTATTTATCTGTTCATCTGATGAGAACTGTTTATCTGATCAGAACTGTTTATCTGTTAATCTGATTAGAACTGTTTATCTGTTTATCAGATCAGAACTGCTTATCTGATGAGAAATGTTCATCTGATGAGAACTGTTTATCTGTTTGTCTGATGAGAACTGTTTATCTGTTTATCTGATTAGAACTGTTTATCTGTTTATCTGATTAGAACTGTTTATCTGTTTATATGATTAGAACTGTTTATCTGTTTATCAGATCAGAACTGCTTATCTGATCAGAACTGTTTATCTGATGAGAACTGTTTATCTGGTTATCTAATTAGAAATGTTTATCTGTTTATGTGATTAGAACTGTTTATCTGTTTATCTGATTAGAACAGTTTATCTGTTTATCTGATCAGAACTGTTTATCTGTTTATCTGATTAAAACTGTTTATTGTATTAGAACTGTTTATCTGTTCATTTGATCAGAACTTTTCATCTGTTTATCTGATTAGAACTGTTTATCTGTTTATCTGATTAGAACTGTTTATCTGTTTATCTGATCAGAACTGTTCATCTGTTTATCTGATAACAACTGTTCATCTGATCATTAACTGTTTACCTATTTATCTGATCAGAACTGTTTATCTGTTTATCTGATCAGAACTGTTTATCTGTTTATCTAATTAGAACTGTTTATCTGATCAGAACTGTTTATCTGTTTATCAGATCAGAACTGCTTATCTGATCAGAACTATTTATCTGTTCATCTGATGAGAACTGTTTATCTGTTTGTCTGATGAGAACTGTTTATCTGTTTATCTGATTAGAACTGTTTATCTGTTTATCTGATTAGAACTGTTTATCTGTTTATCATATCAGAACTGCTTATCTGATGAGAACTGTTTATCTGATGAGAACTGTTTATCTGAAGTGAACTGTTTGTCTGGTTATCTGATTAGAACTGTTTATCTGTTTATCTGATCAGAACTGTTTATCTGGTTATCTGATTAGAGCTGTTTATCTGTTTATTAGATCAGAACTGCTTATCTGATGAGAACTGTTTATATGTTAATCTGATCAGAACTGCTTATCTGATCCGAACTGTTTATCTGTTAATCTGATTAGAACTGTTTATCTGTTTATCAGATCAGAACTGCTTATCTGATCAGAACTATTTATCTGTTCATCTGATGAGAACTGTTAATCTGTTTGTCTGATGAGAACTGTTTATCTGTTTATCTGATTAGAACTGTTTATCTGTTTGTCTGATTAGAACTGTTTATCTGTTTATCAGATCAGAACTGCTTATCTGATTAGAACTGTTTATCTGATGAGAACTGTTTATCTGAAGTGAACTGTTTGTCTGGTTATCTGATTAGAACTGTTTATCTGTTTATCAGATCAGAACTGCTTATCTGATCAGAACTGTTTGTCTGTTTATCTGATTAGAACTATTTATCTGTTTATCTGATCAGAACTGTTTATCTGTTTCTCTGATGAGAACTGTTTATCTGTTTATCTGATTAGAACTGTTTATCTGTTTATCTGATTAGAACTGTTTATCTGTTTATCAGATCAGAACTGCTTATCTGATGAGAACTGTTTATCTGATGAGAACTGTTTATCTGAAGTGAACTGTTTGTCTGGTTATCTGATTAGAACTGTTTATCTGTTTATCAGATCAGAACTGCTTATCTGATCAGAACTGTTTGTCTGTTTATCTGATTAGAACTGTTTATCTGTTAATCTGATCAGAACTGTTTATCTGTTTATCTGATTAGAACTGTTTATCTGTTTATTAGATAAGAACTGCTTATCTGATGAGAACTGTTTATCTGTTAATCTGATCAGAACTGTTTCTATGTTATTCAGATCAGAACTGCTTATCTGATCCGAACTATTTATCTGTTCATCTGATGAGAACTGTTTATCTGTTTATTTGATCAGAACTGTTTATCTGTTAATCTGATCAGAACTGTTTATCTGTTTATCAGATCAGAACTGCTTATCTGATCAGAACTATTTATCTGTTCATCTGATGAGAACTGTTTATCTGATCAGAACTGTTTATCTGTTAATCTGATTAGAACTGTTTATCTGTTTATCAGATCAGAACTGCTTATCTGATGAGAAATGTTCATCTGATGAGAACTGTTTATCTGTTTGTCTGATGAGAACTGTTTATCTGTTTATCTGATTAGAACTGTTTATCTGTTTATCTGATTAGAACTGTTTATCTGTTTATCTGATAACAACTGTTCATCTGATCATTAACTGTTTACCTATTTATCTGATCAGAACTGTTTATCTGTTTATCTGATCAGAACTGTTTATCTGTTTATCTAATTAGAACTGTTTATCTGATCAGAACTGTTTATCTGTTTATCAGATCAGAACTGCTTATCTGATCAGAACTATTTATCTGTTCATCTGATGAGAACTGTTTATCTGTTTGTCTGATGAGAACTGTTTATCTGTTTATCTGATTAGAACTGTTTATCTGTTTATCTGATTAGAACTGTTTATCTGTTTATCATATCAGAACTGCTTATCTGATGAGAACTGTTTATCTGATGAGAACTGTTTATCTGAAGTGAACTGTTTGTCTGGTTATCTGATTAGAACTGTTTATCTGTTTATCTGATCAGAACTGTTTATCTGGTTATCTGATTAGAGCTGTTTATCTGTTTATTAGATCAGAACTGCTTATCTGATGAGAACTGTTTATATGTTAATCTGATCAGAACTGCTTATCTGATCCGAACTGTTTATCTGTTAATCTGATTAGAACTGTTTATCTGTTTATCAGATCAGAACTGCTTATCTGATCAGAACTATTTATCTGTTCATCTGATGAGAACTGTTAATCTGTTTGTCTGATGAGAACTGTTTATCTGTTTATCTGATTAGAACTGTTTATCTGTTTGTCTGATTAGAACTGTTTATCTGTTTATCAGATCAGAACTGCTTATCTGATTAGAACTGTTTATCTGATGAGAACTGTTTATCTGAAGTGAACTGTTTGTCTGGTTATCTGATTAGAACTGTTTATCTGTTTATCAGATCAGAACTGCTTATCTGATCAGAACTGTTTGTCTGTTTATCTGATTAGAACTATTTATCTGTTTATCTGATCAGAACTGTTTATCTGTTTCTCTGATGAGAACTGTTTATCTGTTTATCTGATTAGAACTGTTTATCTGTTTATCTGATTAGAACTGTTTATCTGTTTATCAGATCAGAACTGCTTATCTGATGAGAACTGTTTATCTGATGAGAACTGTTTATCTGAAGTGAACTGTTTGTCTGGTTATCTGATTAGAACTGTTTATCTGTTTATCAGATCAGAACTGCTTATCTGATCAGAACTGTTTGTCTGTTTATCTGATTAGAACTGTTTATCTGTTAATCTGATCAGAACTGTTTATCTGTTAATCTGATCAGAACTGTTTATCTGTTTATCTGATTAGAACTGTTTATCTGTTTATTAGATAAGAACTGCTTATCTGATGAGAACTGTTTATCTGTTAATCTGATCAGAACTGTTTCTATGTTATTCAGATCAGAACTGCTTATCTGATCCGAACTATTTATCTGTTCATCTGATGAGAACTGTTTATCTGTTTATTTGATCAGAACTGTTTATCTGTTAATCTGATCAGAACTGTTTATCTGTTTATCAGATCAGAACTGCTTATCTGATCAGAACTATTTATCTGTTCATCTGATGAGAACTGTTTATCTGATCAGAACTGTTTATCTGTTAATCTGATTAGAACTGTTTATCTGTTTATCAGATCAGAACTGCTTATCTGATGAGAAATGTTCATCTGATGAGAACTGTTTATCTGTTTGTCTGATGAGAACTGTTTATCTGTTTATCTGATTAGAACTGTTTATCTGTTTATCTGATTAGAACTGTTTATCTGTTTATCTGATAACAACTGTTCATCTGATCATTAACTGTTTACCTATTTATCTGATCAGAACTGTTTATCTGTTTATCTGATCAGAACTGTTTATCTGTTTATCTAATTAGAACTGTTTATCTGATCAGAACTGTTTATCTGTTTATCAGATCAGAACTGCTTATCTGATCAGAACTATTTATCTGTTCATCTGATGAGAACTGTTTATCTGTTTGTCTGATGAGAACTGTTTATCTGTTTATCTGATTAGAACTTTTTATCTGTTTATCTGATTAGAACTGTTTATCTGTTTATCATATCAGAACTGCTTATCTGATGAGAACTGTTTATCTGATGAGAACTGTTTATCTGAAGTGAACTGTTTGTCTGGTTATCTGATTAGAACTGTTTATCTGTTTATCTGATCAGAACTGTTTATCTGGTTATCTGATTAGAGCTGTTTATCTGTTTATTAGATCAGAACTGCTTATCTGATGAGAACTGTTTATATGTTAATCTGATCAGAACTGCTTATCTGATCCGAACTGTTTATCTGTTAATCTGATTAGAACTGTTTATCTGTTTATCAGATCAGAACTGCTTATCTGATCAGAACTATTTATCTGTTCATCTGATGAGAACTGTTAATCTGTTTGTCTGATGAGAACTGTTTATCTGTTTATCTGATTAGAACTGTTTATCTGTTTGTCTGATTAGAACTGTTTATCTGTTTATCAGATCAGAACTGCTTATCTGATTAGAACTGTTTATCTGATGAGAACTGTTTATCTGAAGTGAACTGTTTGTCTGGTTATCTGATTAGAACTGTTTATCTGTTTATCAGATCAGAACTGCTTATCTGATCAGAACTGTTTGTCTGTTTATCTGATTAGAACTATTTATCTGTTTATCTGATCAGAACTGTTTATCTGTTTCTCTGATGAGAACTGTTTATCTGTTTATCTGATTAGAACTGTTTATCTGTTTATCTGATTAGAACTGTTTATCTGTTTATCAGATCAGAACTGTATCTGATGAGAACTGTTTATCTGATGAGAACTGTTTATCTGAAGTGAACTGTTTGTCTGGTTATCTGATTAGAACTGTTTATCTGTTTATCAGATCAGAACTGCTTATCTGATGAGAACTGTTTATCTGATGAGAACTGTTTATCTGAAGTGAACTGTTTGTCTGGTTATCTGATTAGAACTGTTTATCTGTTTATCAGATCAGAACTGCTTATCTGATCAGAACTGTTTGTCTGTTTATCTGATTAGAACTGTTTATCTGTTAATCTGATCAGAACTGTTTATCTGTTTATCTGATTAGAACTGTTTATCTGTTTATTAGATAAGAACTGCTTATCTGATGAGAACTGTTTATCTGTTAATCTGATCAGAACTGTTTCTATGTTATTCAGATCAGAACTGCTTATCTGATCCGAACTATTTATCTGTTCATCTGATGAGAACTGTTTATCTGTTTATTTGATCAGAACTGTTTATCTGTTAATCTGATCAGAACTGTTTATCTGTTTATCAGATCAGAACTGCTTATCTGATCAGAACTATTTATCTGTTCATCTGATGAGAACTGTTTATCTGATCAGAACTGTTTATCTGTTAATCTGATTAGAACTGTTTATCTGTTTATCAGATCAGAACTGCTTATCTGATGAGAAATGTTCATCTGATGAGAACTGTTTATCTGTTTGTCTGATGAGAACTGTTTATCTGTTTATCTGATTAGAACTGTTTATCTGTTTATCTGATTAGAACTGTTTATCTGTTTATCAGATCAGAACTGCTTATCTGATGAGAACTGTTTGTCTGATGAGAACTGTTTATCTGAAGTGAACTGTTTGTCTGGTTATCTGATTAGAACTGTTTATCTGTTTATCAGATCAGAACTGCTTATCTGATCAGAACTGTTTGTCTGGTTATCTGATTAGAACTGTTTATCTGTTTATCAGATAAGAACTGCTAATCTGATCAGAAATGTTTATCTGTTTATCTGATCAGAACTGTGTATCTGTTTATATGATCAGAACTGTTAATATGTTTATCTGATTAGAACTGTTTATCTGTTCATCTGATTAGAACTGTTTATTTGTTTATCTGATGAGAACTGTTTATCTGTTTATCTGACTAGAACTGTTTATCTGATGAGAACTGTTTATCTGTTTATCTGATCAGAACTGTTTATCTGTTTATCTGATTAAAACTGTTTATCGGATTAGAACTGTTTATCTGTTTATCTGATTAAAACTGTTTATTTGATCAGAACTTTTTATCTGTTTATCTGATTAGAACTGTTTATCTGTTTATCTGATTAGAACTGTTTATCTGTTTATCTGATTGGAACTGTTTATCTGTTTATCTGATTAGAACTGTTTATCTGTTTATCTGATGAGAACTGTTTATCCTATCAAAACTGTTTATCTGATCAGAACTGTTAATCTGATCAGAACTTTTTATCTGTTCATCTGATGAGAACTGTTTATCTGTTAATCTGATCAGAACTGTTTATCTGTTTATCTGATCAGAACTGCTTATCTGATCAGAACTATTTATCTGTTCATCTGATGAGAACTGTTTATCTGTTTATCTGATGAGAAATGTTTATCTGTTTATCAGATCAGAACTGCTTATCTGATGAGAACTGTTTATCTGATGAGAACTGTTTATCTGATGAGAACTGTTATTCTGGTTATCTGATTAGAACTGTTTATCTGTTTATCAGATCAGAACTGCTTATCTGATGAGAACTGTTTATCTGTTTATCTGATCAGAACTGTTTATCTGTTTATCTGATTAGAACTGTTTATCTGTTTATCTGATTAAAACTGTTTATCGGATTAGAACTGTTTATCTGTTTATCTGATTAAAACTGTTTATTTGATCAGAACTTTTTATCTGTTTATCTGATTAGAACTGTTTATCTGTTTATCTGATGAGAACTGTTTATCTGTTTATCTGATGAGAACTGTTTATCCTATCAAAACTGTTTATCTGATCAGAACTGTTAATCTGATCAGAACTTTTTATCTGTCCATCTGATTAGAACTGTTTATCTGTTTATCTGATCAGAACTGTTTATCTGTTAATCTGATCAGAACTGTTTATCTGTTTATCTGATCAGAACTGCTTATCTGATCAGAACTATTTATCTGTTCATCTGATGAGAACTGTTTATCTGTTTATCTGATCAGAACTGTTTATCTGTTTGTCTGATGAGAACTGTTTATCTGATTAGAACTGTTTATCTGTTTATCAGATCAGAACTGCTTATCTGATGAGAACTGTTTATCTGATGAGAACTGTTTATCTGATGAGAACTGTTTGTCTGGTTATCTGATTAGAACTGTTTATCTGTTTATCAGATCAGAACTGCTTATCTGATCAGAATTGTTTGTCTGGTTATCTGATTAGAACTGTTTATCTGTTTATCAGATCAGAACTGCTAATCTGATCAGAACTGTTAATCTGATGAGAACAGTTTATCTGGTTATCTAATTAGAAATGTTTATCTGTTTATGTGATTAGAACTGTTTATCTGTTTATCTGATTAGAACTGTTTATCTGTTTATCAGATCAGAACTGCTTATCTGATGAGAACTGTTTATCTGGTTATCTAATTAGAAATGTTTATCTGTTTATGTGATTAGAACTGTTTATCTGATTAGAACTGTTTATCTGTTTATCAGATCAGAACTGCTTATCTGATGAGAACTGTTTATCTGATGAGAACTGTTTATCTGATGAGAACTGTTTGTCTGGTTATCTGATTAGAACTGTTTATCTGTTTATCAGATCAGAACTGCTCATCTGATCAGAATTGTTTGTCTGGTTATCTGATTAGAACTGTTTATCTGTTTATCAGATCAGAACTGCTAATCTGATCAGAACTGTTAATCTGTTTAACTGATCAGAACTGTTTATCTGTTTATCTGATTAGAACTGTTTATCTGATCAGAACTGTTTATCTGTTTATCTGATAAGAACTGTTTTTCTTTGTTTATCTGATTATAACTGTTTATCTGTTTATCAGATCAGAACTGCTTATCTGATGAGAACTGTTTATCTGTTCATCTGATCAGAACTGTCCATCTGATTAAAACTGTTTATCTGTTTATCTGATCAGATCTGTTTATCTGATAAGAACTGTTTATTTGTTTATCTGATTAGAGCTGTTTATCAGATCAGAACTGCTTATCTGATGAGAACTGTTTATCTGATGAGAACTGTTTATCTGATGAGAACTGTTTGTCTGGTTATCTGATTAGAACTGTTTATCTGTTTATCAGATCAGAACTGCTCATCTGATCAGAATTGTTTGTCTGGTTATCTGATTAGAACTGTTTATCTGTTTATCAGATCAGAACTGCTAATCTGATCAGAACTGTTAATCTGTTTAACTGATCAGAACTGTTTATCTGTTTATCTGATTAGAACTGTTTATCTGATCAGAACTGTTTATCTGTTTATCTGATAAGAACTGTTTTTCTTTGTTTATCTGATTATAACTGTTTATCTGTTTATCAGATCAGAACTGCTTATCTGATGAGAACTGTTTATCTGTTCATCTGATCAGAACTGTCCATCTGATTAAAACTGTTTATCTGTTTATCTGATCAGATCTGTTTATCTGATAAGAACTGTTTATTTGTTTATCTGATTAGAGCTGTTTATCAGATCAGAACTGCTTATCTGATCAGAACTGTTTATCTGTTTATCTGATCAGAACTGTTTATCTGTTTATCTGATCAGAACTGTTTATCTGATTGTTACGGAATCAGGTATCCTGTGTGTGTGTGTGTTTTCTCTCCTTCTGCCCTACTCACAGGTGTCACTCATCAGCCATCATCAATCACCAATCAGTCCCAATCAGAAGACACACCTGCTCCTTTTCTCTTACCCAATCACATCCCTTTTCCCTTGGTTTAAAACCCAGTCAGTTATCTCTCTCTCTCTAGCTTGTTTTTGGTATGTAGCACTCTTGGTTTGAACTGACTCTCGTATATGTGTTGCGCTCTTGTTGTTTTGGTAGCTCTCTTTGTTTTGTAGCTCCAGAGTTCTAGCTCTGTTTGGTATTTGTGAAGCCCAGTTGATGTTGGTTTGTTTGTGCGTGCTATCGCTTTTGTGTAGGTGCCAACATCTCACATTAACTGGGAGTATGTACTGTGGTGTTATATTGCTGTTTGTTGGTGGAAAAGGGGATAACCAGCCAAGACGCCCTTGGGCATACATTACCCGTTGGAAACCCTGTGTTAAATACATTAGTTAGAACTGGGCGGACCACCCACTGTATTTACTTAGTTAGTTAGCTAGCTGTTCGTGACGCAGGTAGATTAGCTTAGGGGTTTTTGAATATATATTATTTCTTTCCTTGGGTCCAGCTCAGCCCCTTTTCCCCAAACCACTTTACCGTGTGTTTGAAATAAACCTTTTGTGTTTGACGGTAGATTTAAGTTGTCTGTTTTCTGTTCTCACTGTTCTTTTTCACGATAATAATTTGCATGAGATATGTTGCGGGTCTCGATTCCATTCCCCCTAGACTGCGGGGTAAAAGGGATTCGTAACACTGATTAAAACTGCTTATCTGATCAGAACTGTTCATCTGATAAACAGATAAACAGTTATCAGATAAAAAGTTCTGATCAGATGAACAGTTATCAGATTAGAACTGTTTATTTGTTTATCAGATTAGAGCTGTTTATCAGAACTGCTTATCTGATAACAACTGTTCATCTGCTCATTAACTGTACCTGTTTATCTGATCAGAACTGTTTATCTGATGAGAACTGTTTGTCTGATCAGAACTGTTCATAATATATTTTAAAAGGAATTGTTTTACTGTATTAAAACGAGAGTTCAGTTCATGTAACAGGGTTGACCTTAAAATGAGGGAAAGACGTAAATTAATCATGTGAAATAAAGTTATCTTACAAAATGACTTTGTCAACACAAGAAAGTAACAAGGGCTTTACAATGATAACCTTGGGGAATTATGGGGTTGGTAGGTTAGAAGTTGGAACAACATGAGGAGGAGCATGTCAAAATGCATGTCTTTTTTCATATTAAATATCAGATTTATTAAACTTTTCATGTAGTCTTAATTCAATTCCAAAAGGTACTCTATTCGTGGAACAACCCCACTATAATTGCCATCCACATCGGATTGGTGTACACATCTGTACTTATATGCTATAAAACCATTAACCCACAGTAAATACATGTATCTATTGAAGAGATACACAACTAAGTCACCGTAAGAGTCAACCAAGGACACAGCGCAGTGGCGTATAGACTTGGGAAAATACTTCAAAGCATTCTAATTTCTTGTTAGCGACACCTTTTAGGTCTCCAAGTCAGACCTCAGTGCACCTGAGCCCCATTTAGATGTTTTGATTGGCTGGACCAGGAGATTGAGGTCAGGGCTGGTTGAAGGTGCAGTGGTCACAGAGGAAATTAGGTTTCTATTTGTCTCTCAGCACTGTAACAGGCACTGGTGCATGACAGCATGGAGGAGTACTTCCTTTACACAAACGTAAAGGGTTAATTATAAGAGATTTAAAAAGACTGGGCTGTTGTTGATTGTATTATTATCATTATTAGTATTGAACATAACCAATCCAACATATGATTATACCCTGTTCTCCCCTGTTCTCTTTCTCACTATCTTTTACAGACACACACACACACACCTACACACTCCCTTCTCCAAAACACACACACACCCTTCTCGAGAGAAAAAAGACACACCCACACACTCCCTTCTCCAAAACACACACACAAACCCCATCACTCAGATGGCGTGTGGCGTGTGGTGTGTGTGTGAGTCGTAATGCACCCCAATCCTTGTCTGAATAAACCTGGTCTTGGGTAATGAATCTACAGTAGGTGGAGTTTCTCCAACAAGCTATTTAGAAGGAGCTGAAAAAAAGGGTCTATGTATGGGGGGTGGTGAATGCGTGCATGTGTGTGTGTGAGTCGTAGTGCCCCCTAATCCTGTGAATTCCTTTGTTACTGATTTCACGCTTGGTTTGCACACAGCTTGAGCTGGGCTGGTGCCACCACTTCTCTGCCTTTCACTCCTGCCAAATTACACACATAGAGACACACACACACACACACACACACACACACACACACACACACACACACACACACACACACACACACACACACACACACACACAACCCATGCAGGATCGCTGGCAACTCTTCCTGGTTCCCTGTCTCTCTCTAACACGTTGTGGTGTTTTGCCTCTTTCTTCGTTTGTTTGTTTTTCAGTCCATTCTCGGTTCATTAACATCTCATTATTGTGAACAAATTAATTATTCTTAACATTAATCTGTCACTTGATTTACCTCATAGTGGAAATCCAATGAATAATGCATGATTGGTTTTACTTGTAGCAGTTCACTATCACTCAATTGACTTTGATAGATACCTCTTTGCAAACAGACAGATATACACCAGTGGAGGCTCCTCAGAGGAGGAAGCGGAGAACCATCCTACTCAGTGAAAAAAAATTAAAAAAATAATACTAAATATATTCCTGTGTCACCAAATACCTGATTAAAACCAACATGCTCTCACTGCAAAATTAGACGTTTGTCCACGCTTCTTGTTGACGCCGCAGCGCCTATCGCTAGGATTGAAAATGCAACCCTCGGATTACGTGTATCCTCCATCCAGGTCCACAGCGCCCTAGCAAAACCCAAGCCTACTTGATGGTACTACTGCTCACCGTTTCCCCTAGTGGATAGTTTTGACTTGACTTGATTTAGGCATTAATTCCGACTTTGTTAAGTAAAACAGTAAGGCATTCATTACGATTCATGAAAGTTATATCATAGTGTTAACAAAAGTTCTAAAAGGCACACTTTCCCATCAATTTATGGCAAATCGGTCAGGAACAAAGGATTCTGGGTAGTGTCTCTTAGCCAGAGGGATAGATGTTATTTTCCTGGAATTAAACCATTAGGAGCCCTCATTCTTTAGCCTCGGAATTACAGCAGGATAGTTGGTGCTTATGTCTTTCAGTAAGCGTACTGCAAGCACATACACATGCACACACACACGCACACACGCACTCATGCACACACACACACACATAATTTGTCGCTGAGATAAGTGCCATTTTCCGTCAACGAGATAAAAGATGCAACATTGCAATTTGTTTTCCGAATCACACATAATCTTTAAGTTAGCCAACATACTGAAACATTTTCACATTAGCACTGGTCTGAGGCTGGTTTATAAAGACAGGGCCGGCTGTAGCCTTTTAGGGGCCCTAAGAGAGATTTGGTTGGGGGCCCCCCACCTCGTGGCAAAAACATTTTAGTGGGTGGCAACCTCTTGACAGTGGAGAGAGAAATTTCTGTTTTAAAGTACATTTTCTGCAATTCTTCACACTTTTCCATGGGGTGGAGACACTGGGGTAGTGTATAACCCTGCAGCCCCCACAAGGCGGGGGCCCACAAGCTTTGGAGGCCCATGCGCCATTGATCTCACACCTACGTCTAAATGTTTTCTTTTTCAGAAATGACCTCCCGAGTAGGGCAGCGGTCTTAGGCACTGCATCACAGTGCTGAGGCGCCACTACAGCCTGGGGTTCGATCCCAGGATGTGTCATGGACGTGACCGGAAGGGCACGCACAGGAGAGGGTTTTGCTGTGGGGCTTTCCTTGGATCATTGCACTCTAGCAACTCCTTGTGGCGGGCCAGGTGCCTGCAAGCCGACTTCAGTCGAAATATGTTTCCTCCGACACATTGGAGCAGCTGGCTTCCGGGTTAAGCAAGCAGCGTGACTTTGGTGGCTCATATTTCGGAGGACGCATGTTTCGGAAGGACAGTACTGTGCAGCCGTCTTCATCGACCTGGCCAAGGCTTTCGACTCTGTCAATCACTGCATTCTTATCGGCAGACTCAGTAGCCTACCCCAGTGTCAATAGCCGTTGGCTTTTCAAATGACTGCCTCGCCTGGTTCTTCAACTACTTCTCAGACAGTGTGTAAAATCGGAGGGCCTGTTGTCCGGACCTCTGGCAGTCTCTATGAGGGTGCCACAGGGTTCAATTCTCGGGCCGACTTATTTCTCTGTATATATCAATGATGTCGCTCTTGCTGCTGGTGATTCTCTGATCCACCTCTACGCAGACGACACCGTTCTGTATACATCTGGCCCTTCTTTGGACACTATGCTAACAAATCTCCAAACGAGCTTCAACGCCATACAACTCTCCTTTCATGGCCTCCAACTGCTTTTAAATGCTAGTAAAACTAAGTGCATGCTCTTCAACCGATTGCTGCCTGCACCCTCCCGCCAGACTAGCATCACTACCTGAACTAGAATATGTGGACAACTGCAAATACCTAGGTATCTGGTTAGACTGTAAACTCTCCTTCCAGACTCACATTAAGCGTCTCCAATCCAAAATGAAATCCAGAATCAGCGTCCTATTTTCGCAACAAAGCCTCCTTCACTCATGCTGCCAAACATACCCTTGTAAAACTGACTATCCTACCAATCCTTGACTTTGGCGATGTCATTTACACAATAGCCCCCAACACTCTACTCAGCAAACTGGATGTAGTCTATCACAGTGCCATCCGTTTTGTCACCAAAGCCCCATATACTACCCACCACTGCGACCTGTATGTTCTCCTTGCTGGCCCTCACTACATATCCGTCTCCAAACCCACTGGCTCCAGGTCATCTATAAGTCTTTGCTAGGTAAAGTATATTGCACTGGTCATCCCCAAAGCCAACTTTTCTTTTGGCCGCCTTTCCTTCCAGTTCTCTGCTGCCAATGACTGGAAAGAATTGCAAAAATCTCTGAAGCTGGAGTCTTATATCTCCCTCTCTAACTTTAAGCATCAGCTGTCAGAGCAGCTTACCGATCACTGTACCTGCACACAGCCAATATGTAAATAGCACACCCAACTACCTCCTCCCCATATTATTACTTACCCTCTTGCTCTTTTGCACCCCAGTATCTCTACTTGTACATCATCATCTGCACATCTATCATTCCAGTATTAATGCTAAATTGTAATTATTTCGCCTCTATGGTCTATTTATTGCCTACCTCCCTACTCTTCTACATTTGCACACACTGTACATAGATCTTTCTATATTTATTTTCTATTGTGTTATTGACTGTACGTTTGTTCATGTGTAACTCTCTGTTGTTGTTTTTGTCGCACTGCTTTGCTTCGTCTTGGCCAGGTCTCAGTTGTAAATGAGAACTCGTTCTCAACTGGCCTACCTGGTTAAATAAAGGTGAAATAAAAATAAAATATATATTTTTTTCGATCTTCACTTCTGTTGGGGAGTTGCAGCGATAAGACGATCGTAACTACCAATTGGATATCATGACAAATTAGATTAAAATAAAACATTTGACAGGTCCACATGTAGAAATCAAAGTGTTTGTGTTGTCCAATCTACATGGTAGTAGGTGAGTCAGACAGACATTATAGTTGTCATGCATCTAATTAGCCTATTTCTCAGCTTCGCCGGTGGCAGCCCGCCTCGGGCCTCCTCACGTAACAGTTAGGTGAATCAGGTCGGACTCGGATGGAGAGTGAGTGCATTGTTCAAGATGGATAAACAGAATGCAAGACCAAGTGGTGCACAAAAAAACACTGCAAAAAAAGCTTTATCTGATCTTAATCTGATCAAAGATCAGCAAAACTACCATCTTGTCCATGGCTAATGAAACACCATGGCAGGTGAAAGCTAGTAGCCCTACTGATGCAGCAGCTAGTACTAGCAGCTAGCTCCTCTCCCAGTTTCATTCATTAGTCCCCCAATTGCAAATATGGAACAAACTACAGTTAACAACCTTTTTGCAATTCCTAGATTATTGTCCAGTCACCGTATTGCGAATACTACTCACATGCAGAGAGGTATTGTTAGTAGTAATCTTGTCCCCATAAAATTGAGCTCTGTCAATAGCTCGAAAAGGGTTTATTGCTCATCCAGTGCAGCTTCAGGTGCTACCTTGGATACTCCATCTGATATGAATTCCCGTGGCAATGTCATTGGAATAATTCATTTGAACGCTAGAAGCCTGATCCAAAAGTTGGACTTTATTGACATTTTGGTCTCACAATCAAATGTTGACATACTGATTGTATCTGAATCGTGGCTGTGTGATTCTGTGCCTGATTCAGATGTTCAGTTGATTGGGTACAATATTTATAGAGCTGATAGAGTTGGTAGAGGTGGTGGTATTGCGATTTATGTAAAATGCTGCTTGAATGCTTCTGTGTCCATATCAACCTCTGTCCCAAAGCAATATGAATGTCTAGTTTTAAATGTGGTACTTGGTCATAACGCTCAGCTAACTCTAGCAGGGTATATCGCCCCCTCAGCTCCTCCTTGTACTCTACGCAAATTATCTGATATACTGTCTAATTATGCAAACTCTGAATTACTGATTTTGGGAGATTTTAACCTGGATTGGCTCTTCCCAGTATCCGATAAATTAAAAGACATTTGTACTGAACTAAATCTAACTCAGCTGATAACTAAACCAACCTGTCCCAACTTTAAGAACCCAGTGAAATCTACTCTACTAGATATTATTCTAACAAATACCCCCCATAAATACACAGCCAGTGGGGTTTTTGCAAATGATATCAGTGACCACTGCCCTATTGCTTGTATTAGAGATACCAGGCTGAAACACTGTGATCCCTGTATAATCTCTAAGAGAAATTATAAACATTTCTCACAGCAAGCTTTTATCCTTGACTTAGATCAGTCTGAGCTTTTATCCACTTGCTGCATTCTGGACCCTGTTTTAGCCTTTGCTTTTTTCTCTTCTATTGTTACCTCTATGTCTGATAAACATGCCCCGCTTAAGAATCACAGAGTAAGAAACCGAACCAGTTCTTGGTTCTCTCCTGAATTGTCAGGTCTTTTCCTGCAAAAGAATCGGGCCTGGGCCTTGGCGAGGAAAACAGGTACTCCAGCTGATTGGCTGAGAAATAAATGTACTGCAGCTGTCAAAAGGGCAAAATCTAATTACTTCCTTAACGCTATGACAGATTCTGCAGGAGATCCTGCAAAATTCTGGAAAACCGTTAATTCACTGAAACGGGGAAATTCTGCTGTTTCTCTTCCTAAGCAAATTATCTCAGACTCCTGTATTTTAAGTGGTAAAAATGATATTTGTGATGCTTTTAATAAGCATTTTATCTCTGCTGGTTATTTATTTGAAAGGACAAGTGGTCATTGTGGTACTGGCCAGTTAGTTGATTTTTCGTCTTGCTTTTCAACCGTTACTCTGAAAAATGGTAACCCTGTTTTTAGTTTCCAGAAAATAACTGAAGCAGAGGTTCTAGCTGCCCTATGTGCCATTGATACTAAGAAATCTCTAGGCGCGGACAATTTAGACCCGTACTTACTTAAGTGTGCTGCACCTATCATTGCTGGTTCAGTGACACACATCTTTAATCTAACATTAAGCACAGGAAATATCCCTAAGGTGTGGAAAGCAGCTTTTGTTCTGTCATTACATAAGGGAGGTGACAGTAGTGATTTGGATAACTATCGACCCATCTCTAGGCTCCCTTGTCTGGCAAAGATCCTAGGATCTTTAGTTAACAAACAGTTACAATCTTTTCTTTCTGCCAACAGTATTCTTAGCACCAATCAATCTGGTTTTAGATCTAAACACAGTACCACATCGGCCACTATGCTTGTTGTAAATGATATTGCAAATGCCTTAGATGATAGAAAGCATTGTGCTGCGCTGTTTATAGATTTGTCTAAAGCTTTCGACACTGTAGACCATGCCATCCTTTTGAGTAAGCTGTCATCTATAGGACTGGGCACTGATGCTTGCCGATGGTTTTATGACTATCTTAAAGATAGAACTCAGGCCGTCATGGTCGACGGGGTCAAGTCTGACCCCTTACAGTTACTTAAAGGGGTCCCTCAGGGTTCAATAATTGGCCCACTATTGTTCTCAATATACATAAACAACATTGGTGATGATGTCAGATATTGGAATTTCCATTTATATGCAGATGACACAGTGATGTACTCTATTGCTCCAACAGCGGACCAAGCTTTAATGCAGTTGGAGTCTGATTTTAGGATATTACAGGAGTCTCTTTTACAGCTTAAACTTGTTTTAAACATTAAGAAAACAAATGTCATGCTTTTTTCTAGGTCTAACCTCTCCGTTAGAAACACTTTTGTAATCACTAGCTTGGATGGTACTCAAATCAAACAGGTCTCTGCATATAAATATTTAGGGGTATGGTTAGATGATAGGCTCTCTTTTAAAAAACATGTTACTGAATTGGGAAAAAAGCTCAAATTCAAGATAGGGTTCCTTTACAGAAACAGGGCTTGTCTGTCCTCCGTAAATAGGAAACAAATTGTGCAGGCTACTTTTATGTCCGTTTTAGATTGCATGCATCGGCAAATATATTAAAACCACTGGATGCTATTTACCATTGTGCACTCAGGTTTATCACCGGTGATAGTTACAAAACTCATCACTGTATCCTATATCAACATGTGGGTTGGGCCTCTCTATCTGTGAGGCGAGAGCAACATGCTCTTTGTTTATTTATAAAGCACTTCTTTTAAAACTACCTCCATATATATCATCATTAATTTTAATTAGATATACAAATTTTATGACCAGATCACAGATGTGGATTACATTACAAACTCCTGCGGTCTCCACAGAGTTGGGAAGGACTGCCTTCAGTTCCTTTGCACCTTATTTATGGAACAAACTGCAGATCAAACTTAAGCTAGCCACTCTGGTGTCCCTTGCCCATTTTAAAAATATGATGGAGGATCAATATGATGTTGTCTGTGATTGTTTCTGATGAATGTGTCTTTGTTTTGTATGTTTTGAAATGTTCTTGTCTGTATGCCTAGAACTGTACATGTCAACATGTTTACACAGGGCACAGCCGTAAAAGAGATCCAGGTCTCAGTCTGTTTTCCCTGTTAAAATAAAGATTTAAAAAAAAAACTAGCAGCCTCCCAGTCCAGACAGAGACCTCACTCCCCGGGCCCAGCAATGACAGTGGCATTTTTCCTCCTCTTCTTCCTTCGAGAATAGTGATTGTTCCTGGAGATACATTTTTGCACTTTTAAAGCTAATTTCCTGCAATTCTACAAATGTTTTAATGACTTATGCCATGTTAATATGATATCTGAGTGAGAATAACTAACAAAATCAATGGGGGCCCCCTGGGGGGTCAGGGCCCCTGGGCACGGCCTTGATTAATACAAGTTTTCATAGCTGGACTAACTACCAATTACATTTTTTATTGCTGACATGGGCTAATTGAGTGACTGTCAGTGACTGACATAACAAGAGAAAAACTGCTGATGCACAACCAAATTTCTATATTGCACCTGGTGTATTGTTCACTCTTTGAAAAAAAGGTGCTATCTACTTAACTAAAAGGGTTCTTCGGCTATGCCCATAGGAGAACTCTTTGAAGAACCGTTGTTAGTTCCATGTAGAACAGTTTTGGTTCCAAGTAGATCCGTTTTGGGTTCCATGTAGAACCCTTTCCACAGAAGGTTCTACATGCAACCCATAATGGTTCTACCTGGAATAGAAAAGGCTTTTATCTGCTAACAAAAAGGGTTATCCTATGGGGACAACTGAATAACCTTATTGGAACACTTTTTCAGAGAGTATACTACTCTCCATAGTAGGTTGAGACCCCGACTAAGTTCCTAGAATAAAAATAATAATAAAAATGTTTAGGGCCGGGGGCCCTAAGTGACCGCTTATGTCGCTTATGCCTGGATCCGGCCCTGTATAAAGATGTGTGATAAGCATACCGCTTTACCAGACGCCAGGTTGAATTATGGAGAAAACACTGCAGCAACCCTTTAATTGACGTATGAATATGCGATCGTGCTTTTATCCCCGACCTGAAATCAATCAAGTGGACAGTTGGGTTTGTCTGGGCTTGACAGTGAGCTGTGCACTCCCTCACCCCGTGGTGGTTAGTCCTTTCTCCTCATCTCGAGCCCAACCTCCAGCTCAAAGGTAGAAGTCGACTGTGTCTCTGCTGCGGTTTGAAATTAGTTTTCCATAAAACACTTAATGGCAGAAAGGCTGGGGCCATATTTACCACGTTCCATGCTATGCAGTTTTGTCTCTGGGTTCAAAGCTGGAGTTAAATATTTAGCAGCTGTTAGCATTTCCCATAGGAAAACATGTCACACTTAGCTGCCTTGCTAACATTAGCTGGGCACATGCCCCTCTTGGTGCTACTAAAGGTTGATGTAAACACCGCAGGGCTTTAATTCACAGCAATGCTTTTGTTTTATATGAATTGTGAATGATTTCATTTAGCAGTGTTGTGGTTGAGGTTATTATCTATACTCCAATGAGGTGTGAGAATGCAAGAAGAGACACGCTTCCATGGATACGAAGGGATCTTCTGGTTTCATGTGGTCTAATCAGGCATGATGTCCTTTTCTTGTTAAAATTTGGATTTCTGGTTGAAGTGATTCCAGGATTCCAGGAGTCGATTGGCTCCGATGGATTTTATAGGCTGTTTGAATATGTCAAGGAAGTGTGGAGAGGGTGGGGGAGTGGCTGTTGGGAGTGTGGTTGGGTTATTATGGAGGCTGTTGGTTCTGGGCGATGGGCCCAGTATTTGGTTGCTCTGCATGTGAAAGCCTCAGGGGCACATCAGGCAAAGGGCCAGTGGACTGCAGCCCTAACCCCCCTTTAGATACATTAGAAAACATACTACTCTGTAAGTTCACACACACACGCACACACACACACACACACTCTCTCTCTTTCTTATGCTTTCATCTGGAGGTGACAACAGAGAGCGGTGTAATGGCTCTACCTCCTGGAAGGTCAGTGCTGGCTGGCTGGTGACACATGCGGTCCATCACATGCCCATGTCAACAGTGAGTGATGGGAGCTCCGCTCTCAGGCGCCAGTCAGGGAGCCTTTCCTTCCAGACAGGCAGGCTGGTGGACGACTACATCTGAATAATTTAACTACATTAGAAAACATGGCAGGACTATTACTGCTAAGGTAAGGTCAAAGTGTTTAAATATGCAAGTACTTATACTGCTGGAACTGTCTTACATGAGAGAAAAAAGGCAATAACATTTTAAAGTTAAAGTGAGTCACAACGGCGTCGTGATGGCTTGTGTTCTCAAAGTGGTATTTTTTCCTCTTGTATCCACTCTAGTTTGATCCAACCGAGTCCCCCAACACATTAAATACCAGAATAAAACAAAGACATCAAAGAGGGTTTGATTGCACCTGTATTTAGAATCAAAATATTTTTTATCCCCAGTTAATAGATACACTTACGACCTGTTGTCCAAAAAAGAAAGCAATTTCTGAACATATTTACATCATAAATAAAGTTACACAAGAGATACTTTACATATTTTTTGGGGTAAGAAAAGTGAACATAACAATATTCTTTTTTCAATTTGAAACACATGATGAAGCACCAGAAGTTTAAAGTGATAAACGTTGTTGTCACGCCTACTAAGAGGGGGAAATTTGGCAAATGGGATGCACAGATAATGCCAACATGGAAACTAAAGCAACCCTGCCACCAAATGTTCTACTTTGACATTAAACATGACATTTCATTGATAAGAAAAGAAATATTCAACATTTTGACAATTAAATATAGAAAAACATGAGTATTTTTATAAAGAACTACTTTTACCCTCCATTTAAGTTTTTGTGAGGAAGTCACACAATGCTCTATCAGGTTTGAGGTCATGTAATGGAATTGCACATTGTCTACTACCTTGGGAAATTATCATTTCGGTAGGCCTAGTTACTGGTGCGTGACAGACACTATGTTTGGGACTAAAACATTGGGTTTATCTTTAACCAAGCTGGACACTCACTGAAAACTTGAATAGCCTTTCCACAGCATCTCAGTTCAATGCAGGGGAGGAATTAAATTGCCCAGAGGGCAGAATTTGGCATGGAACGTCATAATGACGTCAGTTTCTGGTTGTAAACAGCTTTTTGTTGTTGTAGAGATGTCAGATTACAGTTAAACTGCTTTTTTTCATGAAAACATCAAGACATATGGGAAAGATGTCATATTTTGTTTGCTATTTCATCAGGTAACCAGATTACAACCAGTTAAAGATGTATTTTTCTGGTCGGTAAAAATACATTGAAACAATGTTCTTTTATAATCAGTATACAACCTGACTAAGGCATTACAAAAGCTACCAACCTGACATTATTGCAACCATTTTGCTTGCTGGGTCTGGGCTCTATTGGGCTCTTTTGGGCTCAGTGAAGTGTGACAGAGAAGACCTGTATTATGGGGAATATCTTGACACTAAAATCGGATCAGACCCTATCGTACGAGGAGTAAGTTCGTAAGTCCCACATTTACTCCTTCAATGAGATGCTAGGATTGGTCTGTCTTTATGTCAGTCATGTACGGTCAGCTCCCATTGGTGATGATCACCGATGTGCCCTTGTGTCCTTGTATCTGGTCGGCCTGCATCCTCATGTGGGGCAGCATGCCGTACTGGGCTCCTCCCAGCCCAGAGTAGCTCCTCAGGCTCTCCGTGTCGTACAGGTGGTCCAGGGAGTAGCCAGTCAGGGCGTAGGCTGCGTGCCTGTCCAGGTGCTGCCTCTCCTGGGCTGGGTAGAGCAGAGGGCTCCCCTGCTGCACTGGAGGGTGGTGGTGAGGCGAGACATCTGTCTGACTCTGCAGGTAGTCTTTGGAGACGGACAGGCCCGACCTGGGGATCCCGTCGGAGCTGGGGCTGCTGAGGCGCGACAGAGAGGCCGGACTGGCCATGTTTTTGTCGTCGTTGTCGTGAGAACCCAAAACATTTCCGCCGTTGTTGCGGTGATGGAGGCGCTCGGAGGTGAGGGTGAGGTTGATGCCGTCGGCGACTCCCGGGCCACGACACACGACGCCCGGCATGGCAGTCTGGAGGAGGGGCAGGGAGGAGGGGGTGAAGGAGCAGGGTCTGTGGCTCTTGTTGGAGAGGACCCCCACTGGGCCCAGGGCGTCCAGGGGCCCTTTGTGCAGCTGCAGACGGCTCTCCTCCTCTTTGATCATCTGCTGCGTGACGCGGATCAGTGTCTCCATCTTGCTGGGCTCCTGAGGGCTCGCCTGGAAATGGTCGCCGCCAGTGCTGCTGCGGTAACGTTCACCCGAGTCACTGGTGGAGCCGCCACCCCCTTCCGGCGAGCTGACCACGCTCTCCTCGTCCCAGTGGCCCCTTCCTTTTACACAAAATGGCACCACAAGTCTCCACATTGATGTAATAATACTAGCCCCAAACCCAAATGGACATATCGCTATGATTTTCATGGTTCATGATTTTACTGCATATGTAATACCCATGTACACCATTGCCTATGACTGCTATGTGGCTATTAATACATACTTGAAATATGACTGGAGTGAAGTATTGCATTTTGTAATATACAGACAGACTTATTTATCCATCTACATTAAATGATATTTGATAATATGCACCGAACTGATCATGTCTTGTAAATCCCTAATAGACAGTGCATTCCTTGGCAGCAGCACCATTGGGAATTGTCTTTCAGTTTGAGTACATGAAATGTGAAATAACTTGGATTCAACAGTGGGCAATTATTGCACAACAGATGGTAACAATCGGCATACTGGCAAGAAACAACTTCGCATGGACCATAATGTCCACGGTCCATTTGGTAAACAAGCTACCAGGGAAAAGTTGGATTTGTATGCCTGCGTCCAAAATGGTACTCTATTCCCTATATAGTGCACTACTTTTGACCGGGGCCCTATGGGGCATAAAGTTCACCACATAGGGAATAGGGTGTCATTTGGGACACAACCCATATTTCCAGATGGTGGCGGCCGTCACCCTAGCGTCTTACCTTGGACCAGGCTGTGATAGGAAGTGAGGTCGTAGCCCTCGCCATTCTCCAGAGACGACTTGGGCAGGGAGAGGACAGAGCGCGTGGCATCCCACCAGGCCTCCCGTCCAGACTGGGGAGCAGCGCCCAGGAAGTAGCGACCAGCCTGGCAGCGGGCACCACGGTCACAGGCGGGGATGTGAGGGTGGGCGGGGGTGTGGGTGTGCGTTAGGTCCTCCTCAGAGAGGGCCAGGCCGTAGCACAGGGAGCCGGAGTCAGGGTAGAGTCTGTAGGCGCAGGCCCCACCCTCCGCTCCCTCCCCTTGGTCAAGCAGCTGAGGCGAGGCGGAGTCTGTCAGCGGGCTACCTCCCCATTGGCTGTCCTGGTCGGACTCGGAACGCTCTGGGTGAAAGGCTGAAAACTGTAGGAAAATAGAAAATATTCTAGTTTTAAACTATATATTAAAGTAGTAAAAGATGGTTTGACGACGTCTCAATATTCTGTAACGTTTGGCTTAAAGACACATCATATTGATTACAAGACAACACAACACAAGGAGGTTGTGTGACTAAGAGAGCATAGGAGTTTAGGTCTACAGGAGAGAGAAACAGATGCTCTTCTTATTACTATGCTAGGGAACAAGTACACCACAGAGGTACCAAGTGTCTTACCTGCTGTGGATAGGGGGACACTCTGACTTTGGCCTTGGTGTGTGTTACACAGGGCTTGTTGCCCTTCCTCTCCTCTGTAGTGCTCGGAGGGCTGGTGTAGGAGAACGCTGGCTTGCTAGGGGTCATCTGGTCCAAGGACAGCTGTATTCCCTTATATTCAGTATCTCTACACACACAGACACACAGAAGAGCGCCATTTTGTAGTGAGCACATTTGAAGAAAGAAGAAACTCCAGCACACTAGTAATCCTGAATGCTCCACAAACTATTGAATGGATATTTCAACCAATGTTTCGGTCAATAGACCTTCATCAGGCTTTCACTGAGAGGTATGACTTGATGTGTCGTGAGCACATTTAAAACATCTAATTTCACAGAAGTTATGGCAATATATAATATGACGTACTACGAGTAATTACTCCAATGTAAACACCACTCACTATCAAAAGTATTTACTTTTGATAGTGAGTGAGACATAATTCACTAACACTTTCTTTTGAGTGTTGATTAATGCATAAATGTGATGACTGTTAGAAATGAAAATATGATATAAAATAAACTAGGTTGGGAGATTAGCCCTCCTGTTTTTCACTATGAGAAACACAACAGACACCCTAAGCAAAGTTAATGATTTAATGCTATGGCACAAACATTGTTAGAACACACACACTCGCACACACACTTGCACACACACACACACGAATTACAACCATTCCCATAACGTCAACACCATGCCTATCGTTAATCTACTCTCAGTTTACATTCTCTTGAAGTCAAAGTGTACCCACACCACACACACACACCACACACACACCACACACGCACACCACACGCACACCACACGCACACCACACGCACACCACACACACACCACACACACGCACCATACACGCACCACACACGCACACCGCACGCACACCGCACGCACACCGCACACACACCGCACACACACCATACACACACCGCACACACACCGCACACACACCGCACACACACCGCACACACACCATACACACACCATACACACACCGCACGCACACCGCACACACACCGCACACACACACCATACACACACCGCACGCACGCACACCACACACACACACCACAAACACACACCATACACACACCACACACCATACGCACACCGCATGCACACCGCACGCACACCGCACGCACACCACACGCACACGCACACCATACACACACCGCACGCACATCTCACACACACACACACACCATACACACCACACGCACACCACACGCACAACACACACACACCGCCCCCTAGATTGAATACATTTCTCCCAACATTGACTATTCATTATGTACATATAAGATAATATATACGCCACCTTTATCATTCTAACCCACTGTCCTTTGCCTGAACTCTATCAGACGTCAATACCATGAAACGGTTCCTGTGTCAGACACTCTGCAAACACCGTCCTATTCCTAACTTACCACATCAGCAGTAAGTTATACCAGCCCATGGCATTTTAAACGCCTGTGCCCTGTCTCTGACCTCAGTCAACCAGTCACTATAATATGTTTCTAAATATGACCTGTTCTTTATGTGTGTGACACCATACGATTGAAAGGAAATATTTGGATAGTCAGTGTTTTGTGCGACATAGGGTGCGTCCCAAATGGCACTCTATTCCCTATATAGTGCACTACTTTTGACCAGAGGCCTATGCGCCCTACTCAAAAGTAGTTCACTATATAGAGAGAGAGAGAGAGAGAGAGAGAGAGAGAGAGAGAGAGAGAGAGAGAGAGAGAGAGAGAGAGAGAGAGAGAGAGAGAGAGAGAGAGAGAGAGAGAGAGAGAGAGAGAGAGAGAAAGAGAGAGAAAAAGAGAGATAGAGAGCCAATTGGAACACAGACATGGTTATTGGCTCTTGCAGGTAGAGTAGTGGTGACTGGTTCTGCATTCTATGTGTCCTCTCTGTGACTTGTGCTCGAGCTAACAGCGCTGCTATAGGCTTTAGTGCAAACTCAGCTGTGTTAGCTGAATTCCACCTGTCGGTCAAAGTCAGACTAACTCCCATCTGAAATATGCCAGTGGCTCTCCACCTCTGAATCATGATTTATTAACGGCATGATGAAAGCTAATGGATTAAAATGCTTAGGTTATGGTGACGGGAAGGCTTAGCTGCTCTTTAGTATGTATTGTCAAATTCAGCAGTATTTGAACAGTACTTGGTGGGTATTTACTATGGATGTACTGTATCTCACCGAGTGGAATTCATTTAAAACATGTTTACTTCAGATTATAAGCTATACATGTAGTATGAACACACTAGAGAAGCCTGATTCCATATTGAGTCGTGTTTGTGAGTGTGTTGGAGGTTGAGGTCAATACTCAATAGTAAATACACAAGAGTGGACCGGCAGAGGGCCTAAACACGTACACACACAAGCACACATACACACTCACAGATTAAAGAGCTATGTCTGGATCAACTAAACCTAACAAGGAACATCCAACATGGGCAGCAGCTATGAGATGGCTATTGATTTCCAGTTCACTGTGGTATAGATTTTCTTTCCTCAGACACCAGGTCCATTCTGAAAGTAGGTTTTTACCCCCAATGTTTATCTTACTGTTCTCAAAAGGTCTTATCGCAACTGGGCTCTCTTGACACACATCTACCTGAAAAAATACAAATGTTCGATATCTGTGTAAAGTAAGGTGTAGTAGTACAGATAGGCCATAAAGGGAACAAACTGTGAATGTGAGGTACACACAGCCCTACCTACTATCAGTGTAGCTGGGGTCATGAACTAAGTTTGTTGGTACTTCACTATTACCTTGGTCCACGAGAAGGTCATGTTTTGTATGTAGAGTTTTTTTTATGTTTATGTATATAATTGTTTGTTGCTTCTGCTCTGACAATGCCATCCTAATTGCCTCTAGGGGATTCATAAAGTCAAATTGAATTGAATTGAATTCATTATTGTAATTAATATTATTATTAATAATCATCGTCGTCATCATAATATTAATAGTCAAATTTAATTTAATTACTACTAATAATAATCATCATCATTATCATCATCATCGTTATCATCATCATCGTCGTCGTAATATTAATAGTCAAATTGAATTGAATTGAATTACTACTAATAATAATCATCATCATTATCATCATCATCGTTATCATCATCATCATCATCGTCGTAATATTAATAGTCAAATTTAATTGAATTACTACTAATAATAATCATCATCATTATCATCATCATCGTTATCATCATCATCATCGTCGTCGTAATAATAATAGTCAAATTGAATTGAATTGAATTAAAAATAATAATAATAATAATAATAATAGTAATATATTTACTTTATATAGCACCTTTCATTAAGTTCAGAATCTTAATGTCGCTTTCCCCAGGTTCAGATTATGATGCAGTTCAGAAAGATTATTGAATTGAATGAGTCTCACGTCAGGACGTAGTTGACGCTGACGATGCAGTGGGGTCTGGAGGAGCGGCTGTTGTGGACGATGGTGGCGTAGCTCTGCACCCACACCCAGCCCCCCTGTTTGGCTAGGAAACGGTAATACTTAGTGGTCACCTGGCCCTTCACCAGCACTGTGAGGATCAAAGGAGAGGAGAGGAGAGGAGAGGAGAGGAGAGGAGAGGAGAGGAGAGGAGAGGAGAGGAGACATCTTAGTTTAGATTGTTTTGACCTATAATGGGTCATTCTAAAGTAGCACACACAATAACATTGTAGGAAGAGTGCAGTAGGGGGCGTTCCATTGATTACTTTTGTGGCGGTAGGTTATAGGGACCACATGCTGTGTGCCAACGAGCTGTGGCGGTAGGTTATAGGGACCATATGCTGTGTGCCAACGAGCTGTGGCGGTAGGTTATAGGGACCACATGCTGTGTGCCAACGAGCGGTGGCTGTTTTAGCTGATTCAACATGAAGAACCATCTGAACATTTACAGGAGACATCGGCTATTCTAGTCTGAGACACTTGGTTACCAACGATCGTTCTGGTGTGTGTGTAGAGGTCAATGTCTGGTGCCTAAACATTCTGTGTTTTATCACATTTACTATCTTGTGTATTTTGTAGTTTTATCCTTTGTTCCCTCATTGAAATCTTTGTGATAAAATTGATGTATTTCAGAAATGTATTTGACTACTAAAGTACAGTAAAGTAGCCTAGAGTACAGTAAAGTAGCCTAGAGTACAGTAAAGTAGCCTAAAGTACAGTAAAGTAAAAGGTAGAGTCTGACGAGGCAGGGCCAAACCGACTGTAACTAACTTACACAAGTGGTGGGCACAGCGTAGGTGGAAGGTGTCACAGCTATGGACGTGGTGGTACAGGGTCTTCTCAATGAGGTCCTGTGGCTCGTAACCTGTCAGCTCTGCCACCCTGGGAAGGGAGGGAGGACAAAGTGATTCATCAACCCAAAATATTTCTCTCTCTCTTTTAGTCATGGCAGAAGTCAATGTAATAACATTGCTTTATTTTTCCTGAGACTGTCAAGTATTAAAGTCCTCACTGTTCTCCCTCCACACATCAATATATACACTGTTCTCCCTCCACACATCAATATATACACTGTTCTCCCTCCACACATCAATATATACACTGTTCTCCCTCCACACATCAATATCTACACTGTACTCCCTCCACACATTAATATATACACTGTTCTCCCTCCACACATCAATATATACACTGTTCTCCCTCCACACATCAATATATACACTGTTCTCCCTCCACACATCAATATATACACTGTTCTCCCTCCACACATCAATAAACACACTGTTCTCCCTCCACACATAAATATATACACTGTTCTCCCTCCATATATTCACTATATACACTGTTCTCCCTCCACACATCAATATATACACTGTTCTCCCTCCACACATCAATAAATACACTGTTCTCCCTCCATATATCAATATATACACTGTTCTCCCTCCACACATCAATATATACACTGTTCTCCCTCCATATATCAATATATACACTGTTCTCCCTCCACACACCAATATATACACTGTTCTCCCTCCATATATCAATATATACACTGTTCCCCCTCCATATATCAATATATATCCTGTTCTCCCTCCACACATCAATATATATATCCTGTTCCCCCTCCATATATCAATATATGCACTGTTCTCCCTCCACACATAAATATATACACTGTTCTCCCTCCATGTATGAATTTATACACTGTTCTCCCTCCACACATCAATATATACACTGTTCTCCCTCCACACATCAGTATATACACTGTTCTCCCTCCACACATCAATATATACACTGTTCTCCCTCCACACATCAATATATACACTGTTCTCC
Source organism: Brachymystax lenok tsinlingensis (assembly GCA_030435695.1). Taxonomy (NCBI): domain Eukaryota; kingdom Metazoa; phylum Chordata; class Actinopteri; order Salmoniformes; family Salmonidae; genus Brachymystax; species Brachymystax lenok. The sequence continues at coordinate 28,901,457 of CM059796.1, forward strand.
CTCCACACATCAATATATACACTGTTCTCCCTCCACACATCAATATATACACTGTTCTCCCTCCACACATCAATATATACACTGTTCTCCCTCCACACATTAATATATACACTGTTCTCCCTCCACACATCAATATATACACTGTTCTCCCTCCACACATCAATAAACACACTGTTCTCCCTCCACACACCAATATATACACTGTTCTCCCTCCACACATCAATATATACACTGTTCTGTTCTCCCTCCACACATCAATAAATACACTGTTCTCCCTCCATATATCAATATATACACTGTTCTCCCTCCACACACCAATATATACACTGTTCTCCCTCCATATATCAATATATACACTGTTCCCCCTACCTATATATCAATATATATCCTGTTCTCCCTCCACACATCAATATATATATCCTGTTCCCCCTCCGTATATCAATATATGCACTGTTCTCCCTCCACACATAAATATATACACTGTTCTCCCTCCATGTATGAATAAATACACTGTTCTCCCTCCACACATATATATATACCCTGTTCTCCCTCCACACATCAATATATACACTGTTCTCCCTCCACACATCAATATATACACTGTTCTCCCTCCATATATCAATATATACACTGTTCTCCCTCCATATATCAATTTATGCACTGTTCTCCCTCCACACATAAATATATACACTGTTCTCCCTCCACACATATATATATACACTGTTCTCCCTCCACACATCAGTATATACACTGTTCTCCCTCCACACATCAATATATACACTGTTTTCCCTCCACACATCAATATATACACTGTTCTCCCTCCATGTATCAATATATACACTGTTCTCCCTCCACACATCAATATATACACTGTTCTCCCTCCACACATCAATATATATCCTGTTCTCCCTCCACACATCAATATATACACTGTTCTCCCTCCACACATCAATATATACACTGTTCTCCCTCCACACATCAATATATACACTGTTCTCCCTCCACACATCAATATATACACTGTTCTCCCTCCATGTATCAATATATACCCTGTTCTCCCTCCACACATCAATATATACACTGTTCTCCCTCCACACATCAATATATATCCTGTTCTCCCTCCACACATCAATATATACACTGTTCTCCCTCCACACATCAATATATACACTGTTCTCCCTCCACACATCAATATATACACTGTTCTCCCTCCACACATCAATATATACACTGTTCTCCCTCCACACATCAATATATACACTGTTCTCCCTCCACACATCAATATATACACTGTTCCCCCTCCACACAGCAATATATACACTGTTCTCCCTCCACACATCAATATATACACTGTTCTCCCTCCACACATCAATATATACACTGTTCTCCCTCCACACATTAATATATACACTGTTCTCCCACCACACATCAATATATACACTGTTCTCCCTCCACACATCAATAAACACACTGTTCTCCCTCCATGTATCAATATATACACTGTTCTCCCTCCACGCATCAATATATACACTGTTCTCCCTCCACGCATCAATATATACACTGTTCTCCCTCCACACATTAATATATACACTGTTCTCCCTCCTCACATCAATATATACACTGTTCTCCCTCCACACACCAATATATACACTGGTCTCCCTCCATGTATCAATATATACACTGTTCTCCCTCCACACATCAATATATACACTGTTCTCCCTCCATATATCAATATATATCCTGTTCCCCCTCCATATATCAATATATCCACTGTTCTCCCTCCACACATCAATATATACACTGTTCTCCCTCCATATATCAATTTATACACTGTTCTCCCTCCACACATCAATATATACACTGTTCTCCCTCCACACATCAGTATATACACTGTTCTCCCTCCACACATCAATATATACACTGTTTTCCCTCCACACATCAATATATACACTGTTCTCCCTCCATGTATCAATATATACACTGTTCTCCCTCCACACATCAATATATACACTGTTCTCCCTCCACACATTAATATATACACTGTTCTCCCTCCACACATCAATATATACACTGTTCTCCCTCCAGACATCAATAAACACACTGTTCTCCCTCCACACATAAATATATACACTGTTCTCCCTCCATGTATTCACTATATACACTGTTCTCCCTCCACACATCAATATATACACGGTTCTCCCTCCACACATCAATAAATACACTGTTCTCCCTCCATATATCAATATATACACTGTTCTCCCTCCACACATCAATATATACACTGTTCTCCCTCCATATATCAATATATACACTGTTCTCCCTCCACACACCAATATATACACTGTTCTCCCTCCATATATCAATATATACACTGTTCCCCCTCCATATCTCAATATATATCCTGTTCTCCCTCCACACATCAATATATATATCCTGTTCCCCCTCCATATATCAATATATGCACTGTTCTCCCTCCACACATAAATATATACACTGTTCTCCCTCCATGTATGAATTTATACACTGTTCTCCCTCCACACATCAATATATACACTGTTCTCCCTCCACACATCAGTATATACACTGTTCTCCCTCCACACATCAATATATACACTGTTCTCCCTCCACACATCAATATATACACTGTTCTCCCTCCACACATCAATATATACACTGTTCTCCCTCCACACATCAATATATACACTGTTCTCCCTCCACACATTAATATATACACTGTTCTCCCTCCACACATCAATAAACACACTGTTCTCCCTCCACACACCAATATATACACTGTTCTCCCTCCACACATCAATATATACACTGTTCTCCCTCCACACATCAATAAATACACTGTTCTCCCTCCATATATCAATATATACACTGTTCTCCCTCCACACACCAATATATACACTGTTCTCCCTCCATATATCAATATATACACTGTTCCCCCTCCATATATCAATATATATCCTGTTCTCCCTCCACACATCAATATATATATCCTGTTCCCCCTCCGTATATCAATATATGCACTGTTCTCCCTCCACACATAAATATATACACTGTTCTCCCTCCATGTATGAATACATACACTGTTCTCCCTCCACACATATATATATACCCTGTTCTCCCTCCACACATCAATATATACACTGTTCTCCCTCCACACATCAATATATACACTGTTCTCCCTCCATATATCAATATATACACTGTTCTCCCTCCATATATCAATTTATGCACTGTTCTCCCTCCACACATAAATATATACACTGTTCTCCCTCCACACATATATATATACACTGTTCTCCCTCCACACATCAGTATATACACTGTTCTCCCTCCACACATCAATATATACACTGTTTTCCCTCCACACATCAATATATACACTGTTCTCCCTCCATGTATCAATATATACACTGTTCTCCCTCCACACATCAATATATACACTGTTCTCCCTCCACACATCAATATATATCCTGTTCTCCCTCCACACATCAATATATACACTGTTCTCCCTCCACACATCAATATATACACTGTTCTCCCTCCACACATCAATATATACACTGTTCTCCCTCCACACATCAATATATACACTGTTCTCCCTCCATGTATCAATATATACCCTGTTCTCCCTCCACACATCAATATATACACTGTTCTCCCTCCACACATCAATATATATCCTGTTCTCCCTCCACACATCAATATATACACTGTTCTCCCTCCACACATCAATATATACATTGTTCTCCCTCCACACATCAATATATACACTGTTCTCCCTCCACACATTAATATATACACTGTTCTCCCTCCACACATCAATATATACACTGTTCTCCCTCCACACATCAATATATACACTGTTCTCCCTCCACACATCAATATATACACTGTTCCCCCTCCACACAGCAATATATACACTGTTCTCCCTCCACACATCAATATATACACTGTTCTCCCTCCACACATCAATATATACACTGTTCTCCCTCCACACATTAATATATACACTGTTCTCCCCACCACACATCAATATATACACTGTTCTCCCTCCACACATCAATAAACACACTGTTCTCCCTCCATGTATCAATATATACACTGTTCTCCCTCCACGCATCAATATATACACTGTTCTCCCTCCACGCATCAATATATACACTGTTCTCCCTCCACACATTAATATATACACTGTTCTCCCTCCTCACATCAATATATACACTGTTCTCCCTCCACACACCAATATATACACTGGTCTCCCTCCATGTATCAATATATACACTGTTCTCCCTCCACACATCAATATATACACTGTTCTCCCTCCATATATCAATATATATCCTGTTCCCCCTCCATATATCAATATATGCACTGTTCTCCCTCCACACATCAATATATACACTGTTCTCCCTCCATATATCAATTTATACACTGTTCTCCCTCCACACATCAATATATACACTGTTCTCCCTCCACACATCAGTATATACACTGTTCTCCCTCCACACATCAATATATACACTGTTTTCCCTCCACACATCAATATATACACTGTTCTCCCTCCATGTATCAATATATACACTGTTCTCCCTCCACACATCAATATATACACTGTTCTCCCTCCACACATTAATATATACACTGTTCTCCCTCCACACATCAATATATACACTGTTCTCCCTCCACACATTAATATATACACTGTTCTCCCTCCATGTATCAATATATACACTGTTCTCCCTCCACACATCAATATATACACTGTTCTCCCTCCACACATTAATATATACACTGTTCTCCCTCCTCACATCAATATATACACTGTTCTCCCTCCACACACCAATATATACACTGGTCTCCCTCCATGTATCAATATATACACTGTTCTCCCTCCACACATCAATATATACACTGTTCTCCCTCCATATATCAATATATACACTGTTCTCCCTCCACACATCTATATATACCCTGTTCCCCCTCCATATATCAATATATATCCTGTTCTCCCTCCACACATCAATATATATATCCTGTTCCCCCTCCATGTATCAATATATGCACTGTTCTCCCTCCACACATAAATATATACACTGTTCTCCCTCCACACATTAATATATACACTGTTCTCCCTCCACACATCAATATATACACTGTTCTCCCTCCACACATTAATATATACACTGTTCTCCCTCCATGTATCAATATATACACTGTTCTCCCTCCACACATCAATATATACACTGTTCTCCCTCCACACATTAATATATACACTGTTCTCCCTCCTCACATCAATATATACACTGTTCTCCCTCCACACACCAATATATACACTGGTCTCCCTCCATGTATCAATATATACACTGTTCTCCCTCCACACATCAATATATACACTGTTCTCCCTCCATATATCAATATATACACTGTTCTCCCTCCACACATCTATATATACCCTGTTCCCCCTCCATATATCAATATATATCCTGTTCTCCCTCCACACATCAATATATATATCCTGTTCCCCCTCCATGTATCAATATATGCACTGTTCTCCCTCCACACATAAATATATACACTGTTCTCCCTCCATGTATGAATACATACACTGTTCTCCCTCCACACATATATATATACACTGTTCTCCCTCCATGTATCAATATATACACTGTTCTCCCTCCACACATCAATATATACACTGTTCTCTCCCTCCACACATCAATATATACACTGTTCTCCCTCCACACATCAATATATACACTGTTCTCCCTCCCTCACATCAATATATACACTGTTCTCCCTCCACACACCAATATATACACTGGTCTCCCTCCATGTATCAATATATACACTGTTCTCCCTCCACACATCAATATATACACTGTTCTCCCTCCATATATCAATATATATCCTGTTCTCCCTCCATATATCAATATATATCCTGTTCTCCCTCCACACATCAATATATATATCCTGTTCTCCTCCCATATCAATATATGCACTGTTCTCCCTCCACACATAAATATATACACTGTTCTCCCTCCATGTATGAATACATACACTGTTCTCCCTCCACACATATATATATACCCTGTTCTCCCTCCACACATCAATATATACACTGTTCTCCCTCCATATATCAATATATACACTGTTCTCCCTCCATATATCATTTATACACTGTTCTCCCTCCACACATCAATATATACACTGTTCTCCCTCCACACATCAATATATACACTGTTCTCCCTCCACACATCAATATATACACTGTTCTCCCTCCATGTATCAATATATACACTGTTCTCCCTCCACACATCAATATATACACTTTTCTCCCTCCATGTATCAATATATATACACTGTTCTCCCTCCACACATCAATATATACACTGTTCTCCCTCCATGTATCACCATATACACTGTTCTCCCTCCATGTATCAATATATACACTGTTCTCCCTCCATGTATCAATATATACACTGTTCTCCCTCCATGTATCAATATATACACTGTTCTCCCTCCATGTATCAATATATGCTTAGAGTTCTATTTGATCCAAACTTGTTTTCATGCTAAGGAACAGAACATTCTCTAAAGTGGACCACATTTGCGTGTGGTCCAGCACTCCATTTTAAGACAATAAAATATTTTAGTTTTTAGATTCAATAAGACATTGTAAAACAAATTTAACAATTATCTGAGAAATAGCGGTAAAAAAAATTAAATACTACATTTTTAAAAACTTGAGCCCTTTTATGCAATGGCTGGCTCATCAAAACACATCTGCTGTAGGCCTATGTTATTCAATTATTCTCCTCCATATCTATCATAGGCTTAATCCCATGTTTTTTGTGTATGTTTTGCTGTAGGCCTACCTCGAGTCAAGGAAGATTAGTTTCATGTCGAGGCTGGCTCTGAACATGAACATGTTGCTGTGCAGCTTAATCTCCGTCACAGCGCTGGGAGGCAAAGAGTGTCCCACCGCCACAAGGCCCACGTTCTGGTAGCAGCCGTCGAAAGGCGACATGTCCAGGCTGTATTGACGGATCTTCAGGTAACCGCTGCAGTGAATTACCTGGTGTGGTTGATATGGAAATTAGACAACCCTTGCTACTCATAACATTGTTGTTGAAAAAAAGGTCGCTGTCTATTTAATTCCATGCGTTTATTCTTTCGCTTCGAACACACCGACAGTGTTTTTGCGTGAAATAGTACGCAGCATTATCTGGAAATGTATGCAACAAAATAAATCCAACGTATGCACCATACCCAACGCACTGCAACTGCCTCTGCAACGCAATGCTGCAAGGCAAACGCAGCGTTTCATTGGAGATTAACATAATTCTGGTGTACCAAAATGCAAAACACTGTCGGTGTGTTCGAAGCTTTTAATACCGTAGGCCTAGCGTTACGCGTAATAACGCGCAAATCAATTTGGCATCAATTGTCTATTAAATCAATAGCATTTTTATGCAACATCGATACCGTTTTTCAGACAACAATATATAGGCCTACTTCCATATATTAATTGTCTACCTTATATCCACCGCTGGTGAGGCCAGCGTTTCTCTTCGCCAGCACGCATTTCATCCTCAAGAAGAAAGAGCGCTCCATCTCATATTCTGGAAGAGAAGACAGAAATATAGTAGTCTATTTATCCAACGTACAAAAATTAATTCGATATGTGGTTTCATTCTCTCCGAATTGGGCCTTCTGTATTCATATGGGCCTTGCCTACCTTGAACGAAATGCGAGTGGTACGGCTGATGTGGTGTCAGGACTGCAGTCATTTCGTCGTGGTCGGCGGGGTGGACATATTCGTAAATACTGTTCCCGGTCAGCTCTACCTGTTAAGAATTACCTCGGTAATTAAATGTTATTACTCGCTCAAAAAAATTCAAACATGATTCCATAATATCTAACACGAATAACGTTTTAAACATATCACGCGCTCTTAGTGCAAATGGTATAGGCAAAAATACTAGCCTAAAAGACTCCACTCCCTAAAACTTAAAAAAACAAAAACACGAAATAAGTTATGATGAATACGACCAGGTGCAGACCTGAGAGAGTCCCAAATGGACTGATGCAGTCTCGGAGATGTACATGATCTTTCCATCCGGCGCCACAACAAAGATGAAGCCATCCAGTGTCTGTAGGAAAAAAAAGGAATGAATGAATGCACAGATCAACGTAATATGAATTCAAAAGCACTCACCGCGTTTTATTTCAAATATCAAATGTAACATAAGATGGCTTGTTAGGTCTATAAAGATTAAGAATTATTATTTTCATTTTTTAGTATAATATATAATATTGTACATAATTTTTTTATGATTTTCTAAAATTATATGAGTGGCCTAAGCTTTCTAAATTACCTGCAGTATGTGGGGTCCCACCTATCAAATCAACTCAAATGTAACATGTCTACATCTTAAGAAGTATTATTTTCATTATTTATAATTTAAATAATTATATTTTGCAGTGATTTTGCCAATAAATGAATAGGCTAAACTTTCCAAATTACCTGGAGAAGGTGGGATCCCAGCTCACGTCCTACATTGTCCAAAGATCTCGTTCGACTCGTGTGACCCCAAGCCTCACCCAAACCTGAAACAAAGCGCAACGCCAAAATTTACATTATAATCATTTAGCAGAGGCTCTTATTCAGAGAGATTTACAGGAGCAATTAGGGTTAAGTGCCTTGCTCCACGGCACATTTTTCACCTAGTCCGCTCGGAGATTCAAACCAGCGACCTTTACTGTTACTGGCCCAAAGCTCTTAACCACTATGGCTACCTGCCGCCAACAAAGCCTATCAGCTAGGCTACTTTTCCCTAGGTAAACCATAGTCGTGCAATAATACACATAACGCATGTGACAATGCATCTTTATTATGGCTTTTATTGTGGCAGTTTGCTTGATATATGAATCATAGTATTAATAATACATAGCTATTTGTGTAAAAGTACGATGAAGAAAATGCGGCAAAAATCGATCGATATTAACCAAATAGCCTAATATCAAAACTGCAAATCCATTGAACATGACAACCTCGAGGGAACCAACATAACTCGAAGCGGCTCTTCTTGGCGATAGAGAAACATGTTAATCATAGCCTACAAAATCAATCAGGGTCTGAGTAAAAACTCGAATAATCCATCACCATTTCACATTTCAACATTGTCCAAACGATTAATTTGCGTTTACACAGCTCAACAAAAATACACAAATTATTTGGTCAACATTTGAAATAGCTTCTTGAACGGTTCATCTCCTTATTTGTTTAGTAGTCAAATGAGCCCAGCTGCTGTGGAGAAATGATTGTACATTCTGCAAGCACGCAAACGAACCTCATCTTCTGACAACAGCACGCAGCGTTGGTTTACATTGAGCTTGACGCAGTCACAGTAGCCTAATGGACAAGGAGAGTATAACCTGTTGTATGTATTTCCTTTATATATTACACAATGCGTATTTGATGTTTTCGCAATTACAATACTTTTTGCAAGAATTTCTCTTTTTAGACTTTGGTCATTTATTGTTAATTTCACTTCCATACATGACCAATCGAAAGGAGGCATGCTGCGTAGACACATATTCGAAAATGCACAATGACAATGACGGCAAACGCACGCATCAATGGTATATCGATTGTGATTAATTAATTCCATGTTATCAACTTTTGAAACTGTTCAAACATTTACATGTATTATTAATATTGTATGCTTATGTTTTCAGATAAATCTATATAGGATTATATATTAGATATTACATGTTGTGTAGGCCTGTCTGGCTGTCTTTTCTGAGAGACGCGCGCCATATTCAGCTAGCCGCTGTAATCATGGCTCGAGCTGTGCTTTGCTCACACTTCAACTCACCTACCACAGGGGTCACAATGAGTGCAGCTTAAACTAATTTGTCTGATGTATTCAAGAAGCGAAGCCGGATTCAATGTGAATCATCAGGTCTTCGTGTCTTATTATATTATAGGCAAAAAATAGATGCACCCGGCGTTTGAAGTACTGTCTAACGGACGTCAAGTGCCCCAAACAAATAGCGTATAGGAGATGCGACAGAGAAACTTAACATCTCTCGACTCTGCTCTAGGGTATTTTTCAGATGCTTGCGAGGTTTCAGACAAGCTGTACTTGGACGGGTTTTCCAGGTACAATAGCCTAACCCATTACAAATTGTTAACACATTAGCCCAACAGTGGCTGCAAGTAGGCCTACACAAATAGGCCATTGCCTCTGTTGACCATTGACTAGTTTGAGCGGACAACGGTTTGGGGCTCTCCTTTGTTTTAGACTAATGCTAGACTTTGTTATTTAGGCATATAGTATTTATTTTTTCCATAATTCGCAGTTGTAAATGAGAACTTGTTCTTAACTGGCCTACCTGGTTAAATAAAGGTGAAATAAAAAATCTATAAAATAATGGACGCCTAGTGTCAATACCAAAACATTTCGATTTCAATACCGGCCTTTTTAAAAAGCGTCTATTTTATCTACATTTCATATAGGCTTACGTTTCCTACAAGCAATTGATAACTTCGATCAAACCGCATAAAAATATATTTTCGTAATGGTGATCAAATATAGTAACAAATGACGATCAAATAGGCTATAGGCTAAATATGGCCATTTCAATGGCATGTGTCTGATATAGACGATATGCACAATAATTGATTATGATGTGCACAATTAGGCCTACTTGGGCACAATCAAAATAAAACCTATTAATGATTATTCTAATGAGCTAGAATCAGTGATTTATAAAGCATAATGGCTGATAGGTTAATGCAAACACAAACTTTCATATTGTTTCCAATAGCCCAGAGAAATAATAAAAAATTATAGCGTTGGTTTTTGTATCAGTAGCCTAGGCTACATGTCATGAAATGTACTAGCATTATAAATAGTGCTATTCACAAGTTAAAACCTATAAAATTACATTCCCAAATATAACTGCCTGTAGCTCAGGCCCCGAAGCAAGGATAAGGCCATAATGTATTATTCCAGCCCAGTTGCAATTTAGATTTTGGACACTAGATGGCAGCAGTGTATGTGCAATGTTTTAGACTGATCCAATGAACCATTGCATTTCTGTTAAAAATGTTGTATCAAGATTGGCCAAATGTGCCTAATTTGTTTATTAATAACTTTTCATGTTCAAAACTGTGCACTCTCCTCAAACAATAGGATGGTATTCTTTCACTGTAATAGCTACTGTAAATTGGACAGTGCAGTTAGATTAACAAGAATTTAAGCTTTCTGCCAATATCAGATATGTCTATGTCCTGGGACATTTTCTTGTTACTTACAACCTCATGCTAATCGCATTAGCGTATGTTAGCTCAACCGTCCCTCAGGGGACCCACCAATCCCGAAGAAGTTTTAAACTGCTGGCATATCTGATACTGTTTATCATCACGATTAAGTAGCCTACCTTGTGATTTTCCGTTCAGTCTTGGTAATCTGCCATAACACTGTCATAACAGCTGTCACATCATGATATGGCTGACGCAATAGTCCTAAACTATAGGCCTGCTTATTGAAAAATCGTAATTCCTTGCATTTGTCATGAGTTTACCTAAACCCAAAAGTGAGAAACTTAATGGGAAAGATAAAGCCTGCAGTGTAGGCCTAAAACGCGAATAGATCCACATGTGTAGCCTATAGGCTATTCTTTACCACACCCTATATCTTCAGCAATTTTCCAGAGTTCATATATTCCATTCTTTATCCGGAAAAAGCAAAAGCGGCTTGAGTGGATCAATTACTCCCGCTCAATCACAGGGCTCTGTTTCGCGCCTGAGGTCGGCCAGTGGCACGCTGGGCGTTTTATGTAATTGGTGCGGCTTGTTCTCAGTCACGCAGCAAAGCAGCCTGTTGAAACCTGGGGAAGATTGTGGCTAATCGCCTTCCTTACCTACGCCTTTCGATCCCCTGACCCCGAAAATGGCGTAAACGTATGCGCGGCGAGACAGGGATGCACGATTATCATCCGCACGCGCCCGCACATGGCCCGCACACGGCACACGCACGCAAGTATGAAATTACACACTAGCCTATTCTGTAGCGGTATTGTAGCAATAACTATAGCTCAAAAGACATGGGACAGGCCAATAAGATAACAACATTAGCAATGACCGCACCAGTCAATTAAGGCAGCAGCTACCAGGTGTCATCAAAATAGATTTATAGTAGTATCATTACACAACGTTATTATCAGCTGTAATAGGCTATAACGCTATGTTAATGTGCATAGGCCTATGCATAATAAACAAATTAGCCTATACAATTATAATACCGTAATCAGTAGGCCAATGCAGATGAATAAATAAAAAATAAAAAATAATCCAGATAAGAGATAGGCTACACTGATAAATACAAATACATATAGGCCTATAGCCTAGCCTATGAATGGCAAATTGCATATAAAAGAAGTGTGAAATGTTGAATCTGAAAATATACATACCCTGAGGAAAGACAATTCGCATCTTCAGATAACTTGTTGTCAGTCGTATTATAGACGCTTTGTCCAGCTGCGACGTAATAGCTGAGGGTAAAGGCAACATTTTGGCCAGTTCATAGAATTCGCTGTTCTCCTTTTCTCGTCTAGTCCTTGCGGCAGTTTTGGATTTCTCCTTCATTGTGTGTTCTCTCTCTCTCCCTCCTTTTGTTAAATGTTAGGCTATATCATTCCTTTACTCACATATCGGTCCATCAAAAAACGATTACAGATTTCCGTTTTGTTTATTTGTCATGGCTTTGGCTTTTTTTTTTTTTTTTTTTTTTTTTTTACTAAAACATGCGACACTTCTCAGTTACAAACTGAATCCAATGCACTTCAGAAAATTCCTTCCCTGAACCAAGCGCCGAATGGATAATTTGATATCCCGTGTTAGTCTTGTGTAAATGGAGAATTTCTTGAACGCACACGCCATTAATTCTCACTTAGAATGGGAAGGGGCCTGTCCACGGTGTAAACTGCCAAGACTGGCATTCCTCCATGCCCTGAAAAACAAAGGGCATAACACACGCCATAATATCATTATAGGCCTACCAATATCTTGTTAATCGACAAGTAAAAATGCATTTTCATCCCAAAACGCATACCTTAAGTTTCAAACAAAAACGTTCATAGTCAAATTAATATATGGATTTAATTATGCGTTATGTGACAATGTGGCTTTATTATGGCTTTAATGTGGTTGTTTGTTCATATACTGTAAATAGTAACTGACTAACTCATTACATAAATTGAGTAGTGGCTACTCAAACATCTATAATGGTCAGTAGATCTCAAATCATAAAAGTGGCACTAACTCAGAGGGCAATAAGTTCTCTTATCACTTAATAAGGTTTTGAGTACTGTTAACAAAAAGGTGATTATTGAGTAAATATAACTTTATTTATCTGTGTTCTGCTAATCTAAAGATATTGAGTTTTTACAAGTTAAGATTACTTAATATTTTAAAGTATATCTAACATGTATTAAATAAGTTGTTCTTACTTGATTCTATTATGTTGTACGTCTTTACTTAACATAACAAAGTAGCAGTCAGACACTTGATTTATATGTGTTGTGCTGATATCGAAGGATTAAGTTATGAATACTTAATAGTGCCATGTGGCTCTGTTTTTAGAAGATTGTGGGTAATTCAACGTTTTTAGACTTCATGATACTTTTACACAATGTTCTATGCATGTTTGAAGAAAGACACGTATACTTCTAAACTAGTATTAATCAGTTTGTTGTGCTATGAAGTGTAATTGATCATGATGAATGGATATCAAAACAGTCAGTCAAATTGATGTTCAATAATGAGACAAGCCTTTCCCACCATAAACAAGGTCATGTTGTGCACCACTCATAATGACAGAGGCTAATGCAGCATTCGGTAATGTTTACAGTTCTACCTCCAGTTATAGAGTGAGCACTGTGCTCAACAATGTCGGCTTAAGGTGGGTTCAAATCACAAATCGTCAAATACATAAAACAGTGTTGAACCTTAAGACAAGACCACTGAAAATTACTAATCAGAACTACTTACTACTTACACTAGAACAAAAAATTGGAAGGAAGGTTAATAATTGAAGTAAAAGGGACCCTACATTTTTCTGTTCACTACAACAAATATTCATGTTCAAGTAACTTCAATTGTTATAGTTCAGAATACCTAATTAAATTTAGTGTCAACAAGTTCATAAAACACAAAACAGTTAAGTATTTACAACTTAAAAAGATAACCATATGGGTGCTGATTTCACTTTATTACTTTAAGCACTGACATACTTTGAGTTGGATTACTCGAATGGTTCTAGGCAACGGGTTCCCACAAAAACTTTTTTTAACGGAACAAATTAGCCTACTTTTTACAGTGTATAGATTAATAATAATAATAATAGCCTAATAATAACAATAATCAAAAACAAATAATATATCATAATAAACCATAAACAAACGAATGAGAATACTACTACAATGACCAAGCCTATAGCATGTGGAAATATATAGCCTACATTTCTTCGATGTTTTCGACTTACCTCAGAGAATGAAAAGATCTCATAACCTTCACTACGCTCGCGATGCCCGCAGGGGATTCCACCTGTCCTGAACCGAGTTCACCACTCGAGCCAGTTAGTTCAGTCCCAGCTCCTATCGGAATTCCACGTGGAAAGGCGCACAGACCCCTCACTGCATACACTTCTCTAAATTAGGGACGCTAGAAGAGTGGAATTCTTGTCCAGACCTTGTCTCCAAACTATCTCAATCTCGCTCTCGAGCTGCTCAGGACCAGCCCACTGCCACTGGCGTTCTTATTGGGTAGCAAGACATCGAGGCCGACTTTCTCATTGGACATTCTTGAAAGAAACACACACGAGACCGTAGTGAAAGTAGGATATGTGTGAAACGTTCACTTCTGACCCAGACAGAGCTCAACCTGGAGGAAACTGTGGACGGACGTCACTGTTTTGTCTGGCGATAGCTGTAGCATATGCGCTCATCATACAGCTAAACTTAATGGGCTATCCAGGGGGGAATGATAGGCTACACGTAGTCGGTTTTACATAGCTAAATCAACCATGAGCCGCTCTGAACCGCACCAATGCACATATAGGCCGGCCTACAGTATTTATTAAAAAAAAAAAAAATTGAGTGGAATGCCTGCTACGTTCGAGATCTGGTTATAATTAGTCGAATAAATACATTTCTCTCCTTTCCCCGCATATTGCGTTTTCTTTTAAAATCAAGCTGTGCTATGCCCAACGAGTATTCATATAATACATCAATTATACGCCTATAACCAAGACATTACTGACACGATATTTTTACAATTGCTTTGGCTACCACTAACATTTTCTGTTGTAATTTATTTTAGATTTGTTTACTTTGATTGCATGGAGCGATATAAAGCCGATCTTGTTGCATGTTTTATCTGAAGTTATTACTTAGCCTATTACATAAATGTAAGAGTATTAGTTTACTTGAAATACATCTCATGGGCATACATTAACGTTTTTATTATTCGTTCAAACGTTATATTTCAATAGGATAATAGGCTATTTTTGTTTCAGACCTAAAATCACATTTGAAACGTGTTATATGGTCCCTATATTGGCAACATTTTTATGTCGTTGTAGTTTTACAATGTAGCCTACAGTAATCATATTATTGGTTAATAAATTCACATTTATGTATATTATTACGATAATTTAGGACTCTATATCGGTGATGTCGGCTTTTAATAAAATGTAAAAACCTGATTTTCATTTGGATCACAAAGCATCAGTGTGTTTATTTATTGCGAAACGTGATAGTTTTTTATTATACAACGCAATCGATGTCTTGGTCTTGAAATAGGCTACAGCTCCGGGTTTCTGCTGTTGACAGCAGTCCACGTTCATGTTCCATGTTCAGTATTGCAGGCAATAATATACTATGACTGTTATGGTTGTCATACAGCTACCTTAAGATGAATGCACTTACTGTAAGTCGCTCTGGATAAAAGCGTTTGGTAAATTACTTAAATGTAATAATAGGAAAGTCGAGTTTTATATTTTTGCTTATAATCAAGATAGTGGAAATTGAGGAAAAATAGCAACAAATTATTCTGAACACATTATTCTTTAGTCATATCCATTCATGCTCTCTCTCGCTCTCTCTCTCTCTCTCTCTCTCTCTCTCTCTCTCTCTCTCTCTCTCTCTCTCTCTCTCTCTCTCTCTCTCTCTCTCTCTCTCTCTCTCTCTCTCAAACACACACACACACACACACACACACATTTGAGGCCCAAATTAATTCTGACCGCCTATATCTTTCTATCTTATCCTCATCCTGGATTGACATATCTCATGGCTTTGGTTACGAGTGTCCAGTTGTTAATGCGAAGTCCACCTGCGGCGCCTGAGGCATAGAAAATCATCCCAGGTGCACGTTGCATACGAAATAGCCAAATGACGCAGGTAACCTTCCGATAAAATAAGAAATGTACTGCCGATTAAACGGTTTAAGTGGAGAATAAAATAATTAAATATAGGTCATACTCCACGTCTTCAAGCCCATTTGACAGACGAAATATCGATAGAGGAAACGCTATGTCTGTTATGGAACAGGTCTAGGCCTATTGTTTACCTTTATTTAACTAGGCAAGTCAGTTAAGAACAAATTCGTATTTACAATGACAGCCTTCCCTGCCCAAAACTGGACGACGCCGGGCCAATTAGACCGCTTCTCAACTCCGGAGCCCGGGAGTTTTGCCGATTAGGAATTAATTTCACCAGCTATGTTTCACATCAGCAAAACACTTTGGTGACACTTTACATTAGGCCCACATGGTATAATGCATTATGCAACAACACATCATATGATACATCTATAATGCATTTTGAGACTTGTAGCCTAATAGTGTTATCATTTTAGTAGCTTTTAGTAAAATGTGTTGACAAGTTGAAATTGTCTAAAATAATTGTACAACCCATATTCTCTGGGCGGATGCAGGTGACCAGCTATTTATATAAAACCTATTGGCGCTCAATTAGGCTACAGCAAGTCGATTCAATAATGTATTCTACTTCCTCTACACCACACAATCAACTAGGCCTACTATAGACCTATATAGTCTACATCAGAAAGAAACGATTGTGCACAGCAGGCCAACATTTAAGACATACAAATATATACCATATAAATGTAAATAATGATATTTTAAAACGTGTAGGCATACACAATACTGCAACAAATATTCCCACTCGGATAATAAAGTCAGTAAAATATAATTTGATTAGGTATAGTAACCTCTGATGTACTCCACTGGTTTTACCTGCATAGGCTTAAACTATTCTGAGGCTAAAGCTGTATTTTGGTAATTGTGTATTCACCCTACTGACCTGTGTACATAGTCCGTCTGCGTTATTCGACCTACAGTGAATATCGAATATCAGTCAACACAAATGACAGATTAGTTCATCTGATTTGGAGAATAAAAATGCCTGGCTCAAGAGCTATTTTCCTATTGAAGCTTCCGTGGCCTACGCCCATTGGCACAGACATCAATTCAACGTCTATTCCACGTCGATTCAACGTAATTTAATTGAAACGAAGTGGAAATAATGCTGATTGAACCAGTGTGTGCCCAGTGGGTTGTGTTCTCTCACATTGCACATTTCTTACCACTTTCTTTTCTGACCATGTGGATTCATGTGTAGCCCAATAAGATGAACTCCCTCTCACCCCCTATCTCTATAGTAAGGTGATGCAAAGCACGCCAGGTTTCAAGACAGTGAACAACACCAAAAAAAGGCAGCAGAGAGAGACAGAGTATGAAACAGACTATGGAACAGAGAGAATGCTGCGCGTCAGCCATTGAAATAAAATATCCCGGCATCAGTCAAACATATTTATCCGAGGATTAATCTCCATCGTGTAAATCAGATGAGAACGCCGCGGCGCATGCACTTATTTAATTAGCGACCTGCGCTCCTGGAGGCTGGTTCAGCGGCGCGGTGATAGGGGCGCGGACGCACCGCCCGGCTGCGAGCCAGCCCCTCTCATTACGCACACAATTACCACTTAAATTGCTGCTGCATCCTGCGATAATTGGGGATTCTGGAGATGCCCAAGAGCAGCTCTCCACCCCACTGCAGCAACAGATTGTGTGTGTGTGTGTGCGTGCCGCGCGCGCGCGCGTGTTTGTGTGTGTGTGTGTGAGAGAGAGAGAGTGAGACCTTTCATTGGGATTTAGCACCCCATGGAAAAAATAAATGGGACCATTTTTTCCCCTCCATGAAGTCTGAATGAGAGCTTATTAGACAAATGCAATGTGTTCTTTACATTCTACCCTTTAACTTAGATAGCTACTTATGATGACTATTCAAACACACAAACAAACAAACACATCTGGCAGCCTGTCAGTACAGATCCAGTCACCTCAGTTAGAGGGGGTGACAACACATACATCTACTAGTGACGTGACTGACCACACCCTCACCCAGAGAACATTTACATTTGTGTGTGTGTGTGTGTGTATTGTTGTGAATTGTTATACTACTGCACTGTTGGAGCTAGGAACACAAGCATTTCGCTACACCCAAAATAAAATCAGCTAATTATATGTATGTGACCAATAAAATGTGATTTGTTTCTATTTGGCGGCACCTTCTAACACTACATTATGCCCTTTGAAGCCTGACCAGGCCTTATTCAAAGCAGTAGAGATATCCCAGAGGAGCCTATCCCTCTCTGTGACTCACTCAGTAATTTCCATACAAAACTTGTCTATAGACGGTTGTTAGTCCTTTCAGGTTTCTTCTGTCATTAAAATGTATGCACATGTCAGAATATTACATTCACCAATTAAATAGGTGTTTCGGGCATCGGTTTACAGTGTTTGAAAAGATGGTTGCCTAATGTTCAACAAATTTGGACACAATATATTCAAATTTATTAAAACGTTAGTATGCTTCTTCGTAAAAAAAATCCAATTAAAATACATAAAGGTTTGGATAAACATCACCATGACAAAAAGTCAGATTTAAATGTTCAGAAAAAAACCGATTGACTAGTAGCTAATCTACAGAGACCAGTATTTTAAGATAACTTCCTGTTGAAAGGTTTTCTTCTTCCTGTACAGTGATTGATATACAGCCTGTCAGGCCAATAGGAACAGGAAATGATCTGTGAGTATGAGCCATGAGCCTATGAGTTCAGCCCCTGAGCGGTCGTGGGGTTTCGTCCCACCCCGGACATCCTACTAATGCTCCGGCACAGGCTGTCACAACAGGGAAGCCATGCCTCCCACGTCCCTCCCCCATGCACCCCCCGACCCTCACCGCTCTTTCCATTTTTATTGTGTTTTTACAAATCAGGCATCACCGTGGGAAGCCAGGCATGAAATTCTCCCCAGCACGGAAATAAAACAGAAAGGGAATGAAACGGGTGAAGGTTATTTAAAAAACGGATACAAGCCGACGGTGCCAAAACCCGGGTCTGACCACGTCCCATCATGCAATGCTAATAGTGTTGGCAGGAGTTTTTGCTAAAGCCGGTGAAATCTTCTGTCCTGGTGGGAGGTGAAATAACACAACAGATTTCACACAGCAGGAGTGGCTGGTCCAATCAGCTGTTGGCTAGAAATGTAAACACGGAGCATGATCACCTAAGGAACATTCACGTTGATAATAACAGTGGCATTATCATAATGGAATGTTACCAGGTTATGTCTGTAAACATTATGCGTCCTGAACCAATTTGACTGCCTGAGATTCAAACCCCGAGTCTCCTGCATGTCATAAGTCTGTGTTAGCCCTCGGAGCTAAGGTCTAAGCATTAGCTTGGGAGATAACACACATTTTCAGATGCCAGGCAAAGCTTTTTGAACTTGTGAGCTTGGTTCACTAAAGAACACCTCTCTTTCACCCCAAACCATCTTCCTTCATTCAAGTTTTGGGTTTAGATGTAAGATTTCATTTCAGTGAAGTGGAAATGCCAGGTTCATTGAGGGAAATTCACCTCTGTCGTTTATTTTCTCTCTTTCATTTCCTCATTCCCTCCAGTCCTATTCGGCTTTCCCTTTTCTCTCATCAATACCACTTTGAGAGTAATGGACTATCAGGCAGGATCCTGATAACTTGATTGGCTGCACCTCATCTGTGGGGGGAAAGAGGGGAAGTAAACAAGGCTGGAGAAGGGAGGTGTGTGTGTGTGAGAGAGAGAGAGAGAGAGAGAGAGAGGAGAGACGGGGAGAGAGAGCGGGAGATAAAGTGAGTGAGAGAGAGAGAGGGAGGGAGGGAGGGAGAGAGAGAGGGAAAGAGATAAAGGGAGAGACAGGGAGAGAGGGGCAGACAGGGAGAGAGAGCGAGAGAGAGAGCGGGAGAGAGAAAGAGAGAGAGAAAGAGAGAGGGATAGAGAGAGCGGAAGAGAGAGAGAAAGAGAGAGGGATAGAGAGAGAGATAGATAGAGGGGGATAGAGAGAGAGAAAGGTAGAGAAAGAGAAAGAGGGAGAGAGAGGGTAAGGGATAGAGAAAGAGGGAGAGGGATAGAGAGAGAGGGAGAGAGAAAAAGGAAGGAAGTCATAGTAAACTGATAGTAAAGGAAATATGTTCAGATGGGGAGAGTGAGAAGAGAATGATGCAGGAGAGTGTATGATTTCACTGCCATTCTGTGCTGTATATTGAAACGGTTGAGCATGTAAGCCAACGATGACACATGATGTGTGTGGATTAGCTGTTTGTTTCTGGCCTTAGAGAAGCTCTCCTCCCTCCCCATTGAGTTTAGTTTGTGTGTAGGTATCACTATGGACCATTACGTGACCGTGTGTGTGTTTGTGTGTGTGTGTGTGTGTGTGTTTGGACCAATAGTTTGATGTGGAGATTGATAGGTGGAGATCACAAACATTTCTTCTGAGCAACAATCTCCCCTCTCTTTCAAGATCTCTCCCGCTTTCCTCTCTCTATCCAGATCCCTCCCTGTTTCCTCTCTCTTTCAAGATATCTCCCTGTTTCTTCTCTTTTACCAGATCCCTCCCTGTTTCCTCTCTCTTTCCAGATCCCACCCAGTTTCCTCTCTTTCCAGATCCCACCCAGTTTCCTCTCTTTCCAGATCCCACCCAGTTTCCTCTCTTTCCAGATCCCACCCAGTTTCCTCTCTCTTTGCCACATATGCTCTCCCCCTCTCTCTCTCCCTCCCTTGTCTCTCTCTCTCTCTCTCTCTCTCTCTCTCTCTCCCCCCCAGCACCACCCCCTCAGGCCCTTCATGGCACCCATCTGCTGTGTGCGAGTCCTAATTAATTACACAGTCATTTCCTCTGCGCTCGCCGCATCTGAAGCTGCCTCGAGTGCGCCAGCCTGCCACAGCAAGTTCATCAAAATGCTAATGTAGTCCAAATTAAAGTTGTGATTAACATTTCACAGTTTCCGTGCCCGGTGGGCAAATTTATCCCTCCACCGGGCTCGACGGCACTCCTCAGCTTCTCTCTCTCTCTCTCTCTCTCTCTCTCTCTCTCTCTCTCTCTCTCTCTCTCTCTCTCTCTCTCTCTCTCTCTCACACACACACAACTACATACACACACATGTGTATGCACACACACACACACACACACACACACACACACACACACACACACACACACACACACACACACACACACACACACACACACACACACACACACACACACACACACACACACACACAACTCTTAGTGCAGGTGTGTATTAAGCCCTGATGCTGTGGCACAGTTCTGACTGTACTTATCCTGCTCTCAGCTGCTTCTCTGACACCTCCTTCCAGCTGCTGAGAGTCACATGGAAAGCAGTGCATCGTGGGTAACAGTAGGACGTGCCAGGAGGACATTAATGGTATCCCTTTAAATCCGTTGTCTCTTTAGTAGGAATATTCCTATATTTTTCTTACCAGAACATACACATCATATACTGGGCCATTGACACATCTAACACACATGCACACGCTCATAGGCTCCTCATACACAAGCCCCTGGTGTGGCTTCGTTCATCACTCAGTTTTAAGCAGTGGTTATTGAGGCATTAAATATGTCTACACAGGGCTCAGTAAAGTGCTGTCAGATCAGTGTTCCCCTGTGACTGAAGACGGGGTCTCTGTTTGCATACAGACAGGTTGGGAGACTGGGAACATCTGCTGATCCGAGGAGCTGAAGCCGTAACCGGGGCGCCCGACACTCGGGCGTTAGTGCCATTATGGGATGTCACTGCTGAAGAGAGGCAGCCCTTCAGCGGGATTACAGAGATTCCCGGAGAAATTGAGTGGAATTGGAAATGGGGGTCCACGATTCAGGGATTCAGATTCTCTCCTGTGTGTGCCAGGAGATGTGTGTGTGTGTGTGTGTGTATGTGTGTGTGTGTGTGTGTGTGTGTGTGTGTGTGTGTGTGTGTGTGCATGTGTGCATGTGTGTGTGTGTGTGTGTGTGTGTGAGGCACGTGACAGGAACAAACACACACTTGCATGCATGCAGGCACACACACATGCTCACACAAAAATGTAAATGTGTTAAAATGTATAGCTTCAGATGTGCTTTAGTGAGGTACAGGGAATCCTGTGAACCTAGTATCAGAATTCACTGTTTCTGCTGATATGTTTAGCGCTACTGCGTTTTCCATATAGAAACCAGGAGACCAGTACAGCAGAGGCCATCCATGTCATCTGCCCTTCCCATCTCCATACCTCCTCCCTTCTCCTTCTTATGAGGGAGGGGCAGGCAGTCAGGTTCCCCTCTGGGATCCCCTCTCCCAAGTCCTTAAAGTAAACACACTCTCGCTGACCCTGCCAAGGGAGCGACCATTAACACCCCAGCCTTCAGCCCAGAGGTCACCCAGCCTTCAGCCCAGAGGTCACCGAGGTCACAGAGGGGCAGCCTGCAGTAATAGAGGGATGGCAGAGAGCTGGTTAGGATTGGGGGTGGGGAAGCTGATCCTGGATCTGTACCTAGGTCACTGGATAATAAAGAGATATATGCTGCTCTTGTGGTTTATTCCTGCACCCAACATACTGACCCAGACACTTCCATAAAGAGGCAGAGCAGAGAGACCCGCCGTCCCCTACAGTGATGCCCAAGTGGGGTAGACGCGGCCCCGCTGTCACCTGGGCTGGTGGATGGGAAGCCATGGGTGTCTGCTCACGGGCTAACCAGCCATCCTGGAGAACAGGCACGGAGAGCAGACAGGGCGAAGAAAGGATAGAGCTATGCTCCACGTAAAAAAAAACAATAAAAAAAAAACATAAACGAGGGTGAACCGGGCATGTTTCAGAGTTCACAAGCAAGAGCAAACAGTTAAAAACAGCAAAGAGCACTTCACAAAATGGAAAAATAAGATATCTACACTTCAGGATTCACAGCAAATTACAAGACTCTGTTTCAGCCCGTCCACTAGTGAGTGACATCACAAGTCTCATGGAGATGCCGGATCTTAATTTGACCTCTTTCTTTCGCAGGAGGAAAAATAATCCTGCAGTAGCAGGATTTGAATATCTGAAGAAATATTTAGAATGGCCGCCTGGGGGCAGCTGAAGTGGTGTTTGTGTGTACAATGCAGTACCTTATGTAGGCCAATTCACAACTCGTGAATTATTTTGTGGATTATAATAAATTGACATTTTATAGTAGATGTAGATGCATTTTACATCAGGGAAAATCAGTTGTTTTAGGTCAATTGTTGTACTATATGTTGAAGACAACCAAAAGGCAGAATAAATTATTGGTTTCCTCAATGCCCGTGTGGTCCAGCCGTTAAAACCGTCCCACTGCCCCTTGACTCATGGATGAACGTCTTTTTTTGACGCATTAATTCCTCGTGGTTACAGGGTTAAAACAAACAGTAGCCCATTATGGGGTTCCACACCTTTCATTACGTGACAATGGATAGGCTAATGGGTAGCCTGTAGAATGTAGTCTATTGGAATGTAATCAAATAACAAGGCGCCTATTGCAACTATCGATGGCATTAGATCATCGCCAGCTGATGTCTCGTTAAACGATCAATATGCTCTAAATTCACCAGCGCAGCTGATCTCAATTGCAACCATTAATCGTCACATCAATAACGCTGCTTTAAAAGAGGATGTCGGTGTTACCCTTAGTCCTGCTTGCAACCAAAGTGTCATGACTTCGGTCTGATCTGCTGTGTTTTTGTCTTTTCTCTGTGTGTTGTGGTCTTTTGAGCACATGTGCTTTGTTTTGACAGCTCTGCTGCTATTGTGGCGTCTCTCCTCCCACTCGTTATCCTTAACTATCCTTG
This sequence comes from Brachymystax lenok tsinlingensis, assembly GCA_030435695.1. Lineage (NCBI taxonomy): Eukaryota > Metazoa > Chordata > Actinopteri > Salmoniformes > Salmonidae > Brachymystax > Brachymystax lenok. The sequence goes on from CM059796.1 coordinate 28,925,748, forward strand.
TTCACTTCACACTTGTTGTCAATTTATTCCTCATTATCTCCCCTATTTTAGATCCTTTTGTGTTCAGTCTTTTGTCAGACCGTTGTTGTGCGTGAGGCCTTTCTCGTGACCTGGTTAGCCTTGCCCTGTCTTGCTCCTTCAAACCCTTCGTGTGCTTTTGCTCTCCTGACCCAGTGGATATTTTTTGGACTTTCTCTTTTTTTGGGGTTCCTGTTATATTTTATCTTGAACCTTTTGAGAGCAAAATAAAACACTCTTTTACCTGCAACTGAATCCGTGACCCTCCCTGACACAAAGTCTTTCAAGATATGTTCGCCCTCTGGTTGGTGTTGTCATCGGAACAACTTAGTGCTTTTGGTACAAAATAATACAAGTTTTTCCTTTTCTACCACAACAAATCTACTGTGGCAATTTCCCCGACACTTTGTATGAATGGAAACTAATGTTGGTGTAGCCTACTGTTATTATTTTATTAGTTTCCTATTTATGTTATCCCAAAAGTGTCTGATATGGTCATTTCTTATCAAGATCGGGGGTGTAAATACATCTAGTATTTAGATCTTTGTGCCAGAAGGACATCGGCCTGAAACAAACCCCCACTGACATGGTAGGTCTATATGTGCCCTGAAGGCAGCAGTCCTAACCACTAGAACACCCCAGGCCATGATTGGACAATATTCTGACCTTAGAATACACTTGACACTTGTCGTAGCCTAGGGGAGATCAATATCTATCTTGTGTTATTAAGCTTCATGAAGCGACGGTTGTTGATGTGTATGGCTGCATTTCAGATAAATGTTCTGTATATTTGAATGTTGCAGTAATAGAACCTAGGCCTAGCGTTTTAGCGAGCGAGAGAGAATATTATTTTGATAGCAAGCCCCTGATCCCAATGACTCGACTGCCCCTGCCATGAGAGAAAGTTAACTACTCTTTTTCAGGGACTCACTAGGCTCATTTGAATATTCTGATTCAGCAGAAGAATCATCTGCAACAAAAGATCAAGTTAACATCCGACATCTGTAATTCACCCCTAACGATTACAGGGGCATAGACGTCGTTCTCTGTAGCCGGGTGCACCCTTTTCCCTGTGGGCCCTGGTCAAAAGTAGTGCACTATAAAGGGACTAGGGTGCTATTAGGGAAGCATCCCAGGCTTCAGGACATCTCATTCGCATCGGAAACGGTCTGGGAACTGCTTTACTGGATGGATTCATACCAGGGCCCAGCGTCCTCTAACCAGTGATTGAATGCCTGTGTGCATGTGTTGAGCCGACTCGGCAGGGATCTGTCAGGGGACTCATGAAGGAGGCAGGTCTGAATAAAGCGTGGGATAAGACAGCAGAGTGTGTGTGTAAGGGTTGGGGGGGTTGGTAGTGCATGTGTCATGTGTTTGTGTGTGTTCACAGTCACACACGTTTGTGTGTGTGTGTGTGCGCGCACATCGCATGTGTGTCCATTTGTAAGGTGTGTCCGTGTGTGTGTATTGTCATAGTCATATACTGTAGCTTATGAAGAGCATGTGTAAATAACGACCTGAGACAGATGTGGTTTACGTCCCAACAGGCATCCTATTCCCTAATAGAGCCCTATGGGAGTGGTGGAAAAAGTACCCAATTGCCATACTTGAGTAAAAGTAAAGATACCTTAATAGAAAATGACTCAAGTGAAAGTCACTCAGTAAATGTTTAATGTATTTTTTTTTAAATATACTTAAGTATCAAAAGTAAAGGTTTAAATCCTTTCAAATTCCTCATACTAAGCAAACCAGGTGGCACTTCTTTTTTTCTTTTGTTTTATGGATAGCCAGGGGCAAACTCCAACACTTATGAAATAATTGACAAACTAAGCATTTGGGTTTAGTGAGTCCGCCAGATCAAAGGCAGTAGGGATGACCAGAGATGTTTTCTTGATAAGTGTGTGAATTGGACCATTTTCCTGTCCTGCATTCAATATGTAACCAGTACTTTTGGGTGTCAGGGAAAATGTATGGAGTAAAAAGTACATTATTTTCTTTAGGAATGTAGTGAAGTAAAAGTAAAAGTTGTCAAAAATACACATAGTACTTTACACCACTGCCTATATAGGGAATAGAGTGCACTATATAGGGAATAGGGTGCACTATATAGGTAATAGGGTGCACTATATAGGGAATAGGGTGCACTATATAGGGAATAGGGTGCACTATATAGGGAATAGGGTGCCATTTGGGACACATATGTGTGCTTTTCCCTGAACAGGCAGAGGATGGAGAGGGTTCTTATGTCATCATTATCCAGACAGACCGGGACAAATGTGGAACAATCTTGATAGCATGTCATGGAAAACATACTTTATAACGGATAAAGAGATCTAAACTATAAGCTCCATTTATACGCAATTGACGATTCCAGTCTCATTCACTTTCACAGTTGCCATTTTCTTAAGCAACAGGGTGCAAACAAAGAACAGGGCCTTGACAAGTGTGTTGTTTGGGAAAGAAGTGAACAGAGTCAGTAGACGTAAGCCTAATGTATACCATATGCTATATTACACAACGTAAGAGCTACAGTTAGCTAAGCAGAAATGCACAAACGTGTGTTGCCTCACAATTTACAACTCCACGCAGATACGCAGGTTCTGCTTTTTTGAGTAGCTAATTGCGTTCTTGCATTGCATGTGAATTAGGCTTTACACAGTCACTGTATGTCTGCCTGAAAAAACTGAAGTCAGTCTGACTGAATGTCTTTGCTGAAATCTGGAAAATTCTACTGCGGTGGTGTAGGTTAAATGGCTGGAGCAGCTGTAGCCACGATAAGATCCCCTACATTTAATTTATGAGGACATAAGCTTTAGAGCAGAGGCAGCCTAACTCTAACCTACACTGGTACCCAACCATTGATCGAAGGTGAAACGAAGCATACCAGTTTGTATTCCAGGCTAGCACATTGGTTGTAAAATAGGAGCCGGGAAGTTGTGGGACATAAAACAGGCACCTTTAAATGTAATATTGATTTACAAACAACATACTAAACACTGTTTGGTTACGGATCGTTAATTCCGGGCCCTCATCGAATCGCACTTGGCTGAACTGGGAGTGCATACCAAATGAAACCCTATTTCCTTGATAGTGCACTATTTTTGATCAGAGCCGTATGGGCCGTAGTCAAAAGTTGTGCACTATAAAGGGAATAAGGTTTCATTTAAACTGAGATCAGTGGACTGGGGGTGGCAGTAAGGGTAGACGTAGACACATGCAACAAGTATAGGGTGTCCTGGTGTCTAGACAGCCAGCTATACAGTAGCACCCAGAGTAGAGGACTGATTTTATAACAAAGGGATAGATTACCACAACGCAATACAGCATCAATGTCTTGATAAGAGGTGGCGAGAAGATTGTTTTTCATTTCTCTCTATTGCTGAGGAATGAATGATGGTGAGGGAACCATTTTATATCTGTGTCCAACACATTCAGAGAAGCTGTAAAAACATGCATAAAGGTGGTTCTTGAGGTGTCCAGTGACCGTTGAATGTATTTAAGATTTTTACTACCAAAAGTCAGAAATACTAATTGATTATTACAAATAACCATTCCCACTTTGAACAAAACAAATTTTAAGGCTTACCGAAGCCTTCATAAACTCTTTATAAGACATAAGCTATGAACAAGCTGTGATGTATCTAAGCGGATTTCATCAATGAAGACTCCAAATTTCCAGAAAGTAAATGACTGTATACTAAAAATAATTACATTTCATAGAACGTAAGGGCCATATGGGTTACGAAGTAGCTTATCAATGCTATTGTTCCAAACTGTTGGCAAACTGCTGAGTCACCGGGGGTCCTTCATTATGGTAATGCTTTAAAACCTCTTATAGCCAGGCTCGCTAAATGTTATCACAAAATGGCTCCCAGACCACTGTCTGATGTACTTACAGAGGCAAGACACTGCTGCAGCGAAGATGGCTTCCATACGCATTGTCTAACCACTTCCACATGAACGGCATACAACTGCAGGAAAGCCGTACTCCCTCCCAGAGTCATAAACTTGGTTGGTTTTGTATCCTTACTGAGATCCAACTCCAAACCATATGCAATAGCCATATCCACGAAGAGTAAGCATATTTTATGCTAATGTTTCTGCTGGAATAATTCCACCCTTCTCCTTTGCATGTTTCCTGCTGTATCAGAGCTATTTACATTTCATGAGCTCACTAACCTTTTGTGTCGCTCACCATTGACTTGTCACTGCCTTGATTTATTGGGCCAGTGCTTTCCATGCAGTGTGGTAGTTAAGAACCCTGTGCCTGCTAGAAATGAAAATGTACATAGCAGTTAACAGGTGGCGAGTAGTTTAATGGTGGTAATTGCTTCATGGCACGTGTAGCAGGAGGGGAGGTGTTTGACCGCGGTTGCTCTGAGCTCTGAGAGTCGCATGAAGCATCCCAGGAGGCCTGTGTGTGTGTGTGTGTCATGTGTCTATATGTGTGTATGTGTGTGTGTGTCTGAGAGAGGTTGTGTGTGTGTGTGTGTGTGTGTGTGTGTGTGTGTGTGTGTGTGTGTGTGTGTGTGTGTGTGTGTGTGTGTGTGTGTGTGTGTGTGTGTGTGTGTGTGTGTGTGTGTGTGTGTGTGTGCAGGCGTATGTGTTACTGGAGTCAGTGTGAAAGGTCAGCCTGTGCCCTCTGTAGCCCCGATGAAATGGTCATCAACACTCCTTTAAAGTCTTCACCGTCTGGGAGATAACTGGTTAGGATTGGCACCATGACTAAAGGACTGCTCATCAAATTAAGGGTTTGTAAGTGTAATAAAACATTTCCTTTTTATTTTCTAACTTTATAGGCATAGTATTTAAGTTTCACCTTCATAGTATTTGGGGTCGTACAGTCTTTATATCAGTAGGAGTCCAATTAAAAGTGTTGTCCAATCTCAGGCCCTCTGAGACATCTCTGCAGCCTATGAGAGATCAGATAGTGGGTCTATAAAATATGCCCTCTCTCTTATAATTGAATGGAATAGAACAGTGCTGTGAAGCTCTAAATGTATGGCTCTGGAATAAAGGTGTTTGTGTCCTCTCCTCAAGGACAGACGGAGATGAACTCTTAAATGTCCGCCTGACAGCCATGCAAATGGAAGAGTTTTGGAATGTTCCACTAGCCAAAACAGATGGGCCTATCAGGCCCCTTCTCTTCTCCCTGAGGGAATGACATCACCACATATGGCCACCTTTTGATTTATATCTTTTCAGAGTGATGGTTGGTTGGGAGGACAGAAAGAGGAGGGGCATGGGGCTGTCAGTCAAATGAGAATAGAATGTTCAGACTAAAGATATGAACAGGCAAGCACTAGTGTGAACATTTTCATGGTAAAAACAAGATGACTGGATTTATACATTGAAGAGTGTTTATAAACTCAGCAAAAAAAGAAACGTCCCTTTTTCAAAGATAATTCGTAAAAATCCAAATTACTTTACAGATCTTCATTGTAAAGGGTTTAAACACTGTTTCCCATGCTTGTTCAATGAACCATAAACAATTAATGAACATGCACCTGTGGAACGGTCGTTAAAAGACACTAACAGCTTAAAGACGGTAGGCAATTAAGGTCACAGTTATGAAAACCTAGGACACTAAAGAGGCCTTTCTACTGACTCTGAAAAACACCAAAAGAAAGATGCCCAGGGTCCCTGCTCATCTGAGTAAACGTGCCTTAGGCATGCTGCAAGGAGACATGAGGACTGCAGATGTGGCCAGGGCAATACATTGCAATGTCTGTACTGTGAGACGCCTAAGACAGCGCTACAGGGAGACAGGACAGACAGCTGATTGTCCTCGCAGTGGCAGACCACGTGTAACAACACCTGCACAGGATTGGTACATCCGAACATCACACCTGCGGGACAGGTACAGGATGGCAACAACAACTGCCCGAGTTACACCAGGAACGCACAATCCCTCCATTAGTGCTCAGACTGTCCGCAATAGGATGAGAGACGCTGGACTGAGGGCTTGTAGGCCTGTTGTAAGGCAGGTCCTCACCAGACATCACCGGCAACAACGTCGCCTATGGGCACAAACCCACCGTCGCTGGACCAGACAGGACTGGCAAAAAGTGCTCTTCACTGACGGTCGTGGTTTTGTCTCACCAGGGGTGATGGTCGGATTCGCGTTTATCGTCGAAGGAATGAGTGTTACACCGAGGCCTGTACTCTGGAGCGGGATCGATTTGGAGGTAGAGGGTCCGTCATGGTCTGGGGCGGTGTGTCACAGCATCATCGGACTGAGCTTGTTGTCATTGCAGGCAATCTCAACGCTGTGTGTTACAGGGAAAACATTCTCCTCCCTCATGTGGTACCCTTCCTGCAGGCTCATCCTGACATGACCCTCCGGCATGACAATGCCACCAGCCATACTGCTCGTTCTGTGCGTGATTTCCTGCAAGACAGGAATGTCAGTGTTCTGCCATGGCCAGCGAAGAACCCGAATCTCAATCCCATTGAGCACGTCTGGGACCTATTGGATCGGAGGGTGAGGGCTAGGGCCATTCCCCCCAAGAAATGTCCGGGAACTTGCAGGTGCCTTGGTGGAAGAGTGGGGTAACATCTCACAGCAAGAACTGGCAAATCTGGTGCAGTCCATGAGGAGGAGATCTGGCCACACCAGATACTGACTGTTACTTTTGATTTTGACCCCCCTTTGTTCAGGGACACATTATTCAATTTCTGTTAGTCACATGTCTGTGGAACTTGTTCAGTTTATGTCTCAGTTGTTGAATCTTGTTATGTTCATACAAATATTTACAAATGTTAAATTTTCTGAAAATAAACGCAGTTGACAGACTTTTATTTTTTTGCTGAGTTTATTTGATGGCCAGTGGGACACTCATCTTGAACGTTTTATCAGGCCATGTGTATGAGTCTTGTGTCTTGTGTCTTGTGTGTGTGAGTGTGTGTGTGTGTGTGTGTGTGGTGTCTTGTGTGTGTTTGTGTTTGTGTTGTGTGACTGTGTGGTGTCTTGTGTATTGTCTTCAAATCAAATCGAACTGTATTAGTCACATGCACCGAATACAACAGGTGTAGACCTTACCGTGAAGTGCTTACAAACCAACTGCAGTTTTAAGAAAATACTAAATAAACTAAAGTAAAAAAAAATTAACACAATAAAATAACAATAGCAAGGCTATATACAGGGGGTACCGGTACCGAGTCAATGTGCGGGGGTATAGGTTAGTTGAGGTCATTTGTACAAGTTGGTAGGGGTAAAGTGACTATGCATAAATAAAAACAGCAAGTAGCAGCAGTGTAAAAACATAGGTGGGGGTCTGAGTAGCCATTTGATTCATTGTTCAGCAGTCTTATGGCTTGGGGGTAGAATCTGTTAAGGAGCCTATTGGACTTAGACTTGGCTCTCCGGTACTGCATAATTGTGCGGTAGCAGAGAGAACAGTCTGTGGCTGGAGTCTTTGACAATCTTTTGGTTCTTCCTCTGACACTACCTAGTATATAGGTCCTGGATGGCAGTGATGTACTGGGCTGGAGGCACTACCCTCTGTAGCTCCTTACGGTCGGATGCCGAGCAGTTGCCATACCCGAGGATCTGGGGACCCATGACAAATCTTTTCAGTCTCCTGAGGGGAAAAATAATTGTCATGCCCTCATCACAACTTTCTTGGTGTGTTTGGACCATGATAGTTTGTTGGTGATGTGGACACCAAGGAACTTGAAACTCTCGACCCGCTCCACTACAGCCCCGTCGATGTGATCCTTTTCCTGTAGTCAACAATCATTTATTTTGTCTTGCTCACATTGAGGGTTCTTGTCCTGGCACCACACTGCCAGGTCTCTGACCTCCTCCCTATAGGCTGTCTCATTGTTGGTGATCAGGCCTACCACTGTTGTGTCGTCAGCAAGCTTAATGATGGTGTTAGAGTCGTGCTTGGCCACGCAGTTGTGGGTGAACAGGGAGTACAGGAGGAGACTAAGTACACACCCCTGAGGGGCCCCCGTGTTAAAGATCAGGGTGGCAGATGTGTTGTTGCCTACCCTTACCACCTGGGGGCAGCCCATCAGGAAGTCCAGGATCCAGTTGCAGTGGAAGGTGTTCAGTCCCAGGGTCCTTAGCTTAGTGATGAGCTTTGTGGGCACTATGGTGTTGAACGCTGAGCTGTAGTCAATGAACAGCATTCTCACTCCTTTCGTCTAGGTGAGAAAGGGCAGTGTGGAGTGCAATTGACATTGCGTCATCTGTTGGGGCGCTATGCGAAGTGGAGTGCGCCTACGGTTTCCGGGATGATGGTGTGATCCATTACCAGCCTTTCAAAGAACATCATGGCTACCGACTTAAGTGCTACAGGGCAGCGGTCATTTAGGCAGGTTACCTTCGCTTTCTTGGGCACAGGGACTATGGTGGTCTGCTTGAAACATGTAGGTTTTTGTCTATTCTGTGTGTGTGTGTGTGGGGGTGTCTTGTGGTGTGTGGTGTGGTGTGTGTGGTGTGGAGTGGTGTGTGTGGTGTGGTGTGTGTTTTTAGACGGAGGTGCTTTCTGTGCCCTTGAGTGCCATGCATATAGGGACCTATATATTTGGATCCTTTTTTTGGAAATTTGATTGGTGAATTCACCAATTTGTTTGTGTGTGGTGTGTGTGTGGTGTGGTGTGTGTGGTGTGGTGTGGAGAGGTGTGTGTGGTGTGGAGTGGTGTGTGTGGTGTGGTGTGTGTGGTGTGGAGTGGTGTGTGTGGTGTGGTTTTTGTGGTGTGGTGTGTGGGGTTTGGTGTGTGTTGTGTGGTGTGTGTGGTGTGGTGTGGTGTGCGTGGTGTGTGCATGGTGTGTGTGGTGTGGTGTGTGTTTGGAGAAGGAGGTGCTTTCTGTGCCTTTGAGTGCCATGCATACAGGGACCTATATTTTACATTTGAGATTCTCAAAGTAGCCACACTTGTGGTGTGTGTGGTGTGTGTGGTGTGGTGAGGAGAGGAGAGGTGTGGTGGGTGTGGAGTGGTGTGTGTGGTGTGGTGTGGTTTGGTGTGGTGTGTGTGGTTTGGTGTGGTGTGTGTGGTGTGGTTTGTGTGGTGTGGTGTGTGTGTTGGGGTGTTTGTAGTGTGTTTTTGGTGTGTGTGGTGTGGTGTGGTGTGCGTGGTGTGTGCATGGTGTGTGTGGTGTGGTGTGTGTTTGGAGAAGGAGGTGCTTTCTGTGCCCTTGAGTGCCATGCATACAGGGACCTTAGAAATATTTGGATCCTTTTTTTGGATATTTGATTGGTGAATTCACCAATTGTGTGTGGTGTGGTTTGGTGTGTGGTGTGGTGTGTGTGGAGTGGTTTGGCGTGTGTGTTGTGGTGTGTGTGGTGTGGTGTGTGTATGGTGTGTGTGGTGTGGTGTGTGTTTGGAGATGGAGGTGCTTTCTGTGCCTTTAAGTGCCATGCATACAGGGACCGTGGAAATATTTAGATCCTTTTATTGGAATTTTGATTGGTGGATTCAAATGTAGTGTTTTAAGTGTGTGTGTGATTGTGCATAGTACATATGTTCGCACATGTGTATCCCTGTGTAAGACAGACAGACAGACAGAAAGAGCTAACATGAAACTGACAGTGAAGAAGACTACATTTGAGAAAAAGAGAGAGATAGAGACACGATAATATAGACCGACAGAATGAGAGGGGGATGCGGCAGGGAGGTGGTGCTCTCCCGCTGTGGTTTCTGGCAGCTCACATTGGAGACCTGTCATTCCAGCAGCAGGGACTCCAGCCACTACACGGCATTCAGCAGAGACACGGCAGGGGAGACAAATAAATCACTGGAACACACACAGCCCAGCTAAGCTTGGCCACTATGCTACGGCTAACACAGACGGTCCAGCTAAGTACACCCGCTTGGCTATGGCCACGGCTAACCTTGGCCATGGTCTGCTTGGCTAAGGATGGGCATAGCATGCCTGCTTCGGCTAACACATACTGCAAAGCTTGGCTTAGCATATACCTGCTATGACTAACACAGCTCAACTTCTTAAGCCTGCTACGTCTAACACACACAGTGCATCTTGGCATGAGCGTGTCTGCTAGGCTACAACTTAAACACACAGGCCAGCTCTGCGCACCCGGTATGGCTAACACACACAGGCTATGGCTAACATATACAAGTTCCAAGTTTTCTTAGTTGTATGTACAGGATACACATGGTATACACCGTCCAACGAAATGCTTACTTGCAGGTTCCTTCTCGACAATGCAACAACAATAACAAATAATAAATGACAAGATTACCAACAGAGTAAATGGCTCAGTAGAATAGAATAAACATTTAAGCATCAGTATAATAAAGGAAGGCGCAATTTATAGTCCAATATTTACACGTTTGGAGTAAGACGGGATTGGGGGACAAGTGTTTAAATTGTGCAGTAATTTAGCAATCTTAATAAGAGTCTGGTAGCAGCAGTTGTGATGTGTGTGTAGCATGAATATACAGTACCCGTCAAATGTTTGGAAACACCTACTCATAAGGGTTTTTCTTTATTTTTACTATTTTCTACATGGTAGAATAATAGTAAGACAGCAACACAACACAATATGGAATCATGTAATAACCAAGAAAGTCTTAAACAAATATATTTTACATTTGAGATTCTCAAAGTAGCCACACTTTGCCTTGATGGCAGCTTTCCACATTGGCATTCTCTCAACCAGCTTCATGAGGAATGCTTTTCCAACAGTCTTGAAGGAGGTCCCACATACAGTGCTGTGAAAAAGTGTTTGCCCCTTCCTGATTTCTTATTGTTTTGCACATTTGTCACACTTAAATGTCTCAGATCAACAAACAAAATTTAATATTACACAAAGATAACCCAAGTAAACACAAAATGCAGTGTTTAAGGTATAATTGTATTTATTAAGGGAAAAAAGCTATCCGAACCTTCATGGCCCTATGTGAAAAAGTAATTGCCCCCTAAACCTAATAACTGGTTGCCCCCCACCCTCAGCAGCAACAACTGCAATCAAGCGTTTGCGATATCTGGAAATGAGTCTTTCACATCGCTGTGGAGGAATATTGGCCCACTCTTCTTTGCAGAATTGTTTTAATTCAGCCACATTGGAGGGTTTTCCAGCCGAACCGCCTTTTTAAGGTCACGCCACAGCATCTCAATCAAATTCAAGTCTGGACTTTGACTAGGCCACTCCAAAACCTTCATTTAGTTTTTTTTAAGCCATTCAAAGGTGGACTTGCTGGTGTGTTTTGGATCATTGTGCTGGTGCAGAACCCAAGTGCGCTTCAGCTTGGGGGTAAGGCTCTGTGATAGACAAGTTTCCTGTTCAGGAGGTGTACTTGTACATCAAGCTGCCTCACGCTACAGAATCAGGAGACGGGCTCCTGCCCAACGGGCCGTTCTATCATAACCTTGAGGTCACTAACTGATGGCCGGACATTCTCCTTGAGGATTTTTTGGTAGAGAGCAGAATTCATGGTTCCATCAATCACAGAAAGTCATCCGGGTCCTGAAGCAGCAAAGCAGCCCCAGAAAATCACACTACCACCACCATATTTGACTGTTGGTATGATGTTCTTTTTCTGAAATGCTGTGTTACTTTTACGCCAGATGTAACGGGACGCACACCTTCCAAAAAGTGTGGTGGTGTGTGTGGTGTGGTATAGTGTTTAGTGTGGTGTGTGTTGTGGTGTGGTGTTTGTGGTTTGTGTCTCGTCAGTCCACAGAATATTTTCCCAAAAGTCTTGGGGATCATCAAGATGCTTTTTTTCCAAAAGTGAGACGAGCCTTTATGTTCTTTTTGGTTAGCAGTGGTTTTCGCCTTGGAACTCTGCCATGGATGCCATTTTTGCCCAGTCTCTTTCTTATGGTTGAGTCATGAACACTGACCTTAACTGAGGCAAGTGAGGCCGGCAGTTCTTTAGATGTTGTTGTGGGTTCTTTTGTGACCTCTTGGATGAGTCGTAGCTGCGCTCTTGGGGTGATTTTGGTAGGCCGGCCACTCCTGGGAAGGTTCACCACCGCTCCAAATTTTCTCCATTTGTGGATAATGGCTCTCACCGTGGTTCGCGGGAGTCCCAAAGCTTTAGAAATGTCTGGGTAACCCTTTCAATTATTTTGTTTCTCATCTGTTCCTGAATTTCTTTGGATTGCTTTTTGAGTTCTTTTGGCCTACTTCACTTTGTCAGACAGGTTCTATTTAAGTGATTTCTTGATTCAACAGGTCTGGCAGTAATCAGGCCTGGGTGTGGCTAGTGAAATTGAACTCAGCTTTCCAAAAGATGTGATTAAGCACAGTAAATTCATGATTTAACAAGGGGGGGCAATTACTTTGTCACATAGGACCACGAAGGTTCGGATTTCTTTTTCCCTTAGTAAATACAATTATCACTTAAACTGCATTTTGTGTTTACTTGGGTTATCTTTGTGTAATATTAAAATGTGTTTGTTTATCTGAAACATTTAAGTGTGACAAATGTGCACAAAAATAAGAAATCAGTAAGGGGGCAAATACTTTTTCACAGCACTGTATGCTGAGCACTCATCCCAAACCATCTCATTTGGGTTGAGGTCGGGTGATTGTGGAGACCAGGTCATCTGATGCAGCACTCTATATCTCCCCTTGATCAAATAGCCCTTACACAGCCTGGAGGTGTGTTTTGGGTCATTGTCCTGTTGAAAAACAAATGATAGTCCCACTAAGTGCAAACCAGATGGGATGGCGTATAGCTGCTGAATGCTGTGGTAGCCATGCTGGTTAAGTGTGCCTTGAATTCTAAATAAATCACCGACAGTGTCACCAGCAAAGCACCCCCACACCATCAATCAATCAATCAAATGTATTTATAAAGCCCTTTTTACATCAGCCAATGTCACAAAGTGCTGTACAGAAATTCAGCCTAAAACCCAAAACAGCAAGCCATGCAGATGTAGAAGCGTCGTGGCTTGGAAAAACTCACTAGAAAGGCAGGAACTGAGGAAGAAACCTAGAGATGAACCAGGCTCTGAGGGGTGACCAGTCCTCTTCTGGCTATGTCAAGTGGAAATTATAACAGTACATGGCCAAGATGTTCAAACGTTCATAGATGACTAGCAGGGAGAGAGAATTAAAGGGAGCATTCTTAAAATTCACACAGGACACCGGATAAGTCAGGAGAATTACACCAGATACAACAGACTGGCCCTAGCCCCCCAATTGCAGCATAGATACTGAAGGCGGAGACAGGAGAGGTCGGGAGATACTCACACCTCCTCTTCCATGCTTCATGGTGGAAACCACACATGTGGAGATCATCCGTCCACCTACGGTGCGTCTCACAAAGAAACGGCAGTTGGAACCAAAAAAATCAAATTTGGACTCATCAGACCAAAGGACAGATTTCCACCGATCTAATGTCCATTGCTCATGTTTCTTGGCCCAAGCAAGTCTCTTCTTCTTATTGGTGTCATTTAGTAGTGGTTTCTTTGCAGCAATTCAACCATGAAGGCCTGATTCACACAGTCTCCTCTGAACAGTTGATGTTGAGATGGGTCTGTTACTTGAACTGCAATCTGAGGTGCAGTTAAGTCTAATGAATTTACCCTCTGCAGCAGAGGTTACTCTGGGTCTTCCTTGCCTGTGGCAGTCCTCATGAGAGCCAGTTCCATCAAATCAAATCAAATCAAGATGGCGTAGCAGTGCAGACGTGTTTTTGTTTGTCCCCTCGTGTACTTTGTATTTTTCGTCTTTTTTGTATATATTTAAATTTTATTTTCAATCTCTTTTCCATTTTTATATTAAATATATCTTCCGATAACCCGCCTCACCCATTGTGTTACCTAACCGCTATTTTTTTAGACCTTTTTAGACTGAATTCCATAGGGAGCTAGCGAGCTAACCAGCTATTTCAGTCACTGTTAGCCACCGCTAGCGGCCTTTAACCTACTGCACAGACACCAGCCTTTTTTAGCCCGGATAATACTTGCCAGCCTACCACCATCGGACTGTTTCTCCACCACAACGCCGGATCCCTGCCGTAAACCCTGGACCACTACACCTGATCTCCACAGCTAGCTAGCTGCCACTGAGTGGCTAATGCCCCTGCCCCAGAGCCAGCTCCAGCTAGCCGCGACCCAGACGCCTCTCCCGGCTAGCAACAATAATACCTCTCTCGCCATCTGGCTTGGTTCCCTCTCGTCACGACGCCCCGTCGTACCACCTCGACTGGTCTGCGGACGATTACTCCATCCGCTCTGCCTGCAACCGGCCTCCGTCGGACGTCGCAGCAGACGGTTCTACCAACCCCGGCCTGCTAACTCTTAACTTTAAACGCTGTGTCTCCTGCGTGCCGGCGTAGTAACGACTACCTTGCGGCTTCCCTGTCCCATCTACTGCTGTTCACTGGACCCTATGATCACTCGTCTACATAGCTGATGCCTGCAGGACTATTCATTAATCACGGTACTCCATTCTGTTTATTTTTATTTATTTATTTTATTTATCTGTCAGCCCCAGCCATGTACTCAGGCCCTGTGTGTTGCTAACCAACCCTCTGCCCATTCATCGCCAGTTTTACCTGTTGTTGTTGTCTTAGCTGACAAGCCTTGCGGTCTTACCCTTTGTTGTCCTAGCTAGCTCTCCCAACCAACACCTGTGTTTGCTTTATGCCTTGCTTTATGTCTCTCTCAAGTGTCAATATGCCCTGTTTACTGTTGTTTAGGGTAGTTATCATTGTGTTAGTTTACAGTGGAGCCCATAGGCCCACTATACATGCCTCAGATTCCTCCTTTGTCCCACCTCCCACACATGCGGTGACCTCCCCCAGTATTACCAGCACCTCCAGAGATGCAACCACTCTTATCATCACTCGGTGCCTGGGCTTACCTCCACTGTACTCTCACTCCACCATACCCCTGTCTGCACATTATACCCTGAATCTATTCTACCACGCCCAGAAATCTGCTCCTTTTATTCTCTGTTCCCAACGCATTAGACGTCCTGTTCTGATAGCCTTTAGCCGTACCCTCATCCTGCTCCTCCTCTATTCCTCGGGTGATGTGGAGGTAAACCCAGGCCCTGTAGCCCCCAGCACCACACCTATTCCCAGGCCCCAGGCACTCTCTTTTGTTGACTTCTGTAACCGTAAAAGCCTCGGTTTCATGCATGTTAACATCAGAAGCCTCCTCCCTAAGTTTGTTTTACTCACTGCTTTAGCACACTCCACCAACCCTGATGTCCTGGCCGTGTCTGAATCCTGGCTTAGGAAGGCCACCAAAAATTCTGAGATTTCCATACCCAACTACAACATTTTCCGCCAAGATAGAACTGCCAAAGGGGGGAGGAGTTGCAATCTATTGCAGAGATAGCCTGCATAGTTCTGTCATACTTTCCAGATCTATGCCCAAACAGTTCGAACTTCTAATTCTAAAAATGTATCTCTCCAGAAATAAGTCTCTCACTGTTGCCGCCTGCTATAGACCCCCCTCAGCTCCCAGCTGTGCCCTGGACTCCATGTGTGAATTGATTGCCCCCCCATCTATCTTCAGAGTTCGTTCTGTTAGGTGACCTAAACTGGGATATGCTTAACACCCCGGCAGTCCTACAATCTAAGCTAGATGCCCTCAATCTCACACAAATCATCAAGGAACCCACCAGGTACAATCCTAAATCTGTAAACATGGGCACCCTCATAGACATTATCCTGACCAACTTGCCCTCCAAATACACCTCTGCTGTTTTCAATCAGGATCTCAGCGACCACTGCCTCATTGCCTGCATCCGCTATGGGCCCGCGGTCAAACGACCACCCCTTATCACTGTCAAACGCTCCCTAAAACACTTCTGAGAGCAGGCCTTTCTAATCGACCTGGATTGGGTATCCTGGCAGGATATTGACCTCATTCCGTCAGTCGAGGATGCCTGGTCGTTCTTTAAAAGCAACTTCCTCACCATCTTAAATAAGCATGCCCCTTTCAAAAGATGTAGGACTAAGAACAGTTACAGCCCTTGGTTCACTCCAGACCTGACTGCCCTTGACCAGCACAAGAACATCATGTGGCGGACTGCTATTGCATCGAATAGTCCCCGCGATATGCAACTGTTCAGGGAAGTCAGGAACCAATACACGCAATCAGTCAGGAAAGCAAAGGCTAGCTTTTTCAAACAGAAATTTGCATCCTGTAGCTCTAACTCCAAAAAGTTTTGGGACACTGTCAAGTCCATGGAGAACAATAGCACCTCCTCCCAGCTGCCCACTGCACTGAGGCTAGGTAACACCACCGACAAATCCATGATAATCGAACATTTCAACAAGCATTTCTCTACGGCTGGCCATGCTTTCCTCCTGGCTACCCCAACCCCAGCCAATAGCTCCGCCCCCTCTGCATCTACTTGTCCAAGCCTTCCCAGCTTCTCCTTCACCAAAATCCAGATAGCAGATGTTCTGAAAGAGCTGCAAAATCTGGACCCGTACAAATCAGCTGGACTAGATAATCTGGACCCTCTCTTTTTAAAACTATCTGCTGCCATTGTTGCAACTCCTATTACCAGTCTGCTCAACCTCTCTTTGGTGTCGTCCGAGATCCCAAAGATTGGAAAGCTGCTGCGGTCATCCCTCTCTTCAAAGGGGTGACACCTAGACCCAAATTGCTATAGACCTATATCAATCCTGCCCTGCCTCTCTAAAGTCTTTGAAAGCTTACTTAATAAACAGATCATTGACCACTTCGAATCCCACCTTACCTTCTCCGCTGTGCAATCCGGTTTCCGAGCTGGTCACGGGTGCACCTCAGCCACGCTCAAGGTACTAAACGATAACATAACCGCCATCGATAAGAGACATTACTGTGCAGCCGTATTCATTGACCTGGCCAAGGCTTTCGACTCTGTCAATCACCACATCCATATCGGCAGACTCAACAGCCTTGGTTTCTCTAATGATTGCCTCGCATGGTTCACCAACTACTTTGCCGACAGAGTTCAGTGTGTTAAATCGGAGGGCCTGTTGTCCGGGCCTCTGGCAGTCTCTATGGGGGTGCCACAGGGTTCAATTCTTGGGCCGACTCTCTTCTCTGTATACATCAATGATGTCGCTCTTGCTGCTGGTGATTCTCTGATCCACCTCTATGCAGACGACACCATTCTGTATACTTCTGGCCCTTCTTTGGACACTGTGTTAACTAACCTCCAAACGAGCTTCAATGCCATTCAGCACTCCTTCCGTGGCCTCCAACTGCTCTTAAACGCTAGTATAACCAAATGCATGCTTTTCAACCGTTCGCTGCCTGCATCCGCCCGCCCGACTAGCATCACTACCCTGGACGGCTCTGACCTAGAATACGTGGACAACTACAAATACCTAGGTGTCTGGCTAGACTGTAAACTCTCCTTCCAGACTCACATTAAACATCTCCAATCCAAAATTAGATCTAGAATCGGCTTTCTATTTCGCAACAAAGCCTCCTTCACTCATGCTGCCAAACTTGCACTAGTAAAACTGACTATCCTGCCGATCCTCGACTTCGGCGATGTCATCTACAAAATAGCCTCCAACACTCTACTCAGCAAACTGGATGCAGGCTATCACAGTGCCATCTGCTTTGTCACCAAAGTCCCATATACTACCCACCACTGCGACCTGTATGCTCTAGTCGGCTGGCCTTCGCTACACACTCGTTGCCAGACCCACTGGCTCCAGGTCATCTACAAGTCCCTGCTAGGTAAAGCCCCGCCTTATCTCAGCTCGCTGGTAACCATAGCAGCCGCCTTATCTCAGCTCGCTGGTAACCATAGCAGCACCCACCCGTAGCACTCGCTCCAGCAGGTATATCTCACTGGCCACCCCCAAAGCCAATTCCTCTTTTGGCCGCCTTTCCTTCCAGTTCTCTGCTGCCAATGACTGGAACGAACTTCAAAAATCGTTGAAACTGGAGACACTTATCTCCCTCACTAGTTTCAAGCACCAGCTGTCAGAGCATCTCACAGATCACTGCACCTGTACATAGCCCAACCAACTACCCCATCCCCTACCATAGACATTTATTTATCTTGCTCCTTTGCACCCCAGTATTTTTACTTTGCACATTCATCTACTGCACATTTACCATTCCAGTGTTAAATTGCTATACTGTAGTTACTTTGCCACCATGGCCTATTTATTGCCTTATGTTCCTTATCCTACCTCATTTGCACACATTGTATATAGATTAGGTTTTTTTCCTACTGTATTATTGACTGTATGTTTGTTTCACTCCATGTGTAACTCTGTGTTGTTGTATGTGTCGAACTGCTTTGCTTTATCTTGGCCAGGTCGCAGTTGTACATGAGAACTTGTTCTCAACTTGCCTA
Organism: Brachymystax lenok tsinlingensis; assembly: GCA_030435695.1. Classification (NCBI taxonomy): domain Eukaryota; kingdom Metazoa; phylum Chordata; class Actinopteri; order Salmoniformes; family Salmonidae; genus Brachymystax; species Brachymystax lenok. Next base: position 28,944,023 of record CM059796.1, read on the forward strand.
CCTGGTTAAATAAAGGTGAAATAAAAAAAATTAAAAATATTATTTGTCACATACACATGGTTAGCAGATGTTAATGCGAGTGTAGCGAAAGGCTTCTGCTTCTAGTTCCGACCATGCAGTAGTATCTAACAAGTAATCTAACAAATTCACAACAACTACCTTATACACACAAGAGTAAAGGAATGAATACGAGTATGTACATATAAATATATGGATGAGCGATGGCTGACCGGCATAGGCAAGATGCAGTAGATGGTATGGAGTACAGTATATTCACATATATATATGAGATGAGTAATGTAGGATATGTAAACATTATATACAGTGGGGCAAAAAAGTATTTAGTCAGCCACCAATTGTGCAAGTTCTCCAACTTAAAAAGATGAGAGAGGCCTGTAATTTTCATCATAGGTACACTTCAACTATGACAGACGAAATGAGAAAAAGAAATCCAGAAAATCACATTGTAGGATTTTTAATTTATTTATTTGCAAATTATGGTGGAAAATAAGTATTTGGTCAATAACAAAAGTTTATCTCAATACTTTGTTATATACCCTTTGTTGGCAATGACAGAGGTCAAACGTTTTCTGTAAGTCTTCACAAGGTTTTCACACACTGTTGCTGGTATTTTGGCCCATTCCTCCATGCAAATCTCCTCTAGAGCAGTGATGTTTTGAGGCTGTCGCTGGGCAACACGGACTTTCAACTCCCTCCAAAGATTTTCTATGGGGTTGAGATCTGGAGACTGGCTAGGCCACTCCAGGACCTTGAAATGCTTCTTCTGAAGCCACTCCTTCGTTGCCCGGGCGGTGTGTTTGGGATCATTGTCATGCTAAAAGACCCAGCCACGTTTCATCTTCAATGCCCTTGCTGATGGAAGGTTTTCACTCAAAATCTCACGATACATGGCCCCATTCATTCTTTCCTTTACACGGATCAGTCGTCCTGGTCCCTTTGCAGAAAAACAGCCCCAAAGCATGATGTTTCCACCCCCATGCTTCACAGTAGGTATGGTGTTCTTTGGATGCAACTCAGCATTCTTTGTCCTCCAAACACGATTTAGTTGATTTTTACCAAAAAGTTCTATTTTGGTTTCATCTGACCATATGACATTCTCCCAATCCTCATCTGGATCATCCAAATGCTCTCTAGCAAACTTCAGACGGGCCTGAACATGTACTGGCTTAAGCAGGGGACACGTCTGGCACTGCAGGATTTGAGTCCCTGGCGGCGTAGTGTGTTACTGATGGTAGGCTTTGTTACTTTGGTCCCAGCTCTCTGCAGGTCATTCACTAGGTCCCCCCGTGTGGTTCTGGGATTTTTGCTCACCGTTCTTGTGATCATTTTGACCCCACGGGGTGAGATCTTGCATGGAGCCCCAGACTGAGGAAGATTATCAGTGGTCTTGTATGTCTTCCATTTCCTAATAATTGCTCCCACAGTTGATTTCTTCAAACCAAGCTGCTTACCTATTGCAGATTCAGTCTTCCCAACCTGGTGCAGGTCTACAATTTTGTTTCTGGTGTCCTTTGACAGCTCTTTGGTCTTGGCCATAGTGGAGTTTGGAGTGTGACTGTTTGAGGTTGTGGACAGGTGTCTTTTATACTGATAACAAGTTCAAACAGGTGCCATTAATACAGGTAACGAGTGGAGGACAGAGGAGCCTCTTAAAGAAGAAGTTACAGGTCTGTGAGAGCCAGAAATCTTGCTTGTTTGTATGTGACCAAATACTTATTTTCCACCATAATTTGCAAATAAATTCATTAAAAATCCTACAATGTGATTTTCTGGATTTCTTTTCCTCATTTTGTCTGTCATAGTTGAAGTGTACCTATGATGAAAATTACAGGCCTCTCTCATCTTTTAAGTGAGAGAACTTGCACAATTGGTGGCTGACTAAATACTTTTTTGCCCCACTGTAAATGGCATTGTTTAAAGTGGCTAGAGCCATTATTTCATCCAATTCTAATTATTAAAGTGGCTAGAGATTTGGGTCGATGGCCGAATGGCATAGGCAAGATTCAGTAGATGGTTTAGAGTACAGTGTATACATTTGATATGAGTATGTCGGATACGTAAACATTTTATACAAAATTGTTTAAAGTGGCTAGTGATACATTGTTACATCCAATTCCTATGTATAAAGTGGCTAGAGATTTAAGTCAGTATGTTGGCAGCAGCCACTCAATGTTAGTGATGGCTATTTAAAACTTGTTGGGGATGAGCAGCTGAGGGGTCGGTTTTGGAGAGTCTGGCGTGCCTAAAGTAAAATGCTTTCCACGCAGGCTCAGAAAATAGGATATGCACATAATTAGTACTATTGGATAGGAAACACTCTGAAGTTTCCAAAAGTGTTAACATTTTGTCTGTGAGTGTAACACAACTCATTTGGCAGGCAAAAACCAGAGAAAATTCCATCCGGAAATTGCATTCTGGTGGCTTATGGCTCACTTAGAGAGACTGCCTATTGAAAAGTATTTATACCAGGACACTGAATGTAGTACCTATTGCTTCCACTGGATTTCAGCAGTGTATAGGTAAAGTTTAATGGAAATCGGAACCATTGTGTTCAATCGGTAGACGTTTTAGTCAGGGGAGCTATTTTTCAGTTGCACGTTTTTGGGCGCACGTTTGGCTGAGCGGTCCACTTTATTTGACTTATATAACGTTTAGATGACCATCCAAGTGAAAGATTATCACTTTTATTCATAAAAGATAAGCTAAGGTTGCATTTTAATTGGTTTTTGTTTTGTTGAGGGAAAGTTTATAGGTTTAAATGAACGCGTTCACTTCACGTTGGATTTTCTGAACACAAGATGCCAACCAAAAGGAGATTTAAGGATATAATAAATTACTTTTTCTAACCAAATACCCATGGATTGTCTTCGTTGGACACTTAGGAAGCCCTCTGCAGAAGTTCTACAAAAGGTAAGGCACAGGTTTTCCCTGTGAAATGCATTTTCAATCGACCGCGCTGGCTAAAGATTTCACGGTTGTGGAAAATATTGCTACCCTCAAACAATTAAATGTAGTGCTTTCGCCGTAAAGCCTTTTTGAAATCCGACAACGCTGTGATATTGCCAAGAAGCAGAGCTTTTGATGAGTATGAAACACTTGTATATTGGTGCATTTTTAATAATTCAACTTTTGGATTTTGTCTTGCTTGCGCACCAAATCACCTTGCTGATCCCTAAGAAGTTTTAACAGTCTGATGGCCTTGAGGTAGAAGCTTTTTTTCAGTCTCTCGGTCCCAGATTTGATGCACCTGTACTGACCTCGCCTTCTGGATGATAGCGGGGTAAACAGGCAGTGGCTCGGGTGGTTGTTGTCCTTGATGATCTTTTTGGCCTTCCTGTGACATCGGGTGGTGTAGGTGTCCCGAAGGGCAGGTAGTTTACCCCCGGTGATGCGTTGTGCAGTCCTCACTACCCTCTGGAGAGCCTTACGGTTGTGGGCGGAACAGTTGCTGTACCAGGCGGTGATACAGCCCGACAGGATGCTCTCGATTGTGCATCTGTAGAAATTTGTGAGTGATTTTGGTGACAAGCCGAATTTCTTCAGCCTCCTGAGGTTAAAGAGGCGCTTTTTGCGCCTTCTTCACCACGCTGTCTGTGTGGGTGGACCAATTCAGTTTGTCCGTGATGTGTACGCCGAGGAACTTAAAACGTTCCACCTTCTCCACTACTGTCCCCTCGATGTGGATAGGGGGGGGGTGCTCCCTCTCCTGTTTCCTGAAGTCCACGATCATCTCCTTTGTTTTGTTGACATTGAGTGAGAGGTTATTTTCCTGACACCACACTCCGAGGGCCCTCACCTCCTCCCTGTAGGCCGTCTCGTCGTTGTTGGTAATCAAGCCTACCACTGTAGTGTCGTCAGCAAACTTGATGATTGAGTTGGATGCGTGCTTGGCCACGCAGTCATGGGTAAACAGGGAGTACAGGAGAGGGCTGAGAACGCACCCTTGTGGGGCCCCAGTGTTGAGGATCAGCGGGGTGGAGATGTTGTTTCCTACCCTCACCACCTGGGGCCGGCCCGTCAGGAAGTCCAGGACCCAGTTGCACAGGGCTGGGTCGAGACCCAGGGTCTCGAGCTTAATGACGAGCTTGGAGGGAACTATGGTGTTAAATGCTGAGCTGTAGTCGATGAACAGCATTCTTACATAAGTATTCCTCTTGTCCAGATGGGTTAGGGCAGTATGCAGTGTGATTGTGATTGCGTCGTCTGTGGACCTATTGGGACTGTAAGCAAATTGGAGTGGGTCCAGGGTGTCTGGCAGGATGGAGATGATATGATCCTTGACTAATCTCTCAAAGCACTTCATGATGACGGAAGTGAGTGCTACGGGGCGATAGTCATTTAGCTCAGTTACCTTAGCTTTCTTGGGAACAGGAACAATGGTGGCCCTCTTGAAGCATGTGGGAACAGCAGACTGGGATAGGGACTGATTGAATATGTCCGTAAACACACCAGCCAGCTGGTCTGCGCATGCTCTGAGGACACGGCCAGGGGGTGCCATCTGGGCCGGCAGCCTTGCGAGGGTTAACACATTTAAATGTTTTTCTCACATTGGCTGCGGTGAAGGAGAGCCCGCAGGTTTTGGTAGTAGGCCGTGTCGGTGGCACTGTATTGTCCTCAAAGCGAGCAAAGAAGTTGTTTAGTTTGTCTGGGAGCAGGACGTCATGGTCCGCAACGGGGGCTGGTTTTCTTTTTGTAGTCCGTGATTGACAGTAGACCCTGCCACATTCCTCTTGTGTCTGAGCCGCTGAATTGTGACTCTACTTTGTCTCTATATTGACGCTTAGCTTGTTTGATTGCCTTGCGGAGGGAATAGCTACACTGTTTGTATTCAGTCATGTTTCCCTGGTTAAAAGCAGTGGTTCGCGCTTTCAGTTTTGCGCGAATGCTGCCATCAATCCACGGTTTCTGGTTGGGGAAGGTTTTAATATTTGCTATGGGTACAACATCACCAATGCACTTGCGAATAAACTCACTCACCGAATCAGCATATACATCAATGTTGTTGTCAGATGCTTGATGGTTTTTACGACTGCACTTAAAGAAACTTTCAAAGTTCTTGAAATGTTCCGGATTGACTGACCTTCATGTCTTAAAGTAATGATGGACTGTCTTTTCTCTTTGCTTATTTGAGCTGTTCTTGCCATAATATGGACTTGGCCTTTTCCCAAATAGGGCTATCTTCTGTATACCACCCCTACCTTGTCACAACACAACTAATTGGCTCAAACGTATTAAGAAGGATGGAAATTCCACAAATTAACTTTTAACAAGGCACACCTGTTATTTGAAATGCATTCCAGGTGACTACCTCATGAAGATGGTTGAGAGAATGCCAAGAGTGTGCAAAGCTGTCATCAAGGGTGACTACTTTGAAGAATCTCAAATATAAAATATAGTTTGATTTGTTGAACACGTTTTTGGTTACTACATGATTCCATATGTGTTATTTCATAGTTTTGTTGTCTTCACTATTATTCTACAATGTAGAATATAGTAAAAATAAAGAAAAACCCTTGAATGAGTAGGTGTGTCCAAACTTTTGATGTCTGTGTGGGTGTGTGTGTGAGTACATGTGTGCTAAGGTGTGGAGAATCAGATCAGGTGGTCAGTCCAGTTCAAGTGTTCAACAGTCTGATGGCTTGTAGATAGAAACTGTCTCTGAGCGTGTTGGTATCAGACCTCATGCTCCGATATCGTGTGCCTGAAGTTAAGGGAGTGAACCACTCGTGGCTGGGGTGTGTGAGGTCCTTGATGATGCTGCGGGCCTTCTTCAGGAACTGAGTAGATGTCCTGGATGGGTAGGAGCACTGTCCCAGTGATGTACTGGACCGTCTTCAACACCCGCTGGAGCCTTGCAGGCTTAGACAGAGCAATTCCGGTACCAGGCTGTGAGATACATCCATTCAGGACGATCTCGATGGTGCAGCGGTTGTATTTGGACAGGCTATGGCTAGCACATGCAGGCTATGGCTAACACACACAGCCTATGGCTAACACACACAGGCTATGGCTAACACACACAGGCTATGGCTAACACCTACAGGCTATGGCTAACACATACAGTCTATGGCTAACACACACACGCTATGGCTAACACACACACGCTATGACTAACACATACAGGCTATGGCTAACACATACAGGCTATGGCTAACACATACAGGCTATGGCTAACACACACAGGCTATGGCTAACACACGCAGGCTATGGCTAACACACACACACAGTCTATGGCTAACACATACAGGCTATGGCTAGCACACACAGGCTATGGCTAACACATACAGGCTATGGCTAACACATACAGGCTATGGCTAACACACACAGTCTATGGCTAACACATACAGGCTATGGCTAACACACACAGGCTATGGCTAACACGTACAGGCTATGGCTAACACATACAGGCTATGGCTAACACACACACGCTATGACTAACACATACAGGCTATGGCTAACACATACAGGCTATGGCTAACACATACAGGCTATGGCTAACACACACAGGCTATGGCTAACACATGCAGGCTATGGCTAACACACACACACAGTCTATGGCTAACACATACAGGCGATGGCTAGCACACACAGGCTATGGCTAACACGTACAGGCTATGGCTAACACGTACAGGCTATGGCTAACACATACAGGCTATGGCTAACACACACAGTCTATGGCTAACACATACAGGCTATGGCTAACACACACAGGCTATGGCTAACACGTACAGGCTATGGCTAACACATACAGGCTATGGCTAACACACACAGGCTATGGCTAACACTCGCTAACAGACCAAGCTTAGCCTCTACCACACCATATTACTCACACTCATCTTAGCTTTGTCTGCCCACTACAACACAATTTAGTAAATTGTTTTACTCTTGGATTTTAACTTAGCCTGCATGCTAGATGTTAGTTGCCAAGCCAAGCATAGCGTGAAAGACCTTAAAACCTATAGCTTTCCTGCTACAGTAAACACATACATCCAAGCCTGTTTGCCAACATAGGTATAGTTAACACACAAAACGTAGCTTGCTCACTACCGCTAATACACACAATCAAGTGTTTCTTACCTAGCTAGCTTGCATACAGTGTCTGACGTACTGAAAATGTTTATTTTACTGGTAACGTAGTATGCTATATGCTATTTTTTTTTTATCAACAGTGACTGAAAGGGATTTACAAGAAAGTGAGCTTTAGAAAAGTTCTACCCAACACTTAGTATTGCTGTAAGACACGTATCAATCTCATTCCACGGAGGACCGAGTTTTCACTCCTTCCTTGTACTGGATTGATGAATTAAGGTCACTGATTAGTAATGAACTCCCTTCACCTGGTTTTCAAGGTCTCAATTAAAAAGAAAAAATTTAACTCAGCAGACACTATGACCTCCAGGGAATGAGTTTGCTGCTGGAGGTCTCTAATAATATCACTAGAATGTCTTGTATGATTCCATGTGTTGTAGCCAGTAATGCTAATCCACACACATTAGAAAGACAGAACATTCTGCCAGGAATGACCAACAGAGTTGCAGAATCCTTTTAAATGGTGTCTGCCTTGGGTGTAAATTAAGTTGTTTGTCTCAGGCTTGTAAAGAATGACCCATCCCATATATACTGTATCTCATCTCCTCCAAGCCGCTTTCACCCCCTCTGTGACGTGAGGGATAAATAGGCTGCTGACACCAGGACAGGAAGACAACTCAATGCTCCTGAGATTAACTCTAACAAGGTTCATCACCAGCAATGTTATATTATATACAACGTTTCTCAATCTAGCAGTGGTAGTGTTGTGATGGTAAGGACTTGTTGTCAGGGCCTTAAACTGCTGAAGAGCATACTGAAATTAATCACTCAATCCTATCCAAATCAAATCACATTTTATTTGTCACATACACATCTTTAGCAGATGTTATTGCGGGTGTAGCGAAATGCTTGTGTTTCTAGCTCCAACAATGCAGTAATATCTAACAATTCACAACAATACACACAACCTAAAAGTGAAATAATGGAATTAAGGAATACATAAATATTCGGATGAGCAATTTTTTTATTTAACCTTTATTTAACTAGGAAAGCAATGTTGGAGTGGCATAGACTAAAACACAGTGGAATATAATACACTGTATACATGAGATGAGTAAAGCATCTCAAGTCTACAGTGGCTTGCGAAAGTATTCACCCCCCCTTGGCATTTTTCCTATTTTGTTGCCTTTACAACCTGGAATTAAAATAGATGTTTGGGGCGTTTGTATCATTTGATTTACATGCCTACCACTTTGAAGATGCTAAATATTTTTTATTGTGAAACAAACAAGAAGTAAGCCAAAAAAACAGAAAACTTGAGCGTGCATAACTATTCACCCCCTCAAAGTCAATACTTTGTAGAGTCACCCTTTGCAGCAATTACAGCTGCAAGTATCTTGGGGTATGTTGCTATACGCTTGGTACATCTAGCCATTTGGATTATTGCCCATTCTTCTAGGCAAAACTGCTCCAGCCATTTCAAGTAGGGTGGGTTCCGCTGGTGTACAGCAATCTTTAAGTCATACCACAGATTCTCAATTTGATTGAGGTCTGGGCTTTGACTAGGCCACTCCAAGACATTAAAATGTTTCCCCTTAAATCACTTGAGTGTTGCTTTAGCAGGGTCATTGTCCTGCTGGAAGGTGAACCTCCGTCCCAATCTCAAATCTCTGGAAGACTGAAACAGGTTTCCCCTCAAGAATTTCCCTGTATTTAGGGCCATCCATCATTCCTTCAATTCTGACCAATTTCCCAGTCCCTTACGATGAAAAACATGGTGTTCTCAGGGTGTAATGCAACAAAATAGGACAAACTCCAAGGGGGATGAATACTTTTGCAAGGCACTGTTTGTATAGGCACTGTATGTGACAGACCACACCACCCTCTGGAGAGCCCTGTGGTTGCGGGCGGTGCAGTTATCGTACCAGGCGGTGATACAGTTCAACAGGATGCTCTCAATTGTGCATCTGTAAAAGTTTGTGAGTGTTTTAGGTGCCAAGCCAAATTTCTTCAGCCTCCTGAGTTTGAAGATGTGCAGTTGCGCCTTCTTCACCACACTGTCTGTGTGGGTGGACCATTTCAGATTGTCAGTGATGTGTACGCTTAGTAACTTGAAGCTGGCCCTATCCCGTTATCCTTTGTGGATAACGGGATATACATTTTTGGACAATTACATGCAAGAAGTTGTATATAAATATAAAGTTCTTGGGTTGACTGGGAAAAAATAGACAGTCTGATCCCTGGTTACAGGCTCTAAATGAAGAGAAAGTGACAGACAGCAAGGGACATGTGTATGTGAGTTTCACCTCCTTTCATCCCACAATGCAATGGGTAAAAAGCACATAACCCCTCAATTGGGACACAAATGACAGACCGTCCTGTTGGAACGAGCGATTATTCGGTTTGGGTTTGAACCTGGCAGCAAAGAAGACTATATATTTACACAAAACAACCCCATAGCCTTCCATAATCAATCTTCCAGTCTTGACGGTGCAACCTCTGCCAAAAGCACAAAGCCTATGTCAGAGTTGGATGGAACTCAAGGAATAGGATGATGCAGTGAGTCTCTCTCACTGTGAACACACAGGGTCTGGAGGCTTGCCTATGGGGCCAAAGGTCCCCAGGGGAGGGTAAGGGTTGTTATGGTTACTGACCATGCTCCACTTGGACCAAGTCACCACTGCACTGAGTCATTCTTTGGTAAAAACACCCATTTCATGTAGGTACACTGGAGATGGTCCTACATCCCCATCTACCAGCTGCATGGCACTGCACCAATAGTGGTCTGATTTTATCTACAGAGGAGCGAAACATATTTTTCAGCGTCTCTATGCCTAAAGCAGACAATTTGCTTCCTTTATGGCAGCCAGTTTGTTGAATGCGTGTAGTGATATTTCGCTGTAAAAATATTTGCTCCTTCGACAGATTTGCTGACATCTTGAAATAATCCAAAGGCATGCTGGAAGACATAACAGAAAAACGACCCCCTCCTTGATCTCAAGCCCAGGTAGTGTTCTCTGAAACTATAGTAGGCATCTGAAAAAATGAAGGTTGACACACGCTACTATGATGATGAGTAACCATACTGCGTCCAGACCTGGTTTCTAGTACTATTTGAGATCTTCAGCGTGACTGTTGCAATGGAACCAATAAAAAAGGACTAAAAAGTGTAAACCCCCTGTAAACCTGTCACTCCAGGCAGACTGGAGAAAACCAGGTCTGACTGTGTCATGCCAGATGGACCATCCTTAGCATCAGAGAAAGAGTATGAAACACATAGAAACAGATTAGCCGTAAAACATTAGGAACACCTGCTCTTTCCATGAAATAGACAGAACCAGGTGAATCCAGGTGAAAGCTATGACCTCTTATTGAAGACAACTGTTAAATCAGTGTAGATGAAGAGGATTAGACATGTTAAAGAAGGATTTTTAATCCAAGAGACAACTGAGATGTGGGTTGTGTTTGTGTGCCATTTAGAGGGTGAATGGGCAAGACAAAAGATTTAAGTGCCTTTGAACAAGGTATGGTAGTAGGTGCCAGGCGTACCGGTTGTATCAAGAACTGCAACGCTACTGGGTTTTTCACACACAACAGTTTCCCGTGTGTATCAAGAATGATCCACCACCCAAAGGACATCCAGCCAACTTGACACAACTGTGGGAAGCATTGGAGTCAACATGGGCCAGCATCTGGAATGCCCCGGCGAATTAAGGCTGTTCTGAGGGCAATATTAGGAAGTTGTTCCTAATGTTTTGTACACTCATTGTATTCATGGGTTGCATGTTTCGTCACACTCTTGCTTTGAATGTTTGTTTTGGACTGATGCCCAACTGAGCTTTCTACTCAATGCATCGAGCGCTGATGAAGATTTCATCAAAAGTGCATTACAGTGGCTTGGAAATACAAGTCGTTCAAAAGGAGGCAAATAATTAGTAGGAAAACCTTTTGTCATTATTTTGATGTTGTCAGATTGATTTTAGATGCAGTATCACGTTAGTTGGTTAGCTAAGATTTTAGTCCACCACTCTGAGAACGTTCAAAACAATGGCATGACCAAGAGCAACCTATACTACGCTATACATATATATTTTTTTACCTTTATTTTACTAGGCAAGTCAGTTAAGAACAAATTCTTATTTTCAATGACGGCCTAGGAACAGTGTGTTAACTGCCTTGTTCAGGGGAAGAATGGCAGATTTTTACCTTGTCAGCTCGGGGATTTGAACATGCAACCATTCAGTTACTAGTCCAACACTCTAACCACTAGGCTACCCTGCCGCCCCAATATATACTACACTATACTATACTGATACAGTATACTATACTACACTATACTGCACTACATACACTACACAATACTATACTACGTTTGATATACTACTCAATACTATACTGCACTAAACTATACTACATATGCTACACTATACAGCAGCAGGTGGGCGGCAGGTAGCCTAGTGGTTCAAACATTGGACTAGTAACCTAAATGTTGCATGATCGAATCCCTGAGCTGACAAGGTAAAAATCTACCATTCTTCCCCTGAACAAGGCAGTTAACACACTGTTCCTATGCTGTCATTGAAAATAAGAATTTGTTCTTAACGGACTTGCCTAGTTAAATAAAGATAAAAAACATGTTATAGTACTATACTACATTATATATTATGCTACATATACAACACTGTTCTACGCTACATATACCACTATACTACACTACATATACTATGCTATACTGCACTACATATATGACACTGTAATATACTATACTACACTATGTTATGCTATACAACATTATACTATACTACGCTACATATACTACACAACTTATGAATATGAACAGAGGGAATGTAGAGGACACAGAGCCCATTCACTCAACTGACAGCTCATCAGGAGGGGGTGGTCAGTGAAAAGGAGAGGAGAAATGAAGGGATGAAGGAAGTTGTGGAGGAGAAAAATAAGTGTGGATGATGGTTAAGACTGGTCAAGAACAACATAAGGAGAATGTGGGAGCTTCGGGGCACATTACTAAGCAGAACTGGCTAAAGCTGTCATAGCTCACTTTAGCCTGCAGGCCTGTAGACAGATATAGAGATGGTTGGGAAGTAGGAACATGTATTGTCATGCTCATGGGTGGTAGCATGTGTTTGTTGGAGGAGGTGATCGTCTTAGGTATGGATGGAGGGAAGAGAGGAAAGAAGGATGAGGAGGCTCATCTGGGGGTAATTATTACTCCCTGTTGCTATGTCCCCTTCTCTTTCCACCCCTCCTCCTTCTCTCACTCTCCTTCTCCCTCTCTGGCTGGGCGCAGTCAGGGGCCGTGCGTGTTTGTACATATCTAAAGGGAAGGGTAATGATTGGCTGGTTAGCACTGGGGCCCAGACCAAACAGCTCTACTCTAGATTTATGAGCTAGGCCAATCAGTGCGTCTACATCCACGGCCATAATATCTCCTGCCCTCCCTTTCCCTATATCCACCTCTCCCAACTATAATTTCCAGTACCCATTTTATCTCAGAAAGCTTGTCTCTTTAGAAAATAAAGAACACAGAGCTAACGTCCAGATAGTTTTTAAATGTTTTTATTCTTCTCAGTTGGTTAGGAAGGGTGTTATTCCATCTCTTAATCAGCTTTTATTTGTATTAGTACCTTTTTACAGTAATTTGTCAAGTTTAAAGGTCTTGTTGGGGTGGTGCAGTGAAACTGATTTGCCTTTGGCATGTTTTGTGGTACCATTATGACCAACTGGCATTCAATTACATCACATTAATCAATGGTAGCTCTTTATTTTATGTAAAATAAATTACGAGGTATTTACACATTCAATTATAAATGGCTTACTTCTTTCTTTTTTATTAATTTAAACAAACACATTTTGGTAACAGCAATGTTTTACCACACAGTTTAGACCAGGTTAATACCAATGGAAACAGTAAAATGAAGTGTTACCCAATGATCTTATGTCATAGTTATTATTTCACTGATAATTCACAAAATAGCAACCACAATGTTTTTCCCTTGAGGCCACCCGTTCTTAGCCAAATAATGATCACACTGTGAATTAAAAAAAAAGAAAGTTATTGCCAGGCCAACTAGGCTAAAGATGGACCAGCCCATCTAAAATTTGCCCAAACTGTTTCAGCCTGCAGCTCTCTGTGGTCTGACAGTTTTATCACTGGTGTCCCCATGCCTCACTTAACACAGTAAAGCAGTTTACACAAGGAAGTGATTATTGCTCAATAGCTGAAAGAAGAAAAGGTCAACTACCCATGAATACCAAACAGTAAAAGTAGGCCCGTTCCATCACTCAAGTTTTCCATTCTTGGACTTCGTAGTTTTGATGTTGTGGGAATGTTTTGTTGCTACCCCCTTTTACTGCTGTCATAGTTTGTACAGTATGCATTGGTAATTGTTTAGACATAGAAATGGGAACATAGAAAGTATGAGACACTGGTTTCCTCTCCATTAGCCACTCTACATCCATAAACATATATTTGTTCCAAACCAACAGCAACAACAATTGTACCCATCAAACCCAATAATTTATTTGTGCATGGATACTTTAATAGTACCAAATAAAAATGGTGTTTTGATTCTGCATGGACCTGTGCCAGCCAATGCAAGGTGCTTGAGAAGCCTTGATAAATACCCATCTGTGTAAACTGTTCATTTGTCGTAGGTAAACAAAGCGTGAGTTGTCCGGAGAGGCAAATATGATAATTGTTTGTGGATTACGGGGATGTGGGAGGCAGCTTGGCAGGGACTGTGAGTACACGAGTAGGAAAAGCTTCGCTCAAACACAGTCACCGTCTTCAGACAACTGGGATTAGCTGGGATGCTAATGCTAACAGTGCAAAGGGAAAATGCTAACATTACGCTAATAGTGCTAATGCTATGGGCCCTGGTTAAATGTAGCGCACTACATAGAATAGGGTGCATTCTGAGACACACTCTGTCACTGTTTTAGCCCTTCACTCCTATGGGCCCTGGTCAAAGTAGTGCACTAGGGAAGAGGGTGCAATTTGGGATGCATCCTGTCACTCCCTTAGCACTTCCCTCCCCAGCGACGGACTGAGGGGCTGGTCTCAAGGGAACGGCTGGTCTGTCTGTCTGGGCTGGAATGGGACATGTGTACAGAGGTGTGTGAGCGGGCTTTGTGTCATTGAGCCAGGCGAGAGGGGCCTTTGTGCTCCTAACCAGAGAGGAGGGACAGAACAGATTGAGCCTTTAGAAGAGCAACCGACCACCATGAGGACAGGCCACAAAGGAGGGTGTGTGTGTGTTGTTGTGTTTCTGTGTGTGTGTGTGAATGTGTATGTGTATATGTATGTGTGTGTGGGTGAGATTGAGTATTGGAGCGGGTGTATATGCAGCCTGGTATGTGTGTATTTCTGTGTTTGTGGACGCATGCGCGTTTGCCTTTGAATGTGTGCGCGAATGCATGCATGCCTTCTTGTGTGTGTGTGTGTGTGTGCGAGCGCATGTGTGCGGACGTGCATACCTTGTTGCTTGTGTGTGTGTGTGTGTGTGTGTGTCTGTGTGTGTGTTAGCATGAGCTATCCAGATTGTGATACAGGTCAGCAGGCCAATGGCTCTCCCCCATCTGTCCCTCCGATGGTATTACTCCCAGTCTCCCAGGTCGGTTGCTTGGTTGGTTGCTTGGTCGGTTCTTCTCCTGTGGGTGACCTAATCTCACTCCAATACCCTGTCTGTGTCCCAAATGGTACCCTATTCCCTAAGCAGTGCATTACTTTTGACCAAGGCCCATGGTAACCCATTTCCTAAGCAGTGCACTACATTTGACCAGGGCCCATGGTACTGCATCCCCTAAGCAGTGCACTACTTTTGACCAGGGCCTGTGGTGGTAGTGTAGTACACAGGGAAGATTTGGCTTTTTGGGACACAGGTCCTGTGATCCAGCATCCTCTGATCTGCTCAGATTGAGATTGGGACAGAGAGAGGTGGAGAAATGGAGAGGCACATGGATAGACAGATTGGGACAGAGAGAGGTGGAGAGACACATGGATAGACAGATTGGGACAGAGAGAGGTGGAGAATTGGAGAGACACATGGATAGACAGATTGGGACAGAGAGAGGTGGAGAAATGGAGAGGCACATGGATAGACAGATTGGGACAGAGAGAGGTGGAGAGACACATGGATAGACAGATTGGGACAGAGAGAGGTGGAGAATTGGAGAGACACATGGATAGACAGATTGGGACAGAGAGAGGTGGAGAATTGAGAGACACATGGATAGACAGATTGGGACAGAGAGAGGTGGAGAGACACATGGATAGACAGATTGGGACAGAGAGAGGTGGAGAATTGGAGAGACACATGGATAGACAGATTGGGACAGAGAGAGGTGGAGAATTGGAGAGACACATGGATAGACAGATTGGGACAGAGAGAGGTGGAGAAATGGAGAGACATGGATAGACAGATTGGGACAGAGAGAGGTGGAGAAATGGAGAGACACATGGATAGACAGATTGGGACATAGAGAGGTGGTGAGACACATGGATAGACAGATTGGGACAGAGAGAGGTGGAGAATTGGAGGGACACATGGATAGACAGATTGGGACAGAGGTGGAGAATTGGAGAGACACATGGATAGACAGATTGGGACAGAGAGAGGTGGAGAATTGGAGAGACACATGGATAGACAGATTGGGACAGAGAGAGGTGGAGAATTGGAGAGACACATGGATAGACAGATTGGGACAGAGAGAGGTGGAGAGACACATGGATAGACAGATTGGGACAGAGAGAGGTGGAGAATTGGAGAGACACATGGATAGACCGATTGGGACAGAGAGAGGTGGAGAATTGGAGAGACACATGGATAGACAGATTGGGACAGAGAGAGGTGGAGAAATGGAGAGACACATGGATAGACAGATTGGGACAGAGAGAGGTGGAGAAATGGAGAGACATGGATAGACAGATTGGGACAGAGAGAGGTGGTGAGACACATGGATAGACAGATTGGGACAGAGAGAGGTGGAGAATTGGAGAGACACATGGATAGACAGATTGGGACAGAGAGAGGTGGAGAATTGGAGAGACACATGGATAGACAGATTGGGACAGAGAGAGGTGGAGAATTGGAGAGACACATGGATAGACAGATTGGGACAGAGGTGGAGAGGTGGAGAGACACATGGATAGACAGATTGGGACATAGAGAGGTGGAGAGACACATGGATAGACAGATTGGGACAGAGAGAGGTGGATAATTGGAGAGACACATGGATAGACAGATTGGGACAGAGAGAGGTGGAGAAATGGAGAGACACATGGATAGACAGATTGGGACAGAGAGAGGTGGAGAAATGGAGAGACATGGATAGACAGATTGGGACAGAGAGAGGTGGAGAAATGGAGAGACACATGGATAGACAGATTGGGACATAGAGAGGTGGTGAGACACATGGATAGACAGATTGGGACAGAGAGAGGTGGAGAATTGGAGAGACACATGGATAGACAGATTGGGACAGAGAGAGGTGGAGAATTGGAGAGACACATGGATAGACAGATTGGGACAGAGAGAGGTGGAGAATTGGAGAGACACATGGATAGACAGATTGGGACAGAGAGAGGTGGAGAGACACATGGATAGACAGATTGGGACAGAGAGAGTTGGAGAATTGGAGAGACACATGGATAGACAGATTGGGACAGAGGTGGAGAATTGGAGAGACACATGGATAGACAGATTGGGACAGAGAGAGGTGGAGAATTGGAGAGACACATGGATAGACAGATTGGGACAGAGAGAGGTGGAGAGACACATGGATAGACAGATTGGGACAGAGAGAGGTGGAGAATTGGAGAGACACATGGATAGACCGATTGGGACAGAGAGAGGTGGAGAATTGGAGAGACACATGGATAGACAGATTGGGACAGAGAGAGGTGGAGAAATGGAGAGACACATGGATAGACAGATTGGGACAGAGAGAGGTGGAGAAATGGAGAGACATGGATAGACAGATTGGGACAGAGAGAGGTGGAGAAATGGAGAGACACATGGATAGACAGATTGGGACAGAGAGAGGTGGTGAGACACATGGATAGACAGATTGGGACAGAGAGAGGTGGAGAATTGGAGAGACACATGGATAGACAGATTGGGACAGAGAGAGGTGGAGAATTGGAGAGACACATGGATAGACAGATTGGGACAGAGAGAGGTGGAGAATTGGAGAGACACATGGATAGACAGATTGGGACAGAGGTGGAGAGGTGGAGAGACACATGGATAGACAGATTGGGACAGAGAGAGGTGGAGAGACACATGGATAGACAGATTGGGACAGAGAGAGGTGGACAATTGGAGAGACACATGGATAGACAGATTGGGACATAGAGAGGTGGAGAGACACATGGATAGACAGATTGGGACAGAGAGAGGTGGATAATTGGAGAGACACATGGATAGACAGATTGGGACAGAGAGAGGTGGAGAAATGGAGAGACACATGGATAGACAGATTGGGACAGAGAGAGGTGGAGAAATGGAGAGACATGGATAGACAGATTGGGACAGAGAGAGGTGGAGAAATGGAGAGACACATGGATAGACAGATTGGGACATAGAGAGGTGGTGAGACACATGGATAGACAGATTGGGACAGAGAGAGGTGGAGAATTGGAGAAACACATGGATAGACAGATTGGGACAGAGGTGGAGAATTGGAGAGACACATGGATAGACAGATTGGGACAGAGAGAGGTGGAGAGACACATGGATAGACAGATTGGGACAGAGAGAGGTGGAGAATTGGAGAGACACATGGATAGACCGATTGGGACAGAGAGAGGTGGAGAATTGGAGAGACACATGGATAGACAGATTGGGACAGAGAGAGGTGGAGAAATGGAGAGACACATGGATAGACAGATTGGGACAGAGAGAGGTGGAGAAATGGAGAGACATGGATAGACAGATTGGGACAGAGAGAGGTGGAGAAATGGAGAGACACATGGATAGACAGATTGGGACAGAGAGAGGTGGAGAAATGGAGAGACACATGGATAGACAGATTGGGACAGAGAGAGGTGGAGAATTGGAGAAACACATGGATAGACAGATTGGGACAGAGGTGGAGAGGTGGAGAGACACATGGATAGACAGATTGGGACAGAGAGAGGTGGAGAATTGGAGAGACACATGGATAGACAGATTGGGACATAGAGAGGTGGAGAGACACATGGATAGACAGATTGGGACAGAGAGAGGTGGATAATTGGAGAGACACATGGATAGACAGATTGGGACAGAGAGAGGTGGAGAAATGGAGAGACACATGGATAGACAGATTGGGACAGAGAGAGGTGGAGAAATGGAGAGACATGGATAGACAGATTGGGACAGAGAGAGGTGGAGAAATGGAGAGACACATGGATAGACAGATTGGGACATAGAGAGGTGGTGAGACACATGGATAGACAGATTGGGACAGAGAGAGGTGGAGAATTGGAGAGACACATGGATAGACAGATTGGGACAGAGGTGGAGAATTGGAGAGACACATGGATAGACAGATTGGGACAGAGAGAGGTGGAGAGACACATGGATAGACAGATTGGGACAGAGAGAGGTGGAGAATTGGAGAGACACATGGATAGACCGATTGGGACAGAGAGAGGTGGAGAATTGAGAGACACATGGATAGACAGATTGGGACAGAGAGAGGTGGAGAAATGGAGAGACACATGGATAGACAGATTGGGACAGAGAGAGGTGGAGAAATGGAGAGACATGGATAGACAGATTGGGACAGAGAGAGGTGGAGAAATGGAGAGACACATGGATAGACAGATTGGGACAGAGAGAGGTGGAGAAATGGAGAGACACATGGATAGACAGATTGGGACAGAGAGAGGTGGAGAATTGGAGAAACACATGGATAGACAGATTGGGACAGAGGTGGAGAGGTGGAGAGACACATGGATAGACAGATTGGGACAGAGAGAGGTGGAGAATTGGAGAGACACATGGATAGACAGATTGGGACATAGAGAGGTGGAGAGACACATGGATAGACAGATTGGGACAGAGAGAGGTGGATAATTGGAGAGACACATGGATAGACAGATTGGGACAGAGAGAGGTGGAGAAATGGAGAGACACATGGATAGACAGATTGGGACAGAGAGAGGTGGAGAAATGGAGAGACATGGATAGACAGATTGGGACAGAGAGAGGTGGAGAAATGGAGAGACACATGGATAGACAGATTGGGACATAGAGAGGTGGTGAGACACATGGATAGACAGATTGGGACAGAGAGAGGTGGAGAATTGGAGAGACACATGGATAGACAGATTGGGACAGAGGTGGAGAATTGGAGAGACACATGGATAGACAGATTGGGACAGAGAGAGGTGGAGAATTGGAGAGACACATGGATAGACAGATTGGGACAGAGAGAGGTGGAGAGACACATGGATAGACAGATTGGGACAGAGAGAGGTGGAGAATTGGAGAGACACATGGATAGACCGATTGGGACAGAGAGAGGTGGAGAATTGGAGAGACACATGGATAGACAGATTGGGACAGAGAGAGGTGGAGAAATGGAGAGACACATGGATAGACAGATTGGGACAGAGAGAGGTGGAGAAATGGAGAGACATGGATAGACAGATTGGGACAGAGAGAGGTGGAGAAATGGAGAGACACATGGATAGACAGATTGGGACATAGAGAGGTGGTGAGACACATGGATAGACAGATTGGGACAGAGAGAGGTGGAGAATTGGAGAGACATGGATAGACAGATTGGGACAGAGAGAGGTGGAGAATTGGAGAGACACATGGATAGACAGATTGGGACAGAGAGAGGTGGAGAATTGGAGAGACACATGGATAGACAGATTGGGACAGAGAGAGGTGGAGAGACACATGGATAGACAGATTGGGACAGAGAGAGGTGGAGAGACACATGGATAGACAGATTGGGACAGAGAGAGGTGGAGAATTGGAGAGACACATGGATAGACAGATTGGGACATAGAGAGGTGGAGAGACACATGGATAGACAGATTGGGACAGAGAGAGGTGGATAATTGGAGAGACACATGGATAGACAGATTGGGACAGAGAGAGGTGGAGAATTGGAGAGACACATGGATAGACAGATTGGGACATAGAGAGGTGGAGAAATGGAAAGACACATGGATAGACAGATTGGGACAGAGAGAGGTGGAGAGATGGATAGAAGGACAGAAGCAGGATGCATCAGAAATATGTCCCCAGCATCTTTCTGTGTAGCACCCTTAACTACACAGACACAAGCAGAATGAATGGACATGTACCCTAACAACATAGGGATTGTGTATTTTTCGGATACATTTTCTCTGGTCACTTTTATCACAAGCACTGGTCATTTCAGAAATCACCCTCCCAGACATTCCAAGATGCTTAAAAACATGTTTTGTGTATTTTGTGTGTGTGCTTGTGGAGAGGCTTTTGTCATCTCCAGAGAGCATCTATGTCATGGAACAGACCGCTCTCCTCCACCATCAACCCGCTCTCTATCTTTCTCTCTTCTCTCTTCTCTCTCTCTATCTCTCCTCCACCATCATCCCCCTGTCTCGTATCTTTCTATCTTCTCTCTATCTCTCCTCCACCATCATCCCCCTGTCTCGTGTCTTTCTATCTTCTCTCTATCTCTCCTCCACCATCATCCCCGTCTCGTATCTTTCTATCTTGTCTCTTCTCTCTATCTCTATCTCTTCCTCTCTTGCCCATATCCCCCGCTCTCTTCCACATCTCCCCCCCTCTCTCTCTCTCCACTGTTCTCCGTCTGTCATAGCGGTCATCCTCCGGCTTCTGTGTAAACAAACACACGAGTGGCTGTGGTGAGTCAGACAGCACCGACACAGGGCTATTTGCTTTGGTTGCTCTCAAGTG
>CM059796.1:28970000-29080000 GCA_030435695.1 Brachymystax lenok tsinlingensis
AAAGATCTCCTTTTACAGGGGTTAGAGGAGAGAGAGAGAGAGAGAGAGAGAGAGAGAGAGAGAGAGAGAGAGAGAGAGAGAGAGAGAGAGAGAGAGAGAGAGAGAGAGAGAGAGAGAGAGAGAGAGAGAGAGAGAGAGAGAGAGAGAGAGAGAGAGAGAGAGAGAGAGAGAGAGAGAGAGAGAGAGAGAGAGAGAGAGAGAGAGAGAGGGAGGGAGGGGGTGAGGGTTTGTGTGAAAGTGTGTGTATGTGTGTGCGTGCACGTCTGTTTACAAATTTGTGTGTCGTTTTCACTTAAAACAAACAGAACAAATCTTTCCTTCTCAGTGCTTACCCCTGTGTTTTGCTATAAGGGAACATTATGTTCCCTAATGTCAAATACTGCATTCATTTGCTCCTAAATAAAACCCTGTGCTTCAGGCGGTGACTCAACCCTCAACCCAGGGACCTGAATGTGGATCATTGTGCACACGGCGAGGGGCTGATTGATAACGCTAAAGCTTTGTATCTGCTGCGAGTTATAGCTCAGCCTGAAGACACAGCTGCCTTTTTGGGTGTACTCTAAGGACCTCGCCTTTCAAACACACTAGCGACGATGGGTAGACAAACAAATCCGTCGTTGCATGTTCGGTAAACAAACGGCCTATGAAAGCAATGTATCCCGAGGAGAAGAATCTATTTTGACCTCTGTGTAAACTCCCCTAGTTTTATTTAGATATTCCCAAAGGTATTCCTGAAAAGCAGGGAAACTGGAGAAATATGAGGTTGGCATACAGTAATTAGTTTTTGCTCCTCACGTGCACATAGAGCTCATCCCGTTTTTATTCAGCACATTGTCTTTTTCTTTGAACTGTCTCTCTTTTCTCTGCTATTGTCATGTCCAGGCCTGAGAAGACAGGCTGGCGTGTTTAGTTTTGGTGTAGGGTTTTTTCTGTTCTAGGTTATCTATTTCTATGTTGGGGTTATGGTTCCCAATTAGAGGCAGCTGTGTGTCCTTACCTAATTGGGAACCATATATATGTTTGTAGTTTTCACTAGGGGTTTTGTGGGTTATTGTTTGTTCATAGCTTGTTGTGTGTGTAGTTATGTTCAGCATCACGCTCTTTGTTTATATTTTATTATTTTCCCAGTTACGTTCGTCTTAAATAAAATGTATACTGGAAGCATCGCTGCGTCTTGGTCCGTCACTCAGGAAGATCGTGACAGCTATAGACTATGAGGTTAACTACCCTGGAGGGTTGGCCATCTCTGCTATAGACTCTGAGGTTAACTACCCTGGAGGGTTGGCCATCTCTGCTATAGACTCTGAGGTTAACTACCCAGGAAGGTTGGCCATCTCTGCTATAGACTATGAGGTTAACTACCCAGGAGGGTTGGCCATCTCTGCTATAGACTATGAGGTTAACTACCCAGGAGGGTTGGCCATCTCTGCTATAGACTATGAATATATGCCATTTAGCAGACACTTTTAACCAAAGCAACTTACAAGTTATGCGAGCTTACATGTTACGTACGGGAGGTCCCGGGAATCAAATCCACTATCCTGGCGTTGCAAGCATCATGCTACCAACTGAGATACAGAGGACCACTATGAGTTATGTGGGAGAACACTTTGATTGACAAGTGATCTGAGGGTTCCTTGTGCAACATTATCATAGAGAGTATACTCTACCTGTACGCTAGTATTAGTTACTCTAACAGTTGGTGAAAAGAGAATTACACCTAGAGGGAGAAGCGAAGAGTAAAAAAGTAGCAAAAAGTTGACGTTTCTTCTGGGAAAACAAGGCAATGCTGCCATCTCGCAGGGTTGCACATCGTCACGGTTGCCACAGTAACACCAGTCCCCACGGAGAAGGTTCTGTCTCGATCCCGGAGGCCAGCATTTGATTGATTGGTTGTCATGATGCATGAAGAAAGTTGACGAGCGGGAGTCTCTCTGACAGACACACTTCACACAGCAGAGAGAGGGAGAGGGAGAGGGAGAGAGAGAGAGATGTGGAGTATTTACACAGACCTGAGTGAAATATCAATGCCTTTCCAACATACACTGAGACACACACACACACACACACACATTTTTCTATCCTCGTGGGGACCTAAGATTGATTTCCATTCAAGGTCCTATTTTCGCTAACCCCTAAAACTAACCCTAACCTAACTCTTACCCTAACCTTAACCCTAACCTTAGCCTCTAAACCTAACCTTAACCCTAAACCTAACGCCTAACCCTAAACCTAACCCTAACCCTAATTGTAACCCTAACCCTAATTGTAACCCTAAACTTAACCCTTAAGCTTAAAATAGGGATAATTTGTCTTGCTTTACTATCCTTGTGGGTACCTTTGGGGATTCTAGGTCCCCACTAGAATAGAAGAACAAGACTACACACACACACACACACACACACACACACACACACACACACACACACACACACACACACACACACACACACACACACACACAGGCCATTCCTACACATGCTGGGAAGGTCCCACCTTCAGATCAGCCAAGCAATAATAAAATGAAGACTGAGACTGAGTTCCAAATGGCTGAGTTCCCTATATAGTGAACTACCTTCAAATAAAGATTGATACAAATATTCCAAATATGATCACAACATTTCAACCCATTGGAGGAGGTGGTCGATGCAACACTGCGCTAGCGATGTAACGTAAGGTTTGTAGCACTATTTGTTGTTACAATTTGTCTTTTTGTCTCGTCATCAGCTGTTATCAGGGCTAGTAATGATATAACGTCTCAGATTAGGAGAGCTGATCTTGGGTCAGGTCCCCAATTCATTATCATTTAAATGGTTTGATCCTTGATAAGTTCTCCTACTCCGGGAGACTTTATGAATACCAGCCCTGATGTAAAGCCTCTGGAAGATACCCAGGGAGAACCATCTCGGTCAATTACCCGTCAGCCCCCTGGAAAGAACCTGGTCTAGACCACATGGGTTATTGGAGGGCTGAGTGTCTACAGGTTTTCACTTCTCCCTTGTACTTGATTGATCAGGTAAGGTCATTGATTAGTTAGGGACTCCCCTTACCTGGATGTCTAAGTCTTAAGTGGACATGAAATAACAAAAACCAGCAGACACTGGGCCCTCCATGGAGTTTGATCCCTGACCCTGATGCCAGGGACTAAGACAGTACTTCACTCACGTTATAATATAATAAAATATATGTCATTTAGCAGAATTTCATCCGAATTGACTTATAGTCATGCGTGCATACATTTTACGTACAGGTGGTCCCAGGAGTCAAACATGGCCACTATCCTTGAGTTGCAAGCACCATGATCTACCAACGACGCTACAGAGGACTCACTGTCTAAGAGGTGAACTGAAAGTTATTCCTGACATTATGAATCCTGATATTCCACCATTTTATGTTTGATGTTGTGTAAAGCATTGGCATAGGTTTTAGTCGGAAGCTAATCGTCAGAACCTCTCTTCTCTCCATAGAACCAATTAGATTTCCTCGCTCTGAACAAAGACGGTTTGTGCTGAGGAGTAAAAACATTGCTCAGCCTCCCATGCTGTCTCTATGGGGCTGATCAGTGAAGAGGTTATCTTTAATAATTTACAATGTCTTTGATGTCTCCTACCTAGTAAGGGCTTCAATGTTTGTTTCAAAATCAAAAGAAATTGATCTGTATAGTTGTTTGATATCATTGAACTAGAGAGAGAGAGAGAGAGAGAGAGAGAGAGAGAGAGAGAGAGAGAGAGAGAGAGAGAGAGAGAGAGAGAGAGAGAGAGAGAGAGAGAGAGAGAGAGTGTTTGTGAGCGAGAACACATGTATGTGCCTGCATATGTGTGCATATGAGCCTGTGTGAATGTGTGTGTGTGTGCGTTTGTGTGTGAGTGTGCTTTTCACAGTCCAAAAATGTTGAACAAAAAGTCTGCAGTCATCTCCTTCACTGTAGTAAGACAGGCCAACACTGATTTCCATGGAGACAGAGAGAGGGAGGGAGGGAGGGACGGAGGGAGGGAGGGGCTGAATGATAAATGAGTATACAGCATCCTGTCATTTGAACCTTGGCATCCAGTCCAAAGCACCATTTAGTGTAAAATATGATGCTGGCCACTTCAGATGACAAAGTCTAATGATGATGTATGAGTAGCAGGGGTAGACATTCTTTCCAAAGGGCAATTAATTAGTTTACACGCCGTCACTGCAGAGCAGAAGAGGGGCATCATATAAGACCGGTCTTATTGTGGCTTTTGTTGCTTTTCTCACTGACTGGTGTAGGTAAAAATGCTATTGTTTTTTTGTCAGTCATCATTGCTAATTATCTGTGTCGGATGGGGACGGTGGTGTGTGTGTGTGTGTGTGTTTGTGTGCGTGCGTGCGTGGGTGTGAGCGTGTGTGTACTCACACATGAATTGTTGATTCCTCTTACCGATGCACATTGTGTAAAAATGTAAATTTACAGTGGAAGAAATAAAAGTACTCATACTACCAAGTGTATTTTTGCCTTTCATTTAATTCATAAGTGTAGAGAATGCCCACATCCCCCCAGTCCGACTCATACCTGGCTCGAACACGGGACCTCTGCCTTGTGAACACACCTGATCGCCCTCCTGAAGCGTTCCAACTAGTGGAGGCTGCTGAGGGGAGGACGGCTCATAATAATGGCTGGAATGGAGCGAATGGAATAGTATCCAACACATGGTTTAATGTATTTGAAACCATTCCACTTTTTCCGCTCCAGCCATTACCACGAGCCCGTCCTCCCCAATTGAGGTGCACCAACCTACTGTGGTTCTAACCCACGCATTGGGCAACTAAAAAAGGCCTTTTATAATGGCACAAGAGCTGACACTTCAGGCTGAGGAGCGAGTTTCTCAGATCTCCATCTGCTACATAAGCACATCCTACATGTTATTTCCCATTGATGTTCAAAACATTGTGAAATGACACAAACAAGTTTCACAGAATGCCACACATTCCAGATAACTACACAAGATTCAAAGTTTAAATTGACAGTTGGCATGATCAGTTTACATAGGAACGAGGGAAAAATTACCAAATACAACAGGAAGTGCCCATGCCCTTTGCAGTGGTTGTAGGAATTCCTGTCTTCAGAAGTCGCCCCACCTCAGGGTGATTTATAGAGCGTTCCGGGGCATTGTTTCATGCCGTCTCCCCTCAATCTACCACCCTACCAAGCCGCTGCCATTTGGCATCTTCTAGCACCTTTGATAGGTACTATCGTTCGTGGAAATATGGCAGTGCTTGGTGTTGCCTCCGCTTCCATTTGAGTGGACAGACGAACCCTGCAACAGTGAGTGTGCTGAGCTCAGCATTGACTGTACTTTGGTGCCTTACTGGACCATGATACCAAGCTCACAGATTGGTCTGGTACTGAGATACCATATATTGGAGTGATCCAATATGCACTGTATGCACTCAATATGGTATCTCAGTACCAGATAAATCTGCAGGCTTGGTATCATGGTTCAGTTAATGAGCAAAGCAGAGTTAGGGCTGAAGTTTAAATCATCACACATGTGATGTGAAAATCATCACAGTCTGAGAATCCTAACAGTTCAATTGCACAGTTCTGCTTCCAGGTTATCGGTGTTTCTTAGGCAGATGACGTCAATGCATGATTGAAATTGACACTCTGAACACGATGAATCAAGTTATGATCACTTTTCAATCATATTATCGATTGTTTAGCGCTTCTGTTTGGGCTGGCAAGCTAGCTAGCGTCAGGCAATTTAGCAATTGAGTGGAATGGCGGGCGTTAGCTATATAGGCGTTCGCATAGTGTTTGCTACAGTAGCCACATTTCCTTTTAGCTAGTTGTGAACACTCATGTGGATGACTGAGCTCAAAATCATGCCCCAAAGAGCTTGAGAGCAGTGATTGGATATATTCGGAGAGAAAAAGAA
The DNA here is from genome assembly GCA_030435695.1 of Brachymystax lenok tsinlingensis. Taxonomy (NCBI): domain Eukaryota; kingdom Metazoa; phylum Chordata; class Actinopteri; order Salmoniformes; family Salmonidae; genus Brachymystax; species Brachymystax lenok. The sequence continues at coordinate 28,975,904 of CM059796.1, forward strand.
AATGCAACAGAAGGAGCGGCCTGCCAGGTAGGATGCAATCCAAGAGCGTGCAGAGCCTGAGACGCCCCCAGCCCTGAGAAGGTGGAGAGGAGGATCTGATGGTTCACGGTGTCGAAAGCAGCGGATAGATCTAGTAGGATGAGAACAGAGGAGAGAGAGTCAGCTTTGACAGTCCGGAGAACCTCTGTGACAGAGAGAAGAGCAGTCTCGGTTGAATGACCCATCTTGAAGCCTGACTGGTTAGGGTCAAGAAGATCGTTCTGAGAGAGATGGCGAGAGAGTTGGTCAGAGCAGCACACAAGTGTTTTGGAAAGATTAGAAAGAAGGAATACCGGTCTGTAGTTTTTGACGTCAGAGGGGTCACTAGGAGCGTGTTGGATTCTTGAGGAGGTGAGCGACTCGGGCCATTTTGATGCCATTTTGAAGCAGCGAGTGGTCAGGAATAAGTTGATGAGGGAAGTGAGGAGTGGGAGAAGGTTTCCAGAGATCTTCTTTAGAAGGGAGGAGGGTATGGGTTCGAGCGGGCAGGTTGTCGGGCGGCCGGAACTTACTTGTCGCAGGATTATCGGCTCTTAACCAACCATGCTATTTTGTTTGTTTTTTCGCGTTGTTCGTAACTTGTTTTGTACATAATGTTGCTGCTACCGTTTCTTATGACCGAAAATATCTTCTGGACATCAGAACTGCAATTACTCACCTCAGATTAGACTAAGAGTTTTTCTTCAATGAGTCGGACAGGAGGGATATAATACAGACACCTGACCAGGCCCAGATCCCCAGCATTTGCTGGAGAAGAAAACAGAGATTTTGCGGAAAAAGATCAGGGTGCCTTGTGAGGATCAGGCAAAGAGTGGCTAATCTGCCATTGCCTTCCGTCCTGCTAGCTGACGTTCAATCACTGGAAAATAAATGGGACGAACTGAAAGCACGTATATCCTACCAACAGGACATTAAAAACTGTAATATCTTATGTTTCACCGAGTTGTGGCTGAACGACGACATTAAGAACATACAGCTGGCGGGTTATACACTATTGGCAGGACAGAACAGCAGCCTCTGGTAAGACACGGGGCGGGGGCCTATGCATATATGTAAACAATAGCTGGTGTACGATATCTAAGGAAGTCTCAAGGTTTTGCTCGCCTCAGGTGGAGTCTCATGATAAGCTGTAGACCACACTATCTACCTAGACAGTTTTCATCTGTATTTTTTGTAGCTGTCTACATACCACCACAGACCGATGCTGGCACTAAACCACACTCAATTAGCTGTATACCGCCATTAAGCAAACAGGAAAACGCTCATCCAGAGGCGGCGCTCCTAGTGGCCGGGGACTTTAATGCAGGGAAACTTAAATCAGTTTTACCTAATTTCTATCAGCATGTTAAATGTGCAACCCGAAGGAAAACAATTCTAGACCACCGTTACTCCACACACAGATACACGTACAAAGCTCTCCCTTACCCTCCATTTGGCAAATCTGACCATAATTCTATCCTCCTGACTCCTGCTTACAAGCAAAAAATTAAAGCAGGAAGCACCAGTGACTCAGTCTATAAAAAAGTGGTCAGATGAAGCAGATGCTAAACTACAGGACTGTTTTTCTAGCACAGACTGGAATATGTTCTGGGATTCTTCCATTGGCATTGAGAAGTACATCACATCAGTCACTGGCTTTATCAATAAGTGCATCGAGGACGTCGTCCCCAAAGTGACTGTACGCACATACCCCAACCAGAAGCCATGGATTACAGGCAATATTCACACTGAGTGAAAGGGTAGAGCTGCGGCTTTCAAGGAGCAGGACTCTAACCCGAAAACTTATAAGAAATCCCGCTATGCTCTACAGGACTAATATCAAATCATACTACACCGGCTTCGACGCTTGTCGGATGTGACAGGGCTTGCAAACTATTACAGACTACAAAGGGAAGCACAGCCGAGAGCTGCCCAGTGACACGAGCCTACCAGACGAGCAAAATAACTTCTATGCTCGCTTCGAGGCAAGTAACACTGAAACATGCATGAGAGCATCAGCTGTTCCGGACGACTGTGTAATCACGCTCTCCACAGCCGATGTGAGTAAGAGCTTTAAACAGGTCAACATTCACAAGGCCTCAGGGCCAGATGGATTACCAGGATGGGCACTCTGAGCATGCACTGACCAACTGGTGTCTTCACTGACATTTTCACCTCTCCCTGTCTGAGTCTGTAATACCTAAATGTTTCAAGCAGACCACCATAGTCCCAGTGCCCAAGAAAACTAAAGTAACCTGCCTAAATGACTACCAACAAGTAGGACTCATGTCGGTAGCCATGAAATGCTTTGAAAGGCTGGTCATGGCTCACATCAACACCATCATCCCAGAAACACTAGACCCACTCCAACTTGCATACCGCCCCAACAGATCCACAGATGATGCAATCTCTATTGCACTCCACACTGCCCTTTCACACCTGGACAAAAGGAACACCGATGTGAGAATGCTATTCATTGACTACAGCTCAGCGTTTAACACAATAGTGCCCTCAAAGCTCATCACTAAGCTAAGGACCCTGGGCCTAAACACCAACCTCTGCAACTGGATCCTGGACTTCTTGACTGGCCGCCCCTGCTGGTAAGGGTAGGTAACAACACATCGGCCACGCTGATCCTCAACACAGTGGTTCCTCAGGAGTCTGTGCTCAGTCCCCTCCTGTACTCCCTGTTCACTCATGACTGCACGACCAGGCACAAATCCAACACCATCATTAACTACTTAGGGAGAAGCGGCACGCTAGCGGGTGAAATGTAAGGCGCCAAGTTCAAAATCCAAAAGTTGAATTATTAAACATTCATCAATATACAAGTCTTGCATAGTCATCAAAAGCTCTGATTCTTGGCAATATCACAGATTTCAAAAAGGCTTTACGGCGAAAGCACAACATTTGATTGTTTCAGGATAGCACCTCTCCTATTTTCCACATTAACATAAATTAATATCCAGCGCGGGTCACACAAAACCCATATTAGAGCTAAAATAAATCACTTACCTCTCGAAGAACGTCTGCTGAGGGCTTCCCATGTGTCCAACAAAGACATCCAATGGTTCTTTTGTTATAAAAAGTAATTTCTTATATCCATAAATCTCCGTTTGGTTGGCGCGTTATGATCAGAAAATCCACCGTCGAGTCGCCCATTGAACCGTGAAGAGAACACGTTCAAATTATACCTATACACTTTCTCCAAACAAATCAAACATCATTTTTTATGTATCCTTAGGTATCCTTTTATGTATATTTACGTTGTTGACAAATGTGGTCCCCTGACTGTTTCCTCTTCCTATCTGTTCTGCTTAGTGCTAGAGCCACCAGACACTATATAAAAACTGTTGACATCTAGTGGAAGCCATAGGTACTGCAGTATCAGTCCTAGTTAACATAGAAATCAATAGGCAGCCTGGAGAAAAAGGTCATGTACAAAAAAAAACTGCAAATCCGGATGGATTTTCCTTGGGTTTTCGCCTGCTATATCAGTTCTGTTATACTCACATACATTATTTTAACACTTTTAGAAACTTCAGAGTGTTTCCTATCCAATAGTACTAATTATGTGCATATCCTATTTTCTGGGCCTGAGTGGCAGGCATTTTACTTTGGGCACGCCAGACTCTCCAAAACCATCACCTCTGCTGCCGCTCCCCTAAGAAGTTTTAAGTGGGATATGGACTCATCTTGATATGATTTAACTTCTGAGATCTAAAAACAAACATCTGACAAACGTTGATACTGACCTAAAAGTAATCATAACCTGTTAAACAGACACCCTCTGATGGCATTTGCTAAGCGACACATATATTGTATACTACCTTTAAAACAGACATTTGGGTTTCAAAATTATAAGTCCTACAAACACATGCTTAGAACTGCTAGAAAGGTAAGAACTGTGGGATTCTGATACAGGTCTATTACAGAGCAAGAGCACCAATTGTCCCCATGTTTGGGAATAAGAGATTTGAAAGTCTAGGTTTATGTCACCAATTACTGTTCCAAAATAAATAAAATGTACGGCAAAAGAATAGTCAGATCTTTTACCTAATGGTGGCGCTACAAACCTGCGCAAATTCCTATAGGAACACAGCCATTTTAAAAGTGAAGGACTTGTGCAACGTGCCATGCCTTCATTTTTTTATGATATACAGTACATACGAATGAGGCCACATCAACAGTGAAGAGGCGACTCCGGGATGCTGGCCTTCCAGGCAGAGTTCCTCTGTCCAGTGTCTGTGTACTTTTGCCCATCTTAATCTTTTATTTTTATTGGCCAGTCTGAGATATGGCTTTTTCTTTGCAACTGCCTAGAAGGCCAGCATCCCGGAGTTGCCTCTTCACTGTTGACGTTGAGACTGGTGTTTTGCTGGTACTATTTAATGAAGCTGCCAGTTGAGGACTTGTGAGGCGTCTGTTTCTCAAACTAGACACTCTAATATACTTGTCCTCTTGCTTTTGCTCATGTTTTTCGAACCATTTAACATAAAATATCACTATGAAAAGCTAAGGTTAACTACTTAGGGAGTGGTGGGGAGCTAGCGCCCCACTCCCGACACTACCCGGTGAAATGCAAGGCGCCAAATTCAAAATCCAAAAGTTGAATTATTAAACATTCATCAATATACAAGTGTTGGATAGTCATCAAAAGCTCTGCTTCTTGGCAATATCACAGCGTTGTCAGATTTCAACAAGGCTTTACGGCGAAAGCACAACATTTGATTGTTTGAGGGAAACACCTCCAATATTTTACCATTAGCATGAATTCATAAACCATCGCAGTTCACACAAAACACATTTCACAGCGAAAACAAATCCCTTACCTTTTGAAGAACTTCTGCTGAGGGCTTCCCAAGTGTCCAACGAAGACATTTTTTTGTTAGAAAAAGTCATTTATTATATCCATAAATCTCAGTTTGGTTGGCGCATTATGTCATAAAATACAGCGTCCACTCGCCCATTGAACCGTGAAGAGAACTCGTTCAACCTATACCTATACACTTGTCCAAGAACAATCAAACATTATTGATAATGTATCCTTAGGAACACTTTTATGTATATTTACTATAATATTTCAACCGGATTATAAACTGGACGATAGGAAAGGAAAAAACCACAGCGCGCGCACGAGCCCATGAACGCGCATCCTCTTCTGTTTACATCTGGTGACCAGTATGAAATTCTTCTTCTATTACCATCCAGAGCATTCTAACATCATCAAACACTGTCTAGAGACTGTTGACATCCAGTGGAAGCAATAGGTACTGCAATCTTACTCCTATATATATAGCTGTTTTCAATAGGGAGGGGTTCAAAATGAGGCAATGTGTCAAAAACACTTTTTCCAGGACAGACTCTCCAAAACCGTCACCTTGGGAGCCGCTCCCTAAGAAGTTAATCGCTCATGTAGATCCAACTATACTGTATACCTCAACCCCAAATAAATGTAAGCAAAGCGCTGACCAATTGATTTACTTGCAATAAATAGGTATCCAGTACCTCTATCTCTTCATTCTGGATTTTAATTCTGTATAGGTTTTTCTGCAAGATGGAGATATTATATAGTTTGAGTTTCTCCTGGGGTTAGTATGTTACCATGGATTGATATTACAGTATTCTGTATAACGAATCAATGCGCTTTTTTGTCATAAAGTATCACTCTAAAAGAGTATTTACACTTTCATCAAAACATGAGATTCACATTAGGAAAAAGATCAGATATGCTAACATATCAGAATTGGGGTGGCTGTGTAAATGAAGTAGATGATATGTACCCATTGACTCTTGAAGAATGTCACATCAATATTTTTGTATGTATTTGATTTTATTTTACTCGTTCTGGTCACTAGTCACACTTCCTTTGAACTAAAAGTAAACATACACTGTACCTACATCCCACTGGGCACACAATGGTTGACTCAGCGTTGTTTCCACGTCATTTCAATGACATGCCGTTGAACCAACATGGAATAGACATTGAATTAAAGTCTGTATCCAGTGGAATACTTCCCTGAGCAGGGGCTGCACATATGTGGAGAGACCCCACATATGATCAGTCCCTATAGATCTTAGGAGTTATATACCACCCTGCCATGGCTCCACCCCACATCTATTCATTCCACAAGTTTGGGAGACAACGGTGTTGGTGCAGTGTTAATATGTTTGGTCTACCGTTTTTCTATACTGCAAAATTGTATGGGGATGGATGTCTGACAGTAGTATCCACAGTAATGTCGGAGCATCATCCAACCTGTGGTGCCAGTCTGAGACTTCATTCCTGGTAAGTCAACTTCAATCCTGGTAAACCTCACCGTAGTAGGGAACCCAAATAGAAGGAAAGAGGAACAACAGAATTAGGTATCATGACGTTTGAATATCAGTGTTAACCGAAATGATTAAATTAGTTGGGTCCAAACACCAATAAAATACTAAGGTACGACTAAAGGACAGTTTATACTTGGTCTACAATGGAGAATTTGGAGCTGCAGTTTCCTTGTGTTTTGTTATTTGAATTCCCACAGCCTAATTCTAAATCCTGATAGACCGCTTTACTATTTACGGTAAGTGAGACATACTTAACCAACAATGCAGTTTTAAGAAAATACCTTAAAGTAAGAAATAAAAGTAAGAAATAATTCAAAAGCAGCAGTAAAACAACAATAGCGAGGCTATATACAGGGGGTACCCGGTACAGAGTCAATGTGCGGGGGTACCGGTTAGTCGGGGTAATTGAGGTAATATGTACATGTAGGTAGAGTTATTAAAGTGGCTATGTATAGATAATAACAGAGAGTAGCAGCAGCGTGGAGTGGGGGTGGGATGGGGGGGCAATGCAAATAGTCTGGGTAGACATTTGATTAGATGTTCAGGAGTCTTATGGCTTGGGGTAGAAGCTGTGAAGTGACTACTTTTCAAAACTATTTGATTACAGATCTGAGAAAGCAACTGCTTTAAAAATATTTGAATACTGATCTCAGGAAGTGACTACTTTTCTGAAACTTTTGGATTGGATGCCTTCAACTAATGGTAGGGCTGTATCTGGAACTGCATGTTGAAAATATAAATAAAATGAAAAGAGCTCACACAATCTCCTATACTATTCCAATCTATCAAGGAAGTGTTGGGAAATGAAGTTTCCTTTAGACATTTAATAGCAATGTTTTGTTACTGTTAGCATCTCAGTAACACAACATTAAACTGTTCTTGTGGCTGTGTGATAAAACTGTAATTACTTTTAGAGCATCATTTTATAAGCATGTTTTTACATTATACTTAGGTAATTGCATTTTAATTGCATAGCAATGGACTGAGTTTCTGCAACTACTGTACAAGAGGATTAGTGACTGTTCCTTATTCCGCAAAAGTGGTCTACTCTAATGTTGAGGTGATTTTTCAATACTTCCATTCCATGTTGATGTGATTCCATGATCCTCATGTATTTTATTCTAGGCTATATGCTATATTAAGATTAATATCTAAGAGCGCTCCGAATATATGCTTATGGTCATATATTTAGACTACAACTAACTGTTGTAGTTTTTGGTTCTTCATATAACTTGCATATATTCAAATACCTTCCAATATTATTTGGTTTTCTGAGAGGTTTTCAAAATACTTTTAAATATTATTTGTTTTTCAGAGACCTGTATTTGAATATAAAAGAAAATGGTTGCCTTTTAGTGGAAACTCTATATAAACTACATTTGAAAAGTTTCTGTGTAGGTCTGCTGAAAAGTAATGACATTCTCAATAAATGATGTGTGTGTGTGCATCTTTGCATGTGTCTTGATGCTCTGTAACATAGTTCTCATGGTTACCTTTTAGGTTTTTGCAATATCTGTCTGTTTGTTTGCACAGATTGGCAGTTGGATGTTTCGTGACCGGGGTAACATTTCTAGTTATGATACAAGACGAGGGTTGGTCTCTGGCTACACTAAACAGAGGGACAGGACCTGCCTCAATTACAAGGTGTGCTTCAGCTGCCCATGCCCAAGGACCTTAAAACCACGGCAGAGGATTCCAAAACAATCAACCATCCCAAAACCACCAAAGATCCCAAGACCACCATATACTCAAAGAAAACACATTCCAAGAATACCCAGATGACACCATACTAATTAAAAGGGTAACACACTTCATAATTAAAAGGGTAACACGCTCCATAATTAAAAGGGCAACACACTCCATAATCTCTGTTCTTTACAGTTATGGCAAATGTACATTTTCTTTGGAGGTTGTGTTGCAAAGGAGCCAGAAGTCAAACCTCTGAGTCATGTTATGGTACGTTTTCAAAAACGGGGTTTACTGAAAATGATCAATTGTAACACTCCAGTAGCTCATTCTGATATGATGTAATATCTGAAAACGTCAACATAGGTAAAAACATATATTGTAGTTGTTTTCACTTTATTTAGACATTTAAGGAAATCAGAGGGAGAGACAGGCAAGTAGGACACAAACAGTGGGAATGGTGGATTGAACCGTTGTCTCCGGTGTGGTGTGGGGAATGTGGCTTGTGCCAGGGAGTGTTAACATTACCGGCTCTGTACAACCCTCAACATAGTTGTAATTCACTGGCAGCAGGGGGTGCTGGAATGCAGTGTTGGCTGACTACAGGTTTTCAACATAAACAATATCAATGGGGATCCTGTCCCATATTTTGGCAATAGGAATGTATTGTTTGTCATGCTAATAAAGCATTTTGAATTGAATCCTGTCTGTTCTATTGTAGCATCACATGTATACAAGTCAGTTTTCGACGTCCATCCAGGTCTGAGTACGTCCGGTGATGACATGGAAACCAGCCACTAGGGGCAACAGTGAGCGATGTTACCTCCAAGTAGGTTTCAGTTTTGCTAGGGTTTTGCTAGGGCCTTTTGGACAGAGATGGCAGATGGTTGTAAGCATTCTCCTCTAGTACCAAAGTGTACATGTTCAAATACAGCGATAGAAAGCATTTTTTTTAATTTTTGTTCTAAGCTTATCCCAAAGGGGAATTTCACCCTGGGGGAATCTGGGCTTGTTTTCTAGGACAGTGAGATGTGTTTCACACATAATTACCCAGGAGGGAAGCAGGTCTGCGCTTAGCTCGCTGAATGATGCTCCCCATGACGGCGAGATCTGAAAATAAATGTAGTCCTGCTTTGTGGCATTTCGCGAAGGCTCTATGTTATACTGATCACACTATAAGGCTCTATGTTATGCTGATCACACTATAAGGCTATATGTTATACTGATCACACTATAAGGCTCTATGTTATACTGATCACACTATAAGGCTCTATGTGATACTGATCACACTATGAGGCTCTATGTGATACTGATCACCTTATGAGGCTCTGTGTGATACTGATCACACAATTTTTTTGTGCGTGTAGATATGGTTGTCCTTGTTCAATAGAGCCATTGGATGTCTTCCAGCGATGTTCCTATCAGCGCATTAATAGCTAAATGTACAAGCTGACAAATTTTTTCCAGTCTCAGAAAGACTGCAACTCGTTTGGGTCGGTGCTTCGTGCTCTGGCCCCGTCCCCGTCCCTCCCCGAAGGCAGGCTTTTTGAAAAGCAGGCGGACACTAACAACACAATCCTTTCGGGAAAACTGAAAGAACTAAAACACAATGGCTTCAAGTGATTCCTTCATCAACATGAATTAGAAGATGGGGCATTTTTGTTGTTGCTACATGGTAACATTCAACTGGAATATAGCAAAGAGGATCCGAAACAAAGAGTTGGATTTAGCTAGAAGCTTAACTACAGCCGATGCCAGCACCGAGAAGGCAGACAAATACAGTGGCTAGCTAAGTAAGTTATTTTTCCTGCAAGCCACGTAGCTAGCTAGCTAACTTTAGTTTATCTACTGAAACCCATATTGTGTAACACAATACTGTGTTACTGTATGAAAGACTATGTATTAGTTCATCATAGGAGAGCTGTACCTTCGCCCACAGGTGATGTGGAGCAGAGCATGCTGGGCGATCTCTAACTGAGGAGAAGGAAGTAACTAGAGAAAGTACACAAGACGTGATAAGTTCAAGCCATCCCCTGTGATTACCTTTAGTTAGCATTCTTTGTTTTAGCTATTGACAGTCCACCAAGTCCTCAACTACAGTTACAGTGGGTGGAAATCAAATAATTTTTCTGGTAGCTAATTTAGGTGGCTAAGTAGCTAAATACAGAGCTTACAACTCGCATTGGCCGTGAGACACATGCATTTGATCCTCTTCTCACGCTCTCACGGCACACCTCTTACATCTCAGGTATTGAAAAATACTGCTTTTATTTTTCTAATTCGTTGTTGTATAATCAGAGCATTAACTTTTCAACTGCACTCCAAATTATTTTGAAATTGGAGCATCTGTGGAGCGGAACCTCTATCATTGTCCTGTCTTGCCACAGCACTGTGAACCACAGCACTGTGAACCGCGGCACATTGAAGCAAATGATTGACATCAAGGGAATTGGATGCATGTTTTAAAGAAACACTCCTTAAGATTAGAATGGAGTTGAATGGAGAACGAACACATTCTCCAACGAGTTTATTAAACTGTAAAAAGAGTAGCTCTGTTTTATGTACAATGTTGTCAACAAAATGTGGTTGCTTTTACTCCCGTCCCTATTGCAGAATGCAGCCTTTTGACAGCATGTACTACAGTCAATTTAATCAGCACTTGCATTAGTTCCCCATTGGCACTGAGGCTGAGACTACGAATAGGCAGCAGACAGACCTACCGTATGTTGTAGCAGGGAAGTTTGGTAAGGTGACCTGATTTGGAACTATGACAATAATTGTGTCAAACAGACTGTGAACCCAAAAGTGTACGTTTGATTCTTATTAAAAATAATTTGGTTAGGGTGTAGGGGCAGATTTATGTAATCTTGTCTTCAGGAGATTTTATTATCTATTTACTTTATTTAGTCTGATCAGTGGAACAATTCTCATTCTTAACAACGGACTAAAACATAGGGTAATTACTGTGCTTGTCAGCAAGAACACTACTGTTATTCCCCAAATATTTCATTATTCCACTTCTTCCCAAATTTGCCAGTGTAATCACATATTGGAAATCTCATATGACTTGTGTCATTGAAAATGAATGATATGAGGCTATGTATTATTGCAGCCATTAATGGACAGTTTTGATACAAATAAGAAAAAGGATGTTAAATGCTCCGGGAATCAAATATCATTTTTCACATTTTAGTATTGTGCACATGCTAGGCAGAGATGGTAGGGGGACTCACCTCATAAAGACATCATACTTTGTCTATGTGGAGTAAGATGATGTCATGGATCTTAGTAGGCATAAACCACCTGAATATTGATATTCATTCAAATGTTCTTAAAGGTTGGGTGATTTTGAGAAATTAATTGTTATAACAAGAACATTTTCAATCACCCATTACTTGGAAAACATAGATCAGGGGTGGCCAACCCTCCTGGAGAGCAAGCAGGATTTTCTTCCAGACATATTTTAAAGAGATAGCTAGTTCACCAAAATTACAAAATGTTTGTGTCCTTACCTTGAAAGCAGTCTATGGACAACAAGACTACAATCTATGTTTTGGTTACCCCCTGCCATCAACCATTAATATTTTCTGTTGGTGTAGTGGTAACAATCCCCAGCCTGTGTCACATACAACTTTCCATCTGAGAACAGGGATCAATCCCTGCTTCTAACCTTCCCACTGTTTCAAGCATTTATTTGTCTGCCGCTGGCTACCCCGCCAGCTAACGTTAGCTAGCTAACAGTACACTTGAAATGAAACCACTTTCTGTCAAAATTTGAAATGTGAAATATCTGAAAATGTAGCTAGCTAGACTATCTTGCCAGTATACATCATGGTTGGACGCGTCTCCTGTCAGATGCCATGCATGGTTGCCCTTAGGCTTAGTTTGACGATGTAATCCAGACTGTTGTTTAGCTATCATACTCGAATTCCACTGATTTCAAAACTCGGTCCTCCAGAAAGTGGAGAGCATACACATAACGTTAGGTAGCGAGCCAGCCAGCCAGCTAACATTAGCTAGCTAACAGTAGACTTTAACTTAACACTAGGTTTCTGCAGTTTTACTACACAATACATTTTTTACAATACAAGTTTGATATTAAGGCACATGACAGTTTACATGTTCAAGAAGGCATTTCTGCCCCCCAAAAAATTATAATTTTTTTTTTTACGTTCAAACTGCTCTCCTGTGAAGTCGTGACTTGCAACATACGCCTAGTTTCCTAGTTTCCTTCGAGTCACATATAAGATGTTGCTGAATATGAATCACTATATGCAGTGGCAGAGCCAGGGGGAAATTCCCCTTTCAATAAAGTCAGATGGAGAAAAGAGAGAAAAGGTTGAATTGGGGGATGTGGCTTCACCGTAGAAAGGAAGAGAAAGAATTAGAGTTGGATATATGTAGATAAACTTGCATTTTTTCGTAAGGACTTATGCAGGATGTTAACCTCAACATCAAAACCTTCAATCAAAATCACAATTTCATACCTGAAACCTTTATTTTGGACTAAATTACCTGAATGGACTATCACTACCAAGGACTGTCAATAAAAAATGTACTTCCTACAAACCAAAACCTGCAGAAGAAGGCGGAACCTGGAAATACCATCCAACACAACACTGAGTGAATAATGAACCTACTTCTGAAGCCAAAAAGTAAAAGACAATCTCTAGGTAATTTTGTTATATAAAGCTTAATAAATAAGGCTACTAAGCTACTAGTTTCACAGCCCCCATGGCTTATCCCTGTCCAGAGGTTATTACAATAAAGTACCCCATGGATATTAAAAATAACACTACATCACTACATGGAATAAGTACAAAAAAAATATCCTCAAGGACAATCCAAAGACACTATTTGCTGACTGCTACAAAGGGGAACTTAAGCAACTTAATTTTCCACACAGACCATCCCCTGACATGGCACAGTGCTGTAAGAGCACACTACCCCTATGTCAAGAGAGAGGGTATTGGCCCAGGGTGGAAACTCAGAATACTAGACATTGAGGAAATGTAAACAACCCCTGTCAAGTCTGGGACAGTAATGGTGCAGGCATACTCATGCAGTTCCAGCAGGACTTTTATTGGATCAAAGAGAGAGCATAGCAGATACATTTCTCTCTCTGTGACAACTCCCCAATCCTGAGTGAGTCTAATCACACTTCTTCAATCTGCCCCCCCCCACCAGCACTGAACACAACCAGGTCCCGCAACTGCACTGCTCCTCCATCATTGATAGGGATACATTCACAGAGCTGGAGAGAGACATGGTGTAGCTCAAAGAGCTAGTCCACACAATACTGACAGAACAAACCCACAAAACAGAGCATCACAACAACACTCCCCCAACAAGACCCGGAGGGCAGAAGGTGGAGATGGACAGCTGTCTGAGAGAGCTGGCTGCTCTACGGACTGAGGAGAGAGAACTTAAAGAGGCACACGTGGCACTGAATAAAGAGGTGAGAAAGCTGAGGTGTGACAGAGAGCAGGACAGCCCACCTTTCCACTTTCCCATCTCCACCCCGCTACCACGAATAGATGTTCACCCTGCCACCATACAGCGTGTGGATGCATGCATTTTGCGAGACTGTGCCTCAAAACCTAATGTCTACCAGGCCCACCACTCCACCCTGGAAGATTAAACTACCAACGGGACATTGAAAACTGTAACATCTTATGGTTCACAGAGTCGTGGCTGAACGACGACAATATCAACATACAGCTGGCTGGTTTTACAGGATAGAACAGCGGCGTTTGGTAAGACAAGGGGTGGCAGACTATGTATTTTTGTGAATAACAGCTGGTGCACGATATCTAAGGAAGTCTCAAGCTATTGCTCGCCTGAGGTTGAGTATCTCATGATAAGCTGTAGACAACATCACCTACCGAGAGAGTTTTCAGCTGTATTCTTCGTAACTGTTTACATACCACCACAATCAGAGGCTGGCACTAAGACAGTATTGTATGAGCTGTATTCCGCCAGAAGCAAACAAGCATATGCTCACCCAGAGGCGGCGCTCCTAGAAGCCGGGGACTTTAATGCAGGGAAACTTAAATCCATTTTACCAAATTTCTATCAGCATGTTAAATGTACAACCAGAGGAAAAAGAACTCTGGACTACCTATACTCCACACACAAAGATTCATACAAAGCTCTCCCTCGCCCTCCATTTGGCAAATCTGACCATAATTATATCCTCCTGATTCCTACTTACAAGCAAAAATTAAAGCAGGAAGCACCAGTGACTAGATCAATAAAAAAGTGGTCAGATGAAGCAGATGCTAATCTACAGGACTTTTTTGCTAGCACAGACTGGAATATGTTCCAGGATTCCTCCGATGGCATTGAGGAGTACACCACATCAGTTATTGGCTTCATCAATAAGTGCATCGATGACGTCGTACCCACAGACCCCAACCAGAAGCCATGTATTACAGGCAGCATCCGCACTGAGCTAAAGACTGGAGCTTCCGCTTTCAAGGAGCGGGACTCTAACCCAGAAGTTTATGAGAAATCCTGCCATGGCCTCCGACAAACCATCAAACAGGCAAAGTGTCAATACAGGACTAAGATTGAATCGTACTACACCGGCTCTGACGCTCGTCGGATGTGGCAGGGCTTGCAAACCATTACAGACTACAAAGGGAAGCACATCCAAGAGCTGCCCAGTGACACAAGCCTACCAGAAGAGCTAAACTACTTCTATGCTCGCTTCGAGGCAAATAACACTGAAACATGCACGAGAGCACCAGCTGTTCTGGAAGACTGTGTGATCACGCTCTCAGCAACCGATGTGTGTAAGACCTTTAAACAGGTCAACATTCAGAAGACCGCAGGGCCCAAGAACACTAAGGTAACCTGCCTAAATGACTACCGACCCGTAGCACTCACGTCTGTAGCCATGAAGTGCTTTGAAAGGCTGGTCATGGCTCACATCAACACCATCATCCCAGAAACCCTAGACCCACTCGAATTTGCATACCGCCCCAACAGATCCACAGATCATGCAATCTCTATTGCACTCCACACTGCCCTTTCCCACCTGGACAAAAGGAACACCTACAGTGAGGGGGAAAAAGTATTTGATCGCCTGCTGATTTTGTACGTTTGCCCACTGACAAAGAAATGATCAGTCTATAATTTTAATGGTAGGTTTATTTGAACAGTGAGAGACAGAATAACAACAAAGAAATCCAGAAAAATGCATGTGAAAAATGTTATAAATTGATTTGCATTTTAATGGAGGGAAATAAGTATTTGACCCCCCCTCTCAATCAGAAGGATTTCTGGCTCCCAGGTGTCTTTTATACAGGTAACAAGCTGAGATTAGGAGCACACTCTTAAAGGGAGTGCTCCTAATCTCAGCTTGTTACCTGTATAAAAGACACCTGTCCACAGAAGCAATCAATCAATCAATCAGATTCCAAACTCTCCACCATGGCCAAGACCAAAGAGCTCTCCAAGGATGTCAGGGACAAGATTGTAGACCTACACAAGGCTGGAATGGGCTACAAGACCATCGCCAAGCAGCTTGGTGAGAAGGTGACAACAGTTGGTGCGATTATTCGCAAATGGAAGAAACACAAAAGAACTGTCAATCTCCCTCGGCCTGGGGCTCCATGCAAGATCTCACCTCGTGGAGTTGCAATGATCATGAGAACGGTGAGGAATCAGCCCAAAACTACACGGGAGGATCTTGTCAATGATCTCAAGGCAGCTGGGACCATAGTCACCAAGAAAACAATTGGTAACACACTACGCCGTGAAGGACTGAAATCCTCAGGGCCCGCAAGGTCCCCCTGCTCAAGAAAGCACATATACATGCCTGTCTGAAGTTTGCCAATGAACATCTGAATGATTCAGAGGACAACTGGGTGAAAGTGTTGTGGTCAGATGAGACCAAAATGGAGCTCTTTGGCATCAACTCAACTCGCCGTGTTTGGAGGAGGAGGAATGCTGCCTATGACCCCAAGAACACCATCCCCACTGTCAAACATGGAGGTGGAAACATTATGCTTTGGGAGTGTTTTTCTGCTAAGGGGACAGGACAACTTCGCCGCATCAAAGGGACGATGGACGGGGCCATGTACCGTCAAATCTTGGGTGAGAACCTCCTTTCCTCAGCCAGGGCATTGAAAATGGGTCGTGGATGGGTATTCCAGCATGACAATGACCCAAAACACATGGCCAAGGAAACAAAGAAGTGGCTCAAGAAGAAGCACATTAACCTCTCAGGGATTGCTGGGGCGCTAGCGCCCCCAATCCCGACACTACCAGGTGAAATGTAAGGCGCCAAATTCAAAATCCAAAAGTTGAATTATTAAACATCCACCAATATACAAGTGTTCCATACTCATCAAAAGCTCTGTTTCTTGGCAATATCACAGCGTTGTCAGATTTCAAAAAGGCTTTACGGCGAAAGCAGCACATTTGATTGTTTGAGGGTAGCACCTCACATATTTTTCCCATAGCCATGAATCGATTAGCCATCACGGCACACACATAACACATTTCACAGCGAAAACAAATCAATTACCTGTTGAAGAACTTCTGCTGAGGTCATCCTAAGTGTCCAACGAAGACAATCCATGGTTCTTTTGTTAGAAAAAGTAATGTATTTTATCCATAAATCTCCATTTGGTTCGCGCGTTATAATCAGAAACGACAGCCTCCACTCCTCCATTGAAATGTGACGCAAACTCGTTCATCTTATACCTATAAACTTGTCCAAGAAAAATCAAACATAGTTTTTAATGTATCCTTAGGAACACTTTTACGTATATTTACTATTATAAATCAACCGGAATATAAACTGATCGATAAAGACGGTAAAAAAGACACTGCGCGCCTTGTCGGGAACGCGCACTGGGTACTGTTTACACAAAAAGGTCACTTCCTGGTTTGCTCTTATTCTCTGGTCTAATTCACCCAAAATGAAAATGTACACTGTCTCGAGACTGTTGACATCTAACGGAAGCGATGGGTACTGCATTCATATGCCCTTATATGGTCATTTTCATGAGGGAGGGGTTCCCAATGAGGCACTCTGTCAAAACCACTTTTTCCAGGACAGAAATTCCTCGGGGTTTTGCCTGCCATATCCGTTATGTTTTACTCACAGACAAATGGTTAACACTTTTAGAAAATTCAGAGTGTTTCCTATCCAATGGTACTAAATATGTGCATATCCTATTTTCTGGGCCTGAATGGGAGGCATTTTACTTTGGGCACGCCAGGCTCTCCAAAACCGACCCCTCAGCTGCCACTCCCTAACAAGTTAAGGTCCTGGAGTGGCCTAGCCAGTCTCCAGACCTTAATCCCGTAGAAAGTCTGTGGAGGGAGCTGAAGGTTCGAGTTGCCAAACGTCAGCCTCGAAACCTTAATGACTTGGAGAAGATCTGCAAAGAGGACTGGGACAAAATCCCTCCTGAGATATGTGCAAACCTGGTGGCCAACTACAAGAAACGTCTGACCTTTGTGATTGCCAACAAGGGTTTTGCCACAAAGTACTAAGTCATGTTTTGCAGAGGGGTCAAATACTTATTTCCCTCATTAAAATGCAAATCAATTTATCCAAATTTTCACAATGCGTTTTTCTGGATTTTTTTGTTGTTATTCTGTCTCTCACTGTTCAAATAAACCTACCATTAAACTTATAGACTGATCATTTCTTTTTCAGTGGGCGAATGTACAAAATCAGCAGGGGATCAAATATTTTTTTCCCTCACTGTATGTGAGAGTGCTATTCACTGACTACAGCTCAGCGTTCAACACCATAGTGCCCTCAAAGCTCATCAATAAGCTACCCTGGGACTGAACACCTCCCTCTGCAACTGGATCCTGGACTTCCATCCGCCACGCTGGTCCTCAACACAGGGGCCCCTCAGGGGTGCGTGCTCAGTCCACTCCTGTACTCCCTGTTCACTCATGACTGCACGGCCAGGCATGACTCCAACACCATCATTAAATTTGCCAATGACACAACAGTGGTAGGCCTGATCACCAACAACAACGAGACAGCATATAGGGAGGAGGTCAGAGACCTGGCCGTGTGGTGCCAGGACAACAACCTCTCCCTCAATGTGATCAAGACAAAGGATAGGATTGTGGACTACAGGAAAAGGAGGACAGAGCACGTCCCCATTCTCATTGACAGGTCTGCAGTGGAGCAGGTTGAGAGCTTCCAGTTCCTTGGTGTCCACATCACCAACTAACTAACATGGTCCAAACACACCAAGACAGTCGTGAAGCGGGCACGACAAAACCTATTCCCCTTCAAGAGACCTCTATACCAGGTGGTGTCAGGGGAAGGCCCTAAAATTGGCCAAAGACTCCAGACTCCCTAATCATAGACTGTTCTCTCTGCTACCGCACAGCAAGCGGTACAGGAGTGCCAAGTCCAGGTCCAAAAGGCTTCTAAACAGCTTCTACCCCCAAGCCATAAGACTCCTAAACATCGAGTCAAATGGCTACCTAGACTATTTGCATTACCCCCTTTACACCACTGCTACTCTTTGTTGTCATTTATGCATAGTCACTTTTACAACTCTACCTACATGTACATACTACCTCAACTAACCGGTGCCCCCACACATTGATTCTGTATCAGTACACCCCTGTATATAGTCTCGCTATTGTTATTTTACTGCTGCTCTTTAATTACTTGTTACTTTTATCTCTTAAACTTATCCATATTTTTTTGAAACTGCATTGTTAGTTAGGGGCTCATAAGTAAGCATTTCACTGTAAGGTCTACACCTGTTGGATTTGGCGCATGTGACTAATACAATTTTATTTGATTTGAAATACACTACTAAAAAATTAGGAACATCACATCACTCAACAGAAATCTGCTCAATGCAATTGAAGAATCCATAGAATCTAACCACTTCTGGAAAAATGTGAAAACTCTAAACAAACAACATGAAGAGTTTTCTATCCAAAATGGAGCGCTATGGATAAACCACTTCTACAATCTTTGCCTCTATGACAAAGAACAAACAGCAAAAACATACACATCAAATGCAAATCTTAGAATCAACTATTAAAGACTACCAGAACTCACCTGATTGTCCAATTACATTGAATTAATAACTACAGGACAAAATACAAACCCTCTAACTCAAAAAGGCCTGTGGGGTTGATGGCATTCTAAATGAAATGATAAAATATACAGACCACAAATTCCAATTGTCTATACTTAAACTCTTTAACTTCTTAGGGAGCGGCAGCAGAGGTGACGGTTTTGGAGAGTCTGGCATGCCCAAAGTAAAATGCTGCCACTCAGGCCCAGAAAATAGGATATGCACATAATTAGTACTATTGGATAGGGAACACTCTGAAGTTTTTAAAAGTGTTAAAATAATGTATGTGTGTATAACAGAACTGATAAAGCAGGCAAAAACCTGAGGAAAATCCATCCGGATTTGCAGTTGTTTTGTACATGACCTTCTTCTCCAGGGTGCCTATTCATTTGTATTTTACCTAGGACTGGGACTGCAGTACCTATGGCTTCCACTAGATGTCAGCAGTCTTTATTCAACGTCTGGAAGCTGTAGCCCTGAGCAGAACGGCTAGGAACAGGAAATAATCGAGGTAGCTCAGATGTCAACAAGATTTTACGGGCGCGAGACCATATGCATTATAAATGATCTATGATTTGTTTAGGAAAAGTTGATAGGTATATTTGAATGCGTTCTCTTCACGGTTCAATGGGCGATTCGACGTTGGATTTTCTGATCATAACGCGCCAACCAAATAGAGATGTATGGATATAACAAATTACTTTTTCTAACAAAAGAACCATTGGTTGTCTTCGTTGGACACTTGGGAAGCCCTCAGCAGAAGTTCTTCGAAAGGTAAGAGATTTATTTTAGCTGTGATATGGATTTTGTGTGACCCACGCTGGATATGAATGCTAATGTGGAAAATATGTGGGGTGCGATCCTCAAACAATCAAATGTTGTGCTTTCGCTGTGCTTTCGCCTTTTTGAAATCTGACAATGCTGTGATATTGCCAAGAATCAGAGCTTTTGATGACTATGCAACACTTGTATATTGATGAATGTTTAATAATTCAACTTTGGATTTTGAATTTGGCGCCTTACATTTCACCGGGTAGTGCCGGGAGTGGCCCGCTAGCGCACCGCTTCTCCCTAAGTAGTTAACATCATCCTCAGCTCTGGCATATTCCCCAATATTTAGAACCAAGGACGGATCACCCCAATCTACAAAAGTGGAAGAAATTTGTCCCCCATAACTACTGTGGGATATGCGTCAACAGCAACCTTGGGAAAATCCTCTGCATTATCATTATCAGCAGATTGTTTTCACTGAAGAAATGTACCAATGTACTGAGCAAATGTCAAATTGGCTTTTTACCAAAGTACCGTACGACAGACCATGTATTCACCCTGCACACCCTAATTGACAAACAAACAAAACAAAACACAGGCAAAGTCTTCTCATGCTTTGTTGATTTCAAAAAAGCTTTTGACTCAATTTGGCATGAGGGCCTTCTATACAAATGGATGAAAAGTGGTGTTGGGGGAAACATACAATATTATAAAATCCATGTACACAAACAACAAGTGTGCGGTTAAAATTGACAAAAAATACACACATTTCTTTCCACAGGGCTGGGGAGTGAGACATGATTGTGAGTAGGGTTGCACATTTTGGGGAATATTCAGAGGTGGAAAATTTCTGTGGGAATTAACAGGAATATATGGGAATCAACGGGAATATATGGGAGTTAATAGAAATATAGGCAAATTAATATTAATACCATTTAAATGTAGACATTTTTTGCATTGGATATATTTACCATATCATATGGTGACAGAAACATAAACCTTTGACCTTATCATAAGTAGACATAATTTCAAATGATTAAATCCTTCCAATAGAAACAAAATACATTTAGCTAAGAATTGAACTTTACTTAATGTATCCTTAGGAACACTTTTATGTATATTTACTATAATAATTCAACCGGAATATAAAGAAAGGAAAAAACCACAGAGCGCGCTTGGCGAGAGCGCGCGTCCTCTTCTATTGACATCTCTGGGGACACTTCCTGATTCCTCTTCTTCTCTGCTCTAATAGGATCTAGGCATTTTACTTTGGGCACGCCAGGGTCTCCAAAATGGTCACCTCATGCGCTGCTCCCTAAGAAGTTAAATGAGTTGACTCTTCATATGGGATGATTTCACTGAACAACGAAAGGGAATATTGAATGATCCTCAATGATCCATCGCGTCTCCCAAAAATGTTTTCAACATACATCTGTAAAATTAAAGCCTTGGTTGTCTTCTTCTCAGGCTTCCATGTCTTCTCCCTGGACCTCCTCAATGTCCACCTCTTGAACATCAGACTCTGAGGCCTCATCTTCACTGTCACTTTCCAACCTTGTTGAGGATGGCTCGTTGTCAGGCTCAATATGCCTGAAATCTGCCGTGATGGCCACCAAGTTTTCAACCCTTGTATTGGTCAGCCTGTTGCATGCTTTGGTGTGTGTTCCCAAACAGGGACCAGTTGCGCTCTGAGGCAGCTGATGTTGGTGGGATTTGGAGGATGATGGAGGCAACAGGGGAAAGAGCCTCAGATCCACAGTCCCTTCCACCAGGTGGCTGATGAGATATTTTGGCGACTGCCATATTGCATTTGTATTTGTATTTATTATGGATCCCCATTAGTTCCTGCCAAAGCAGCAGCTACTCTTCCTGGGGTCCAGCAAAATCAAGGCAGTTTACACTATTTTAAAAACATTACAATACATTCACAGATTTCACAACACACTGTGTGCCCTCAGGCCCATACTCCCCCCTACAACATATCTACATTACTAAATCCATGTGTATGTTATCGTGTGTGTGTGTGTGTGTGTGTGTGCGTGCGTGCATGCGTGTATGTATGCACGTGTCTGTGTCACGACTTCCGCCGAAGTCTGTCCCTCTCCTTGTTCGGGCGGCATTCGGCGGTCGACGTCACCGGCCTTCTAGCCATCGCCGATCCACTTTTCATTTTCCATTTGTTTTGTCTTTGTTTTATACACACCTGGTTTCAATTCCCCAATTACATGTTCATTATTTAACCCTCTGTTTTCCCCATGTTTGTGTGCGTTATTGTTCCTGTGATTGTCAGTCCATATTTTGGTGGGCATGGTATTGTTTGGTACTTTGTAATTTCTATTGAGTAAACTGCATTGTGTTGCTCATCTCTGCTGTCCTGCACCTGACTCAATTGCACCAGCTACACCCGGCACCTGACAGTCTGTGCCAATGTTTGTGTTGCTTCACAGTCCCCGCTGTTCCATAAGGTGTTTTTTATCTGTTTTTTAAGTCTAATTTCCTTGCTGGCATGAGTTACTTGATGTGGAATAGAGTTCCATGTAGTCATGGCTCTATGTAGTACTGTGTGCCTCCCATAGTCTGTTCTGGACTTGGGGACTGTGAAGAGATGTCTTGCGGCATGTCTTATGGGGTGTGCATGTGTGTCCGAGCTCTGTGCCAGTAGATTAGACAGACAGCTCAGTGCATTCAACATGTAAATACCTCTTATAAATAAAAGTAGTGATGAAGCCAGGAGAGATTGACTTTTAGCCAGGAGAGATTGACATGCATATTATTAATATTAGCTCTCTGTGCACATCCAAGGCCTGCCGTGCTGCCCTGTTCTGAGCCAATTGCAATTTTCCTAAGTCCTTTTTTGTGGGACCTGACCACACGAATGAACAGTAGTCAAGGTGCGACAAAACTAGGGGCTGTAGGACCTGCCTTGTTGATAGTGTTGTGTGGCAGATGGCAGGGAGAGGAGAGGGGAGTGGTAATTGAAGAGCGATATCTTGCAGGTAGCTGGCTCCAACCCCAAGCCTTATATGGACTTCCTGCCCCAACGAGGAAAGGCTGTGAGTAGAGCCAGGGAGTGCTTGGGGATAAAGGAGGAAGCAGCCTGCACAAAGGGGCAGAGGAGGTGAGAGACAAGAGAGGTATGAAGAGTGAGAGAAGCAAAGAATGAAGAGTGAGAGAAGCAAAGTATGAAGAGTGAGAGAAGTGAAAGCAACATCTGTGTGATTGCCCGTTGTGACCTGGACTGTCGGACTACCCCCTCTGTGTACCGGATTGGCTGAGGACCCGAGTGTGAGGATTACCCCTGGAAAACGGAATGGACAAAGAGAACGTCATGTGGACTGTGAGGTGAATTCCCCTTTCTTTCCCTGTGTACGAACATCCCTAATAAACTTCCCCTTTGCATTCTTTTTGTGCTACCGGTGCCTGTTTTGTTATTGAGCTTGGTGACGTGGAAACCCCACACCCTTGATCTTGCTACAGTTAAATAACGCCCTCTGTGTTCTGTTAGACAAGTAGCTCTTTATCCACATTATAGCAGGGGGTGTAAAGCCGTAACAAGTTTATCCAGCAGCAGACTATGATCGATAATGTCAAAAGCTGCAGTGAAGTCTAACAAGACAGCCCCCACAATCATCTCCATCCCAAAGCCCTTGCTTGTAAGTGTACTTCGCCAGACTGACAAAAACCTTGCCCTCATCCAGGCCAAGGTGGCGAGACACTGTAGTGATGACACCATATGCCTTGTTGATCTCTGCACCAGACAGGATGCTCTTGCCAACATACTTGGAGTCCAACGTGTACGCTGCGGCGTGTATGGGCTTCAGGCAGAAGTATTCATGCTTTTTGATGTATTTCAGAACTGCAGTTTCCTCTGCTTGGAGCAACAGTGAAGTGGGCAGGGCACTACGGATTTCTTCTCTTACATCTGCAAGCAGAGTCTGAAAATCAGACAGGATGACATTGTCTCCCTCAATCCGTGCAATGGCTACTGCTATAGGTTTCAGGCTGCTTAACACTCTCTCCCAAAATACATCATCCAGGAGGATCCTCTTGATGGGGCTGTCCATATTGGCAGACTATGATATGGCCATTTCTTGGAGAGACTCCTTCCCCTCCAGGAGACTGTCAAACATGATGACAACACCACCCCAACGGGTGTTACTGGGCAGCTTCAATGTGATGCTCTTATTCTTCTCACTTTGCTTGGTGAGGTAGATTGCTGCTATAACTTGATGACCCTTCACATACCTAACCATTTACTTGGCTCTCTTGTAGAGTGTATCCATTGTTTTCAGTGCCATGATGTCCTTGAGGAGCAGATTCAATACATGAGCAGCACAGCCAATGGGTGTGATGTGAGGGTAGGACTCCTCCACTTTAGACCAAGCAGCCTTCATGTTTGCAGCATTGTCTGTGACCAGTGCAAATACCTTCTGAGGTCCAAGATCATTGATGATTACATTGCAGATGAGCTGAAGGCAGAGACCGGTGGGTCTGTTGTCCCTTGTGTCTGTGCTCTTGTAGAATACTGGTTGAGGGGTGTAGATTATGTAGTTAATTATTCTTTGCCCACGAACATTCGACCACCCATCAGAGATAATTGCAATACAGTCTGCTTTCTCTATGATTTGCTTGACCTTCACTTGAACTCTGTTGAACTCTGCAAAGAACGAAGAACATTCAGAAATCTCTTCCAATACACATTGCCTGTGAGCATCAGAGGTAAACAAGTTGCATACACAGCTCAAGCAAGACATTCATCAGCATTTCTGACTGCGTTCCTCCATTGAGTCAAAAAATACTTCTGATTCCAGGAGGACCATGAGCTGTTGCTATCAATAAGGTGGCTGATTCATCATTTTCACCTCACATAGAAGTAGAGGTACGTTTGTCAGAGGTTGCTTGTTGTGAGCACTGAGGGAAATTTATGCACTTGGCCAGATGATTCCGCATCTTTGTTGCATTCTTCACATATGATTTGTCACAGTATTTGCAAATGTACACAACTTTTCATTCTACATTAGCTGCAGTGAAATGTCTCCACACATCAGATAGTGCCCGTGGCATTTTCCTGTAAAGAATTTTTATTATGAGTAAAAAATGTACAGATAAATAGTTAAGCAGTAAGATTAAGATAAAGATAAATGTTTTAAAATGAAACAGGTGAATTAACACTCCTCAGTTAGCAGGCTCAAGCAAGTTAAAACCCACATGGTAGCAAAAACTAACTAGCAGAAATTGTTAGAAATTATTTAAACAGACTTTGCTGTGGGCTACTATTTACTAGTTAGCAAAAAATAATGTATGTAATATAAAATATATTCACCCCACCCAGTATTGTAATCAGAATTTACCCGAAAGCACATAGTCCTTGGCTCAGACAGTATAGTAGTGTGGGCTCAATAGCATCTCATTAGTGTGCATGATCTTGAGAATCAGCTGTACATGTGATGGAAGAGTGCACTGCACATGTGATGGAATAATGCACTGTGCATGCAGAGGGTTGCAATTCCATTGAATTGGGGATAGTTTAACCAAAATATGCCATAAGACCTAGAATTGCCTTATGTGTATCCCACAAAAAAGCTTCACTGTTATAAGCTAACTTTTTTGATGAATTTATGTACTGGAAATATACCGGAAAGTTTCCGACTCTTTGCAACCCTAATTATCCTCTAGGGAAACATACCTAGTCAAACACACTCCATGGCCATGTTCATTGAGTATCTCATTCCAAAATCATGGGCATTAATATGGAGTTGGTCCCCCCTTTGCTGCTACAACAGCCTCCACTCTTCTGGGAAGGCTTTCCACTAGATGTTGGAACATTGCTGCGGGAACTTGCTTCCATTCAGCCACAACAGCATTATTGAGGTTGTGCACTGATGTTGGGAGCAATTAGGCCTGGCTCGCAGTTGGCGTTCCAATTCATCCCAACAATGTTCGATAACAGGGGTTGAGGTCAAGGCTCTGTGCAGGCCAGTCAAGTTCTTCCACACCGATCTCGACAAACCATTTAGGTATGGACCTTGCTTTGTGCACGGGGGCATTGTCAAGTTGAAACAAGAAAAGGCCTTCCCCAAACTGTTTCCACACAGTTGGAAGCACAGAACACTCTAGAATGTTATTGTATGCTGTAGCGTTAAAATGTCCTTCCACCAGAACTAAGGGGCCTAGCCTGAACCACGAAAAACAGCCCCAGACTATTATTCCTTCTCCACCAAACTTTACAGTTGGCGCTATGCATTCGGGCAGGTAGCGTTCTCCTGGCATCCGCCAAACCTAGATTAGTCCGTCGGACTGCCAGATGGTGAGGCGTGATTCATCACACTAAGGTAAGTGTTCATTACAGAGAATGTGTTTCCACTGCTCCAGATTCCAATGGTGGCGAGCTTTACAATACTCACCGATGCTTGGCATTGCGCATGGTGATATTAGGCTTGTGTGCAGATCCTTGGCCATGGAAGACCATTTCATGAAGCTCCCGACAAACAGTTTTTGTGCTGATGTTGCTTCAAAAGTCAGTTTGGAACTCTGTAATGAATGTTGCAATTGAGGACAGGCGATTTTTATGCGCTAGGTGCTTCAGCACTCGGCAGTCCTGTTCTGTGAGCTTGTGTGGCCTACGACTCCACGGCTGAGTCGTTATTGCTCCTAGATGTTTATACTTCACAATAACAGCACGTACAGTTGACCGGGGCAGCTCCAGCAGGGCAGAAATTTGACGAACTGACTTGTTGGAAAGGTGGCATCCTATGACTGTGCCATTTTGAAAGTCACCTAGCTCTTCAGTATGGGTAATTCTGCTGCCAATATTTGTCTATGGATATTGCATGGCTGTGAGCTCAATTTTATACACCAGTCAGCAACGGGTGTGGCTGAAATAGCCAAATCCACTAATTTGAGGGGTGTCCACATACTTTTGAACAAAATATAAACGCAACGTAAAGTGTGGGCCCCATGTTTCTTGAGCTGAAATAAAAGATCCCAGAAATGTTCCATATGCACAAAAGGCGTATTTCTCTCAAATGTGTTTACGTTCCTGTTGGTGGGTGTGTCATATCAAGAAGCTGATTAAACAGCATGATCATTACACAGGTGTACCTTGTGCTGGGGGTTATAAAGACCACTCTAAAATGAGCAGTTTTGTCACACAACACAATGCCACAGATGTCTCAAGTTTTGAGGGAGCATGCAATTGGCATGCTGACTGCAGGAATGTCCACCAGAGCTGTTGGCAGGGAACTGAATGTTAATTTCTCTACTACAAGCCGCCTCCAATGTTGTTTTAGAGAAATTGGCAGTACGTCCAAACGTCTTCACAACCGCAGACCACTTGTAACCATGCCAGCCCAGGACCTCCTTGTCTGAGAATAACCACCCGGAAAGCTGATGAAACTGTGGGTTTGCACAACCAAGAGAATTTCTGCACAAACTGTCAAACTGTCTCAGGAAAGCTAATCTGAGTGCTTGTCGTCCTCACCAGGGTCTTGACCTGACTTCCGTGGGCAAATGTTCATATCCGATGGCCACTGGCACACTGGAGAACTGTGCTCTTCATGGATGAATCCCGGTTTCAACTGTACCAGGCAGATGGCAGATGATGTCAACATTGTGAACAGAGTGCCCCATGGTGACGGTGGGGTTATGGTATGGGCAGGCAGGCATAAGCTACGGACAATGAGCACAATTGCATTTTATCGATGGCAATTTGAATGCACAGAGATACCGTGACAAGATCCTGAGTCCCATTGTCACACCATTCATCCGCCGGCATCACCTCATGTTTCAGCATGATAATGACGGCTCCTTGTCACAAGGATCTGCACACAATTTCTGGAAGCTGAAAATGTCCCAGTTCTTCCATGGCCTGCATACTCACCAGACATGTCACAAATTGAGCATGTTTGGGATGCTCTGGATCAACGAGAACGACAGCGTGTTTCAGTTCCCGCCAATATCCAGCAACTTCGCACAGCCATTAAAGAGGAGTGGGACAACATTCCACAGGCCAAAATCAACAGCCTGATCATCTCTATGCGAAGGAGATGTGTTGCGCTGCATGAGGCGAATGATGGTCACACCAGATACTGACTGGTTTTCTGATCCACTCCCCCTACCTTTTTTAAAAAGATGTCTGTGACCAACAGATGCATATCTGTATTCTCAGTCATGTGAAATCCATAGATTAGGGCCTAATGAATTTATTTTGATTGACTAATTTCCTTATATGAACTGTAACTCAGTAAATCTTAGAAATTCTTGCATGTTGGGTTTATATATTTGTTCAGTGTGTGTGTGTGTGTATATATATATATATATATATATATATATATATATATATATATATATATATATATATATATATATATATATATATGTGTGTGTGTGTGCATGCACATGTGTGTGTGTGTGTGTGTGTGTTACTTAGTCACATGAAGGACATTCAACCAGTGGATATCTCAGGCGCCCCAGCAGGACTCCTTTGTGGGTGAACAGAAGATGTGTGGAACAGTAAGAAGAGAGAGAGAGAGACAAAGGACAAATGAGAGAGGGAGAGTTGATAAGAACGACAGGGACAGAGGGTGGAGAGAGGCAGAGAGGCCGAAGAGAGAGGGGGAGGGGGGAATAGCAAGAGCAAGAGAAAGGAAAGAATGGCAGAGAAAGGGAAATAGAGAGAGGGAGGAGAGAGATATAGAGAGGAGGGGGAAAGCAGTGCTGGTACACGGTTTGGAAAGTTGCAGTATTCCAGTGTCTTCTTCCATTAATCTGCTCCCAATAATCCACCGCTTCTGGGGCCTATTTATAGAACAGGAAATGATTAACTGCCCAAATACTGTACCACAAAGAGACCAGCTCCCCCTTCTCTCTCTCTCTCATATATCTCAGCTGGTGTACAGTACACTCAGGCTTCATTTTGTGGTTCCATTCTCAGTTGAATTATGTTTGACTTGTGGGTGAGGATAAGGCATTCAAATCCATATTTTTTTATTTTAAGTATTTCACAAAAGGGTTTATGGAAATGGTAATTATCAGAGAGGGGCTTGCGAGAGTGTACCAGCCGAGTCCTCCTCCATAATAACATTTCAGAGCAATTTAAGCATTTAAAGCGTGCATCTGAGACCGAGTTTAAATGGAGTTTGACCAGTGGAAGCTGGGGAGAGTACACACAAACACACACCCACACACGGACTCAACCTCTGTTACAGCGAGGAGAGAAAGAGAAATAGTGTGTCTCAGTCTTGGGACCAACCCACTGGGGACAGACGTCAGTTCAACGTCTAGTTTTCATTTACATTTGACAGTTGTCAGGTAACGTGGACTCAACGTGAACTCAAATACACATTTCATCTGGTCATTGTATTTTGGTTAAAAGTTAAAATACTAAATTCCCTTATGTTGATTACTTTTTGCAAATCCAATCAGTTTTCCACTTTGATTCAACGTCATCATATTTTATTTTTGGCATGAAATGACATGAAAACAATGATGATTCAACCACTTTTTTGTGGGATAGTGGATCTGTATTCAGAGGTGATTTATGGAGGATAGGAGAGAGGGAAGGGGAGAAATAAAGAGAGAGCCTCACCAGGCTGACCTCATTACAGCACACCCAGAACAGAGGGGGAAAGATCAAGTCTGTTTGCTTTTCATTCTTCTATCTTTTCTCACTGGCTTTATGTGCACGGTATATACTGTACAGTGCAATCGGAAAGTATTCAAACCCCTTCTCTTTTTCAACATTTTGTTACGTTACAGACTTATTCTAAAACGTATTAAATTAAATGTGTTCCTCATCAATCTACACACAATACCCCATAATGACGAAGTGAAAACAGGTTTTCAGAATTTTTGCAAATGTCCAAAAAATTTAAAACACAAATACTTTATTTACATTAGTATTCAGACCCTTTGCTATGAGACTCGAAATTAAGCTCAGGTGCATCCTGTTTCCATTGATCATCCTTGAGATGTTTCTACAACTTGATTGGACATGATTTGGAAAGGCACACACCTGTCTATATAAGGTCCCACAGTTGACAGTGCATGTCAGAGAAAAAAACAAGCCATGAGGTTGAAGGAATTGTCCGTAGAGCTCCGAGACAATTGTGTTGAGGCACAGACCTGGGGAAGGGTACCAAAAAATGTCTGCAGCATTGAAAGTCCCCAAGAAAACAGTGGCCTCCATCATTCTTAAATGGAAGAAGTTTGGAACCACCAAGACTCTTCCTCAGCCAAACTGAGCAATCGGGGGAGAAGGGCCTTGGTCAGGGAGGTGACCAAAAACCTGATGGTCACTCTGACAGCGCTCCAGAGAACCTTTCAGAAGGACAACCATCTCTGCAGCACTCTACCAATCAGGCTTTATGGTAGAGTGGCCAGATGGATGCCACTCCTCAGTAAAAGGTACAAAAAGCTTGGAGTTTGCCAAAAGGCACCTAAAGGACTCTCAGACCATTAGAAACAAGATTATCTGGTCTGATGAAACCAAGATTGAACTCTTTGGCCTGAAAGTGTGAAGTGTGGTGGTGGCAGGATCATGCTGTGGGTATGTTTTTCAGCGACAGGGACTGGGAGACTAGTCTGGATTAAGAGAAAGATGAACGGAGCAAAGTTCAGAGAGACCCTTGATGAAAACCTGCTCCAGAGCACTCAGGACCTCAGACTGGGGCAGAGGTTCACCTTCCAACAGGACAATGACCTTAAGCACACAGCCAAG
This sequence comes from Brachymystax lenok tsinlingensis, assembly GCA_030435695.1. NCBI lineage: Eukaryota > Metazoa > Chordata > Actinopteri > Salmoniformes > Salmonidae > Brachymystax > Brachymystax lenok. The sequence continues at coordinate 29,006,513 of CM059796.1, forward strand.
ACAATGCAGGAGTGGTTTCGGGACAAGTCTCTGAATGTCCTTGAGTGGCCCAGCCAGAGCCCGGACTTGAACCTGATCAACAAAGCACTGAGTAAAGGGTCTGAATACTTATGTAAATATTATATTTAAGTTTTGAATTTTAAATTTTTGCTGTCATTGTGGGGTATTGTGTGTAGATTGAGGGGGAAAAAATTATTTAACACATTTTTGAATAAAGCTGTAATGTAAAAAACTGTTTACATGTCCTAGAGGTTGTGTGATTACCGTTTTCACTCATCTGATCTAACATGGTACAGACCAACGCACCCCCACAAAACTTCCTGAGAAGGAATTTGGTAAGGCCCAAACTTTCTAAGATCCATTTTCAGCTAGATGAATTGAATAATGTCTGTACACCTTTACCCTTTGATCTAAAAATGTAATAAAAAAACAAACCACAAATCCCTTACAAAATGCAGCAAAGCAAGCAAGCTGCGTCGGGGCAGTTAGATGCATAGGCGAGCCAAGCATCTCTTCTGCCCATCACAATTCTGCTTACCTGGCCAATATGGGGCTGAAAACCTATCAAAGCATGGCTGCTGAGAGATGAATGGGACACGTTAGGCTTGTAACGAAGGGGGTGGTTGAGAAGAATCTCAGGTTATTGACAATCTGACAGTGATGTTAGTCTTACCAGCTTGTTTTTGTCTGTGTTCCAGCTTGGTGGCTGTTCAGGCTGATTTATTTCCAGTCAAGGGAGTTGATCCTGAGAAAACGATAACAGGTTGTGATGGGATGGGACACCGTCATTCCCAGTTGGTGGAGCTAATTCCTGTCTGTCTAAGGATGGGTGTTGGGCTGTTTCAGTCACAGTTGGTGGAGCTGATTCCTTCCTGCTCTAGGGTATTGGTCTTTGTCATTCCTAATTGGTGGAGCTGATTCCTTACTGCTCAAGCGTGTTGGTCTTTGTCATTGCCAGTTGGTGGAGCTGATTCCTTCCTGTTCTAGGGTGTTGGTCTTTGTCATTCCTAATTGGTGGAGCTGATTCCTTACTGCTCAAGCGTGTTGGTCTTTGTCATTGCCAGTTGGTGGAGCTGATTCCTTCCTGTTCTAGGGTGTTGGTCTTTGTCATTCCTAATTGGTGGAGCTGATTCCTTGCTGCTCTAGGGTGTTGGTCTTTGTCATTCCTAATTGGTGGAGCTGATTCCTTCCTGCTCTAGGGTGTTGGTCTTTGTCATTGCCAGTTGGTGGAGCTGATTCCTTTCTGCTCTAGGGTGTTGGTTTTTATCTTTCACAGTTGGTGGAGCTGATTCCTTCCTGCTCTAGGGTATTGGTGTATGTCATTCCTAGTTGGTGGAGCTGATTCGTTCCTGCTGTAGGGTATTTGTCTTTGTCATTCCTAGTTGGTGGAGCTGATTCCTTCCTGCTCTAGGGTGTTGGTCTTTGTCATTCCTAGTTGGTGGAGCTGATTCCTTAATGCTCTAGGGTTTAGGTCTTTGTCATTCCCAGTTAGTGAAGCTGATTCCTTAATGCTCTAGGGTTTAGGTCTTTGTCATTCCCAGTTGGTGGAGCTGATATCTTCCTGCTCTAGGGTGTTGGTCTTTGTCATTGCCAGTTGGTGGAGCTGATTCCTTTCTGCTCTAGGGTGTTGGTCTTTGTCATTCCTAGATTGTGGATCTGATTCCTTCCTGCTCTAGGGTGTTTGTCTTTGTCATTGCTAGTTGGTGGAGCTGATTCCTTCCTGCTCTAGGGTGTTGGTCTTTGGCATTCCCAGTAGGTGGAGGTGATTCCTTCCTGCTCTAGCGTATTGGTCTTTGTCATTCCCAGTTAGTGAAGCTGATTCCTTACTGCTCTAGGGTGTTGGTCTTTGTCATTCCTAGTTTGTCGAGCTGATTCCTTCCTGCTCTACAGTGTTGGTCCTTGTCATTCCCAGTTAGAGAAGCTGATTCCTTACTGCTCTAGTGTTTAGGTCTTTGTCATTCCCAGTTGGTGGAGCTGATTCCTTCCTGCTGTAGGGTGTTGGTCTTTGTCATTCCTAGTTGGTGGAGCTGATTCCTTTCTGCTCTAGGGTGTTGGTCTTTGTCAGTGCCAGTTGGTGAAGCTGATTCCTTAATGCTCTAGGGTTTAGGTCTTTGTCATTCCCAGTTGTCGGAGCTGATTCCTTACTGCTCTAGGGTGTTGGTCTTTGTCATTGCCAGTTGGTGGAGCTGATTCCTTACTGATCTAGGGTGTTGGTATTTGTCTTTCCCAGTTGGTGGAGCTGATTCCTTCCTGCTCTAGGGTGTTGGTCTTTGTCATTCCTAGTTGGTGGAACTGATTCCATCCTGCTCTAGGGTGTTGGTCTTTGTCATTGCTAATTGGTGGAGCTGATTCTTTCCTGCTCTAGGGTGTTGGTCTTTGTCATTGCCAGTTGGTGGAGCTGATTCTTACCTGCTCTAGGGTGTTGGTCTTTGTCATTCCTAGCTTGTGGATCTGATTCCTTCCTGCTCTAGGGTGTTGGTCTTTGTCATTGCCAGTTGGTGGAGCTTATTCCTACCTGCTCTAGGGTGTTGGTCTTTGTCATTGCCAGTTGGTGGAGCTGATTCCTTCCTGCTCTAGAGTGTTGGTCTTTGTCATTCCTAGTTGGTGGAGCTGATTCCTTCCTGCTCTAGGTTGTTGGTCTTGTCATTCCCAGTTGGTGGAGCTGATTCCTTCCTGCTGTAGGGTGTTGGTCTTTGTCATTCCCAGTTGGTGGAGCTGATTTCTTACTGCTCTAGGGTGTTGGTCTTTGTCATTCCCAGTTGGTGGAGCTGATTCCTTCCTGCTCTAGGGTGTTGGTCTTTGTCATTCCCAGTTAGTGAAGCTGATTCCTTACTGCTCTAGTGTTTAGGTCTTTGTCATTCCCAGTTGGTGGAGCTGATTCCTTCCTGCTCTAGGGTGCTGGTCTTTGTCATTCCTAGTTTGTGGAGCTGATTCCTTCCTGCTCTAGGGTGTTGATTTTTGTCATTCCCAGTTGGTTGAGCTAATTCCTTCCTGCTCTACGGTATTGGTCTTTGTCATTCCAAGTTAGTGAAGCTGATTCCTTCTCTGCTCTAGAGTGTTGGTCTTTGTCATTGCCAGTTGGTGGAGCTGATACCTTCCTGCTCTAGAGTGTTGGTCTTTGTCATTCCTAGTTGGTGGAGCTGATTCCTTCCTGCTCTAGGGTGTTGGTCTTTGTCATTGCCAGTTGGTGGAGCTGATACCTTCCTGCTCTAGAGTGTTGGTCTTTGTCATTCCTAGTTGGTGGAGCTGATTCCTTACTGCTCTAGGGTGTTGGTCTTTGTCAGTGCCAGTTGGTGGAGCTGATTCCTTCCTCCTCTAGGGTGTTGGTCTTTGTCATTCCCAGTTGGTGGAGCTAATTCCTTCCTGCTCTAGGGTATTGGTCTTTGTCATTCCCAGTTAGTGAAGCTGATTCCTTAATGCTCTAGGGTTTAGGTCTTTGTCATTCCTAGTTGGTGGAACTGATTCCATCCTGCTCTAGGGTGTTGGTCTTTGTCATTCCTAGTTTGTGGATCTGATTCCTTCCTGCTCTAGGGTGTTGGTCTTTGTCATTGCCAGTTGGTGGAGCTTATTCCTACCTGCTCTAGGTTGTTGGTCTTTGTCATTGCCAGTTGGTGGAGTTGATTCCTTCCTGCTCTAGAGTGTTGGTCTTTGTCATTGCCAGTTGGTGGAGCTGATTCCTTTCTGCTCTAGGCTGTTGGTCTTTGTCATTCCTAATTGGTGGAGCTGATTCCTTCCTGCTCTAGGGTGTTGGTCTTTGTCATTCCTATTTGGTGGAGCTGATTCCTTCCTGTTCTAGGGTGTTGGTCTTTGTCATTCCCAGTTAGTGAAGCTGATTCCTTAATGCTCTAGGGTGTTGGTCTTTGTCATTCCCAGTTGGTGGAGCTGATTCCTTACTGCTCTAGGGTGTTGGTCTTTGTCAGTGCCAGTTGGTGGAGCTGATTCCTTCCTCCTCTATGGTGTTGGTCTTTGTCATTCCCAGTTGGTGGAGCTAATTCCTTCCTGCTCTAGGGTATTGGTCTTTGTCATTCCCAGTTAGTGAAGCTGATTCCTTAATGCTCTAGGGTTTAGGTCTTTGTCATTCCCAGTTGGTGGAGCTGATTCCTTACTGCTCTAGGGTGTTGGTCTATGTCATTGCCAGTTGGTGGAGCTGATTCTTTACTGCTCGAGGGTGTTGGTATTTGTCATTCCTAGTTGGTGGAGCTGATTCCTTCCTGCTCTAGGGTATTGGTCTTTGTTGTTCCTAGTTGGTGGAGCTGATTCTTTCCTGCTGTAGGGTATTGGTCTTTGTCATTCCCAGTTAGTGAAGCTGATTCCTTAATGCTCTAGGGTTTAGGTCTTTGTCATTCCTAGTTGGTGGAACTGATTCCATCCTGCTCTAGGGTGTTGGTCTTTGTCATTCCTAGTTTGTGGATCTGATTCCTTCCTGCTCTAGGGTGTTGGTCTTTGTCATTGCCAGTTGGTGGAGCTTATTCCTACCTGCTCTAGGTTGTTGGTCTTTGTCATTGCCAGTTGGTGGAGTTGATTCCTTCCTGCTCTAGAGTGTTGGTCTTTGTCATTGCCAGTTGGTGGAGCTGATTCCTTTCTGCTCTAGGCTGTTGGTCTTTGTCATTCCTAATTGGTGGAGCTGATTCCTTCCTGCTCTAGGGTGTTGGTCTTTGTCATTCCTATTTGGTGGAGCTGATTCCTTCCTGTTCTAGGGTGTTGGTCTTTGTCATTCCCAGTTAGTGAAGCTGATTCCTTAATGCTCTAGGGTGTTGGTCTTTGTCATTCCCAGTTGGTGGAGCTGATTCCTTACTGCTCTAGGGTGTTGGTCTTTGTCAGTGCCAGTTGGTGGAGCTGATTCCTTCCTCCTCTATGGTGTTGGTCTTTGTCATTCCCAGTTGGTGGAGCTAATTCCTTCCTGCTCTATGGTATTGGTCTTTGTCATTCCCAGTTAGTGAAGCTGATTCCTTAATGCTCTAGGGTGTAGGTCTTTGTCATTCCCAGTTGGTGGAGCTGATTCCTTACTGCTCTAGGGTGTTGGTCTTTGTCATTGCCAGTTGGTGGAGCTGATTCTTTACTGCTCGAGGGTGTTGGTATTTGTCATTCCTAGTTGGTGGAGCTGATTCCTTCCTGCTCTAGGGTATTGGTCTTTGTCATTCCTAGTTGGTGGAGCTGATTCCTTCCTGCTGTAGGGTGTTGGTCTTTGTCATTCCCAGTTGGTGGAGCTGATTCCTTTCTGCTCTAGGGTGTTGGTCTTTAACATTACTAGTTGGTGGAGCTGATTCCTTACTGCTCTAGGGTGTTGGTCTTTGTCATTGCCAGTTGGTGGAGCTGATTCCTTCCTGCTCTAGGGTGTTGGTCTTTGTCATTGCCAGTTGGTGGAGCTGATTCCTTCCTGCTCTAGGGTGTTGGTCTTTGTCATTCCCAGTTGGTGGAGCTGATTCCTTCCTGCTCTAGGGTGTTGGTCTTTGTCATTCCCAGTTGGTGGAGCTGATTCCTTCCTGCTCTAGGGTGTTGGTCTTTGTCATTCCCAGTTGGTGGAGCTGATTCCTTCCTGCTCTAGGGTGTTGGTGTCATTCCAGTTGGTGGAGCTGATTCCTTCCTGCTCTAGGGTGTTGGTCTTTGTCATTCCCAGTTGGTGGAGCTGATTCCTTCCTGCTCTAGGGTGTTGGTCTTTGTCTTTGTCAGTTGGTGGAGCTGATTCCTTCCTGCTCTAGGGTGTTGGTCTTTGTCATTCCCAGTTGGTGGAGCTGATTCCTTCCTGCTCTAGGGTGTTGGTCTTTGTCATTCCCAGTTGGTGGAGCTGATTCCTTCCTGCTCTAGGGTGTTGGTCTTTGTCGTTCCTAGTTGGTGGAGCTGATTCCTTCCTGCTCTAGGGTGTTGGAATTTGTCATTCCCAGTTGGTGGAGCTGATTCCTTCCTGCTGTAGGGTATTGGTCTTTGTCATTGGTGGAGCTGATTCCTTCCTGCTCTAGGGTGTTGGTCTTAGTCATTTCCAGTTGGTGGAGCTGATTCCTTCCTGCTCTAGGGTGTTGGTCTTTGTCATTCCTAGTTTGTGGATCTGATTCCTTCCTGCTCTAGGGTGTTGGTATCTGACGTTCCCAGTTGGTGGAGCTGATTCCTTCCTGCTCTAGGGTGTTGGTCTTTGTCATTTCCAGTTGGTGGAGCTGATTCCTTCCTGCTCTAGGGTATTGGTCTTTGTCATTCCTAGTTGGTGGAGCTGATTCCTTCCTGCTCTAGGGTGTTGGTTTTTGTCATTCCCAGTTAGTGAAGCTGATTCCTTAATGCTCTAGGGTTTAGGTCTTTGTCATTCCCAGTTGGTTGAGCTAATTCCTTCCTGCTCTAGGGTATTGGTCTTTGTCATTCCCAGTTAGTGAAGCTGATTCCTTAATGCTCTAGGGTTTAGGTCTTTGGTCATTCCCAGTTGGTGGAGCTGATTCCTTCCTGCTCTAGGGTGTTGGTCTTTGTCATTGCTATTTGGTGGAGCTGATTCCTTCCTGCTCTAGGGTGTTGGTCTTTGTCATTCCCAGTTGGTGGAGCTGATTCCTTCCTGCTCTAGGGTGTTGGTCTTTGTCATTCCCAGTTGGTGGAGCTTATTCCTTACTGCTCTAGTGTGTTGGTCTTTGTCATTGCCAGTTGGTGGAGCTGATTCTTTACTGCTCGAGGGGGTTGGTATTTGTCATTCCTAGTTGGTGGAGCTGATTCCTTCCTGCTCTAGGGTATTGGTCTTTGTTATTCCTAGTTGGTGGAGCTGATTCCTTCCTGCTGTAGGGTATTGGTCTTTGTCATTCCTAGTTGGTGGAGCTGATTCCTTCCTGCTCTAGGGTGTTGGTCTTTGTCATTCCCAGTTGGTGGAGCTGATTCCTTCCTGCTCTAGGGTGTTGTTTTTGTCATTCCCAGTTGGTGGAGCTGATTCCTTCCTGCTCTAGGGTGTTGGTATCTGACGTTCCCAGTTGGTGGAGCTGATTCCTTCCTGCTCTAGGGTGTTGGAATTTGTCACTCCCAGTTGGTGGAGCTGGTTCCTTCCTGCTGTAGGGTATTGGTCTTTGTCATTCCTAGTTGGTGGAGCTGATTCCTTCCTGCTCTAGGGTGTTGGTCTTTGTCATTGCTAATTTGTGGATCTGATTCCTTCCTGCTCTAGGGTGTTGGTCTTTGTCATTCCCAGTTGGTGGAGCCGATTCCTTCCTGCTCTAGGGTGTTGGTCTTTGTAGTTTCTAGTTGTTGGAGCTGATTCCTTGCTGATCTAGGGTGTTGGTCTTTGTCATTCCTAGTTGGTGGAGCTGATACCTTCCTGCTCTAGGGTATTGGTCTTTGTCATTCCCAGTTAGTGAAGCTGATTCCTTAATGCTCTAGGGTTTAGGTCTTTGTCATTCCCAGTTGGTGGAGCTTATTCCTTCCTGCTCTAGGGTGTTGGTCTTTGTCATTGCTAATTTGTGGATCTGATTCCTTCCTGCTCTAGGGTGTTGGTCTTTGTCATTCCCAGTTGGTGGAGCTGATTCCTTCCTGCTCTAGGGTGTTGGTCTTTGTCATTCCCAGTTGGTGGAGCTGATTCCTTCCTGCTCTAGGGTGTTGGTCTTTGTCATTCCTAGTTGGTGGAGCTGATTCCTTCCTGCTGTAGGGTATTGGTCTTTGTCATTCCTAGTTGGTGGAGCTGATTCCTTCCTGCTCTAGGGTGTTGGTCTTTGTCATTCCCAGTTGGTGGAGCTGATTCCTTCCTGCTCTAGGGTGTTGGTCTTTGTCATTTCCAGTTGGTGGAGCTGATTCCTTCCTGCTCTAGGGTGTTGGTATCTGACGTTCCCAGTTGGTGGAGCTGATTCCTTCCTGCTCTAGGGTGTTGGTCTTTGTCATTCCCAGTTGGTGGAGCTGATTCCTTCCTGCTGTAGGGTGTTGGTCTTTGTCATTCCTAGTTGGTGGAGCTGATTCCTTCCTGCTGTAGGGTATTGGTCTTTGTCATTCCTAGTTGGTGGAGCTGATTCCTTCCTGCTCTAGGGTGTTGGTCTTTGTCATTCCCAGTTAGAGAAGCTGATTCCTTACTGCTCTAGTGTTTAGGTCTTTGTCATTCCCAGTTGGTGGAGCTGATTTCTTACTGCTCTAGGGTGTTGGTCTTTGTCATTCCCAGTTGGTGGAGCTGATTCCTTCCTGCTCTAGGGTGTTGGTCTTTGTCATTCCCAGTTGGTGGAGCTGATTCCTTCCTGCTCTAGGGTATTGGTCTTTGTCATTCCTAGTTGGTGGAGCTGATTCCTTCCTGCTCTAGGGTGTTGGTCTTTGTCATTCCCAGTTGGTGGAGCTGATTCCTTACTGCTCTAGGGTGTTGGTCTTTGTCATTCCAAGTTGGTGGAGCTGATTCCTTCCTGCTCTAGGGTGTTGGTCTTTGTCATTCCCAGTTGGTGGAGCTGATTCCTTCCTGCTCTAGGGTGTTGGTCTTTGTCATTCCCAGTTGGTGGAGCTGATTCCTTCCTGCTCTAGGGTGTTGGTCTTTGTCATTGCCAGTTGGTGGAGCTGATTCCTTCCTGCTCTAGGGTGTTGGTCTTTGTCATTCCCAGTTGGTGGAGCTGATTCCTTCCTGCTCTAGGGTGTTGGTCTTTGTCATTCCCAGTTGGTGGAGCTGATTCCTTCCTGCTCTAGGGTGTTGGTCTTTGTCATTGCCAGTTGGTGGAGCTGATTCCTTCCTGCTCTAGGGTGTTGGTCTTTGTCATTCCTAGTTGGTGGAGCTGATTCCTTCCTGCTCTAGGGTGTTGGTCTTTGTCATTCCTAGTTTGTGGAGCTGATTCCTTCCTGCTCTAGGGTGTTGGTCTTTGTCATTCCAGTTGGTGGAGCTGATTCCTTCCTGCTCTAGGGTGTTGGTCTTTGTCATTCCCAGTTGGTGGAGCTGATTCCTTCCTGCTCTAGGGTGTTGGTCTTTGTCATTCCCAGTTGGTGGAGCTGATTCCTTCCTGCTCTAGGGTGTTGGTCTTTGTCATTCCCAGTTGGTGGAGCTGATTCCTTCCTGCTCTAGGGTGTTGGTCTTTGTCATTCCCAGTTGGTGGAGCTGATTCCTTCCTGCTCTAGGGTATTGGTCTTTGTCATTCCTAGTTGGTGGAGCTGATTCCTTCCTGCTCTAGGGTGTTGGTCTTTGTCATTCCTAGTTGGTGGAGCTGATTCCTTCCTGCTCTAGGGTGTTGGTCTTTGTCATTCCCAGTTGGTGGAGCTGATTCCTTCCTGCTCTAGGGTGTTGGTCTTTGTCATTCCTAGTTGGTGGAGCTGATTCCTTCCTGCTCTAGGGTGTTGGTCTTTGTCATTCCCAGTTGGTGGAGCTGATTCCTTCCTGCTCTAGGGTGTTGGTCTTTGTCATTCCCAGTTGGTGGAGCTGATTCCTTCCTGCTCTAGGGTGTTGGTCTTTGTCATTCCCAGTTGGTGGAGCTGATTCCTTCCTGCTCTAGGGTGTTGGTCTTTGTCATTCCCTGGTTGGTGGAGCTGATTCCTTCCTGCTCTAGGGTGTTGGTCTTTGTCATTCCCAGTTGGTGGAGCTGATTCCTTCCTGCTCTAGGGTGTTGGTCTTTGTCATTCCAAGTTGGTGGAGCTGATTCCTTCCTGCTCTAGGGTGTTGGTCTTTGTCATTCCCAGTTGGTGGAGCTGATTCCTTCCTGCTCTAGGGTATTGGTCTTTGTCATTCCTAGTTGGTGGAGCTGATTCCTTCCTGCTCTAGGGTGTTGGTCTTTGTCATTCCCAGTTGGTGGAGCTGATTCCTTCCTGCTCTAGGGTGTTGGTCTTTGTCATTTCCCAGTTGGTGGAGCTGATTCCTTCCTGCTCTAGGGTGTTGGTCTTTGTCATTGCCAGTTGGTGGAGCTGATTCCTTCCTGCTCTAGGGTGTTGGAATTTGTCATTCCCAGTTGGTGGAGCTGATTCCTTCCTGCTCTAGGGTGTTGGTCTTTGTCATTCCCAGTTGGTGGAGCTGATTCCTTCCTGCTCTAGGGTGTTGGTCTTTGTCATTCCTAGTTGGTGGAGCTGATTCCTTCCTGCTCTAGGGTGTTGGTCTTTGTCATTCCCAGTTAGTGAAGCTGATTCCTTACTGCTCTAGGGTTTAGGTCTTTGTCATTCCCAGTTGGTGGAGCTGATTCCTTACTGCTCTAGGGTGTTGGTCTTTGTCATTCCCAGTTGGTGGAGCTGATTCCTTCCTGCTCTAGGGTGTTGGTCTTTGTCATTGCCAGTTGGTGGAGCTGATTCCTTCCTGCTCTAGGGTGTTGGTCTTTGTCATTCCTAGTTGGTGGAGCTGATTCCTTCCTGCTCTAGGGTGTTGGTCTTTGTCATTCCTAGTTGGTGGAGCTGATTCCTTCCTGCTCTAGGGTGTTGGTCTTTGTCATTCCCAGTTGGTGGAGCTGATTCCTTCCTGCTCTAGGGTGTTGGTCTTTGTCATTCCTAGTTGGTGGATCTGATTCCTTCCTGCTCTAGGGTGTTGGTCTTTGTCATTCCCAGTTGGTGGAGCTCATTCCTTCCTGCTCTAGGGTGTTGGTCTTTGTCATTCCTAGTTTGTGGATCTGATTCCTTCCTGCTCTAGGGTGTTGGTCTTTGTCATTGCCAGTTGGTGGAGCTTATTCCTACCTGCTCTAGGGTGTTGGTCTTTGTCATTGCCAGTTGGTGGAGCTAATAACTTCCTGCTCTAGAGTGTTGGTCTTTGTCATTCCTAGTTGATGGAGCTGATTCCTTCCTGCTCTAGGGTGTTGGTCTTGTCATTCCCAGTTGGTGGAGCTGATTCCTTACTGCTCTAGTGTTTAGGTCTTTGTCATTCCCAGTTGGTGGAGCTGATTTCTTACTGCTCTAGGGTGTTGGTCTTTGTCATTCCCAGTTGGTGGAGCGGATTCCTTAATGCTCTAGGGTGTTGGTCTTTGTCATTCCCAGTAGGTGGAGCTGATTCCTTCCTGCTCTAGGGTATTGGTCTTTGTCATTCCTAGTTGGTGGAGCTGATTCCTTCATGCTCTAGGGTGTTGTTTTTTGTCATTCCCAGTTGGTTGAGCTAATTCCTTCCTGCTCTACGGTATTGGTCTTTGTCATTCCCAGTTAGTGAAGCTGATTCCTTCTCTGCTCTAGAGTGTTGGTCTTTGTCATTCCTAGTTGGTGGAGCTGATTCCTTCCTGCTCTATGGTGTTGGTCTATGTCATTCCTAGTTGGTGGAGCTGATTCCTTCCTGCTCTAGGGTGTTGGTCTTTGTCATTGCCAGTTGGTGGAGCTGATACCTTCCTGCTCTAGAGTGTTGGTCTTTGTCATTCCTAGTTGGTGGAGCTGATTTCTTCCTGCTCTAGGGTGTTGGTCTTTGTCATTGCCAGTTGGTGGAGCTGATTCCTTTCTGTGCTAGGCTGTTGGTCTTTGTCATTCCTAGTTTGTGGATCTGATTCATTCCTGCTCTAGGGTGTTGGTCTTTGTCGTTCCCAGTTGGTGGAGCTGATTCCATTCTGCTCTAGGGTGTTGGTCTTTGTCATTCACAGATGGTGGAGCTGATTCCTTTCTGCTCTAGGGTGTTGGTCTTTGTCATTCCTAGTTTGTGGATCTTATTCCTTCCTGCTCTAGGGTGTTGGTCTTTGTCATTCCTAGTTGGTGGAGCTGATTCCTTCCTGCTCTATGGTGTTGGTCTATGTCATTCCTAGTTGGTGGAGCTGATTCCTTCCTGCTCTAGGGTGTTGGTATTTGTCATTCCTAGTTGGTGGAACTGATTCCATCCTGCTCTAGGGTGTTGGTCTTTGTCATTGCTAATTGGTGTAGCTGATTCCTTCCTGCTCTAGGGTGTTGGTCTTTGTCATTCCCAGTTGGTGGAGCTTATTCCTTACTGCTCTAGTTTGTTGGTCTTTGTCATTGCCAGTTGGTGGAGCTGATTCTTTACTGCTCGAGGGTGTTGGTATTTGTCATTCCTAGTTGGTGGAGCTGATTCCTTCCCGCTCTAGGGTGTTGGTCTTTGTTATTCCTAGTTGGTGGAGCTGATTCCTTCCTGCACTAGGGTGTTGTTTTTGTCATTCCCAGTTGGTGGAGCTGATTCCTTCCTGCTCTAGGGTATTGGTCTTTGTCATTCCCAGTTAGTGAAGGTGATTCCTTAATGCTCTAGGGTATTGGTCTTTGTAATTCCTAGTTGGTGGAGCTGATTCCTTCCTGCTCTAGGGTGTTGGTTTTTGTCATTCCCAGTTGGTTGAGCTAATTCCTTCCTGCTCTAGGGTATTGGTCTTTGTCATTCCCAGTTAGTGAAGCTGATTCCTTAATGCTCTAGGGTTTAGGTCTTTGTCATTCCCAGTTGGTGGAGCTGATTCCTTCCTGCTATAGGGTGTTGGTCTTTGTCATTCCTAGTTGGTGGAACTGATTCCATCCTGCTCTAGGGTATTGGTCTTTGTCATTGCTAATTTGTGGATCTGATTCCTTCCTGCTCTAGGGTGTTGGTCTTTGTCATTCCCAGTTGGTGGAGCTGATTCCTTCCTGCTCTAGGGTGTTGTTTTTGTCATTGCCAGTTGGTGGAGCTGATTCTTTACTGCTCTAGGGTGTTGGTATCTGACGTTCCCAGTTGGTGGAGCTGATTCCTTCCTGCTCTAGGGTGTTGGAATTTGTCACTCCCAGTTGGTGGAGCTGATTCCTTCCTGCTCTAGGGTGTTGGTCTTTGTCATTGCTAATTTGTGGATCTGATTCCTTCCTGCTCTAGGGTGTTGGTCTTTGTCGTTCCTAGTTGTTGGAGCTGATTCCTTAATGCTCTAGGGTGTTGGTCTTTGTCATTCCTAGTTGGTGGAGCTGATTCCTTCCTGCTCTAGGGTGTTGGTATTTGTCTTTCCCAGTTGGTGGAGCTTATTCTTTACTGCTCTAGTGTGTTGGTCTTTGTCATTCCTAGTTGGTGGAGCTGATTATTTACTGCTCGAGGGTATTGGTCTTTGTTATTCCTAGTTGGTGGAGCTGATTCCTTCCTGCTGTAGGGTATTGGTCTTTGTCATTCCTAGTTGGTGGAGCTGATTCCTTCCTGCTCTAGGGTGATGGTCTTTGTCATTCCTAGTTGGTGGAGCTGATTTCTTCCTGCTCTAGGGTGTTTGTCTTTGTCATTGCCAGTTGTGGAGCTGATTCCTTCCTGCTCTAGGGTATTGGTATCTGACGTTACCAGTTGGTGGAGCTGATTCCTTCCTGCTCTAGGGTGTTGGAATTTGTCACTCCCAGTTGGTGGAGCTGATTCCTTCCTGCTCTAGGGTGTTGGTCTTTGTCGTTCCTAGTTGTTGGAGCTGATTCCTTTCTGCTCTAGTGTGTTGGTCTTTGTCATTCCTAGTTGGTGGAGCTGATTCCTTCCTGCTCTAGGGTGTTGGTTTTTGTCATTCCCAGTTGGTTGAGCTAATTCCTTCCTGCTCTAGGGTGTTGGTATTTGTCTTTCCCAGTTGGTGGAGCTGATTCCTTCCTGCTCTAGGGTGTTGGTCTTTGTCATTCCTAATTGGTGGAGCTGATTCCTTCCTGCTCTATGGTATTGGTCTTTGTCATTCCCAGTTGGTGGAGCTGATTCCTTCCTGCTCTAGGGTTTTGGTCTTTGTCATTGCTAATTGGTGGAGCTGATTCCTTACTGATCTAGGGTGTTGGTCGTTGTCATTGCTAATTTGTGGATCTGATTCCTTCCTGCTCTAGGGTGTTGGTCTTTGTCATTCCCAGTTGGTGGAGCTGATTCCTTCCTGCTCTAGGGTATTGGTCTTTGTCATTCCTAATTGGTGGAGCTGATTCCTTCCTGCTCTATGGTATTGGTCTTTGTCATTCCCAGTTGGTGGAGCTGATTCCTTCCTGCTCTAGGGTGTTGTTTTTGTCATTCCCAGTTGGTGGAGCTGATTCCTTCCTGCTCTAGGGTGTTGGTATCTGACGTTCCCAGTTGGTGGAGCTGATTCCTTCCTGCTCTAGGGTGTTGGAATTTGTCACTCCCAGTTGGTGGAGCTGATTCCTTCCTGCTCTAGGGTGTTGGTCTTTGTCATTGCTAATTTGTGGATCTGATTCCTTCCTGCTCTAGGGTGTTGGTCTTTGTCGTTCCTAGTTGTTGGAGCTGATTCCTTAATGCTCTAGGGTGTTGGTCTTTGTCATTCCTAGTTGGTGGAGCTGATTCCTTCCTGCTCTAGGGTGTTGGTATTTGTCTTTCCCAGTTGGTGGAGCTTATTCCTTACTGCTCTAGTGTGTTGGTCTTTGTCATTCCTAGTTGGTGGAGCTGATTATTTACTGCTCGAGGGTATTGGTCTTTGTTATTCCTAGTTGGTGGAGCTGATTCCTTCCTGCTGTAGGGTATTGGTCTTTGTCATTCCTAGTTGGTGGAGCTGATTCCTTCCTGCTCTAGGGTGATGGTCTTTGTCATTCCTAGTTGGTGGAGCTGATTTCTTCCTGCTCTAGGGTGTTTGTCTTTGTCATTGCCAGTTGTGGAGCTGATTCCTTCCTGCTCTAGGGTATTGGTATCTGACGTTACCAGTTGGTGGAGCTGATTCCTTCCTGCTCTAGGGTGTTGGAATTTGTCACTCCCAGTTGGTGGAGCTGATTCCTTCCTGCTCTAGGGTGTTGGTCTTTGTCGTTCCTAGTTGTTGGAGCTGATTCCTTTCTGCTCTAGTGTGTTGGTCTTTGTCATTCCTAGTTGGTGGAGCTGATTCCTTCCTGCTCTAGGGTGTGGGTTTTTGTCATTCCCAGTTGGTTGAGCTAATTCCTTCCTGCTCTAGGGTGTTGGTATTTGTCTTTCCCAGTTGGTGGAGCTGATTCCTTCCTGCTCTAGGGTGTTGGTCTTTGTCATTCCTAATTGGTGGAGCTGATTCCTTCCTGCTCTATGGTATTGGTCTTTGTCATTCCCAGTTGGTGGAGCTGATTCCTTCCTGCTCTAGGGTTTTGGTCTTTGTCATTGCTAATTGGTGGAGCTGATTCCTTACTGATCTAGGGTGTTGGTCGTTGTCATTGCTAATTTGTGGATCTGATTCCTTCCTGCTCTAGGGTGTTGGTCTTTGTCATTCCCAGTTGGTGGAGCTGATTCCTTCCTGCTCTAGGGTATTGGTCTTTGTCATTCCTAATTGGTGGAGCTGATTCCTTCCTGCTCTATGGTATTGGTCTTTGTCATTCCCAGTTGGTGGAGCTGATTCCTTCCTGCTCTAGGGTGTTGTTTTTGTCATTCCCAGTTGGTGGAGCTGATTCCTTCCTGCTCTAGGGTGTTGGTATCTGACGTTCCCAGTTGGTGGAGCTGATTCCTTCCTGCTCTAGGGTGTTGGAATTTGTCACTCCCAGTTGGTGGAGCTGATTCCTTCCTGCTCTAGGGTGTTGGTCTTTGTCGTTCCTAGTTCTTGGAGCTGATTCCTTTCTGCTCTAGGGTGTTGGTCTTTGTCATTGCCAGTTGGTGGAGCTTATTCCTTCCTGCTCTAGGGTGTTGGTATTTGTCTTTCCCAGTTGGTGGAGCTTATTCCTTACTGCTCTAGTGTGTTGGTCTTTGTCATTGCCAGTTGGTGGAGCTGATTCTTTACTGCTCGAGGGTATTGGTCTTTGTTATTCCTAGTTGGTGGAGCTGATTCCTTCCTGCTGTAGGGTATTGGTCTTTGTCATTCCTAGTTGGTGGAGCTGATTCCTTCCTGCTCTAGGGTGTTGGTCTTTGTCATTCCTAGTTGGTGGAGCTGATTTCTTCCTGCTCTAGGGTGTTGGTCTTTGTCATTGCCAGTTGGTGGAGCTGATTCCTTCCTGCTCTAGGGTATTGGTATCTGACGTTCCCAGTTGGTGGAGCTGATTCCTTCCTGCTCTAGGGTGTTGGAATTTGTCACTCCCAGTTGGTGGAGCTGATTCCTTCCTGCTCTAGGGTGTTGGTCTTTGTCATTCCTAGTTGGTGGAACTGATTCCATCCTGCTCTAGGGTGTTGGTCTTTGTCATTCCTAGTTGGTGGAGCTGATTCCTTCCTGCTCTAGGGTATTGGTCTTTGTCATTCCTAATTGGTGGAGCTGATTCCTTCCTGCTCTATGGTATTGGTCTTTGTCATTCCCTGTTGGTGGAGCTGATTCCTTCCTGCTCTAGGGTGTTGTTTTTGTCATTCCCAGTTGGTGGAGCTGATTCCTTCCTGCTCTAGGGTGTTGTTTTTTTCATTCCCAGTTGGTGGAGCTGATTCCTTCCTGCTCTAGGGTGTTGGTATCTGACGTTCCCAGTTGGTGGAGCTGATTCCTTCCTGCTCCAGGGTGTTGGAATTTGTCACTCCTAGTTGGTGGAACTGATTCCATCCTGCTCTAGGGTGTTGGTCTTTGTCATTGCTAATTTGTGGATCTGATTCCTTCCTGCTCTAGGGTGTTGGTCTTTGTCATTCCCAGTTGGTGGAGCTGATTCCTTCCTGCTCTAGGGTGTTGGTTTTTGTCATTCCCAGTTGGTTGAGCTAATTCCTTCCTGCTCTAGGGTATTGGTCTTTGTCATTCCCAGTTAGTGAATCTGATTCCTTAATGCTCTAGGGTTTAGGTCTTTGTCATTCCCAGTTGGTGGAGCTGATTCCTTCCTGCTCTAGGGTATTGGTCTTTGTTATTCCTTGTTGGTGGAGCTGATTCCTTCCTGCTCTAGGGTGTTGGTCTTTGTCATTCCTAGTTGTTGGAGCTGATTCCTTTCTGCTCTAGGGTGTTGGTCGTTGTCATTCCCAGTTGGTGGAGCTGATTCCTTTCTGCTCTAGGGTGTTGGTCTTTGTCATTACTAATTTGTGGATCTGATTCCTTCCTGCTCTAGGGTGTTGGTCTTTGTCGTTCCTAGTTGTTGGAGTTGATTCCTTTCTGCTCTAGGGTGTTGGTCGTTGTCATTCCCAGTTGGTGGAGCTGATTCCTTTCTGCTCTAGGGTGTTGGTCTTTGTCATTCCTAGTTGGTGGAGCTGATTCCTTCCTGCTCTAGGGATTTGGTCTTTGTCATTGCCAGTTGGTGGAGCTGATTCCTTACTGATCTAGGGTATTGGTCTTTGTCATTCCTAGTTGGTGGAGCTGATTCCTTCCTGCTCTAGGGTGTTGGTTTTTGTCATTCCCAGTTGGTTGAGCTAATTCCTTCCTGCTCTAGGGTATTGGTCTTTGTCATTCCCAGTTAGTGAAGCTGATTCCTTAATGCTCTAGGGTTTAGGTCTTTGTCATTCCCAGTTGGTGGAGCTGATTCCTTCCTGCTCTAGGGTGTTGGTCTTTGTCATTCCTAGTTGGTGGAACTGATTCCATCCTGCTCTAGGGTGTTGGTCTTTGTCATTGCTAATTGGTGGAGCTGATTCCTTCCTGCTGTAGGGTATTGGTCTTTGTCATTCCTAGTTGGTGGAGCTGATTCCTTCCTGCTCTAGGGTGTTGGTATCTGATGTTCCCAGTTGGTGGAGCTGATTCCTTCCTGCTCTAGGGTGTTGGAATTTGTCACTCCTAGTTGGTGGAACTGATTCCATAATCCAGCTGATTCCTTAATGCTCTAGGGTTTAGGTCTTTGTCATTCCCAGTTGGTGGAGCTTATTCCTCTCTGCTCTAGGGTGTTGGTCTTTGTCATTCCTAGTTGTTGGATCTGATTCCTTTCTGCTCCAGGGTGTTGTTTTTGTCATTCCCAGTTGGTGGAGCTGATTCCTTCCTGCTCTAGGGTGTTGGTATCTGTCGTTCCCAGTTGGTGGAGCTGATTCCTTCCTGCTCTAGGGTGTTTGTCTTTGTCATTCCCAGTTGGTGGAGCTTATTCCTTTCTGCTCTAGGGTGTTGGTCTTTGTCATTCCTAGTTGTTGGAGCTGATTCCTTTCTGCTCTAGGGTGTTGGTCTTTGTCATTCCTAGTTGGTGGATCTGATTCCTTCCTGCTCTAGGGTATTGGTCTTTGTCATTCCCAGTTAGTGAAGCTGATTCCTTAATGCTCTAGGGTTTAGGTCTTTGTCATTCCCAGTTGGTGGAGCTGATTCCTTCCTGCTCTAGGGTGTTGGTCTTTGTCATTCACAGTTGGTGGAGCCTATTCCTTCCTGCTCTAGGGTATTGGTCTTTGTCATTCCCAGTTAGTGAAGCTGATTCCTTCCTGCTCTAGGGTGTTGGTCTTTGTCATTCCCAGTTGGTGGAGCTGATTCCTTCCTGCTCTAGTGTGTTGGTCTTTGTCATTGCCAGTTGGTGGAGCTGATGCCTTCCTGCTCTAGGGTGTTGGAATTTGTCACTCCCAGTTGGTGGAGCTGGTTCCTTCCTGCTGTAGGGTGTTGGTCTTTGTCATTCCTAGTTGGTGGAGCTGATTCCTTCCTGCTCTAGGGTGTTGGTCTTTGTCATTGCTAATTTGTGGATCTGATTCCTTCCTGCTCTAGGGTGTTGGTCTTTGTCATTCCCAGTTGGTGGAGCTGATGCCTTCCTGCTCTAGGGTGTTGGTATTTGTCTTTCCCAGTTGGTGGAGCTGATTCCTTCTTGCTCTAGGGTGTTGTTTTTGTCATTCCCAGTTGGTGGAGCTGATTCCTTCCTGCTCTAGGGTGTTGGTATCTGACGTTCCCAGTTGGTGGAGCTGATGCCTTCCTGCTCTAGGGTGTTGGAATTTGTCACTCCCAGTTGGTGGAGCTTATTCCTTTCTGCTCAAGGGTGTTGGTCTTTGTCATTCCCTGTTGTTGGATCTGATTCCTTCCTGCTCTAGGGTGTTGGTTTTTGTCATTGCTAATTGGTGGAGCTGATTCCTTCCTGCTCTAGGGTGTTGGTCTTTGTCATTGCTAATTTGTGGATCTGATTCCTTCCTGCTCTAGGGTGTTGGTCTTTGTCATTCCCTGTTGGTGGAGCTGATTCCTTCCTGCTCTAGGGTGTTGGTCTTTGTCATTGCTAATTTGTGGATCTGATTCCTTCCTGCTCTATGGTATTGGTCTTTGTCATTCCCAGTTGGTGGAGCTGATTCCGTTCTACTCTAGGGTATTGGTCCTTGTCATTCCTAGTTGTTGGAGCTGATTCCTTCCTGCTCTAGGGTGTTTGTCTTAGTCATTCCTAGTTGTAGGAGCTGATTCCTTCCTGCTCTAGCGTGTTGGGTCTTTGTCATTGCCAGTTGGTGGAGCTGATTCCTTCCTGCTCTAGGGTGTTGGTTTTTGTCAGTGCCAGTTGGTGGAGCTGATTCCTTCCTGCTCTAGGGTGTTGGTCTTTGTCATTCCCAGTTGGTGGAGCCGATTCCTTTCTGCTCTAGGGTGTTGGTCTTTGTCATTTCCAGTTGGTGGAGCTGATTCCTTCCTGCTCTAGGGTGTTGGTCTTAGTCATTCCTAGTTTGTGGTGCTGATTTCTAGCTGGGTGTAGGATACTGCCAACCCCAGTTTGTGGAGCTAGTTCCTGGCTGTGTAAGACTGGGTGTTAGACTCTGTCAGTCCCAGTTTGTGGAACTGATACCTGGATCTCTCTTGCCGAGTGCTGTCAGTCCCTTTCAGTGTCTGCTGGGAAGAGTCAGTGGGATCTTTGGTAGAGCAGTTGTGGTTTATTTAATATACAGGGTTAGTCACCACCTCATTCTGGTAATGTGTTTTTGTGTTTTAAATGGGATAGGACTGTGTGTGTCTGTGCTTTTGGTGTGTGTGTGCTTGTTGTGTGTGTGTTTGCGTGAGTGTGCGTGTGTGCTTGTTTTGTGTGTGTGCGCGTGAGTGTACAATACGTGTGTGTGTGTGCTTGTTGTTTGTGTGTGTGTGTGTGTGTGTGCTTGTTGTGTGTGTGTGTTTGCATGAGTGTGCGTGTGTGTGCGTGAGTGTACGTGTGTGTGCGTGAGTGTACGTGTGCATGTGTGTGTGCTTGTGTGTGTGTCGTGTGTGTGTGTGTGTGTGTGTGTGTGTGTATATGAGTGTACGTGTGTGTGCTTGTTGTGGGTGTGTGTGTGCACATATGTAAGGGAAACCGTCTCTCTCTCCCACACCCTTCTCTCTCTCTCTCTGTGTCTCTCCCCCTTCTCTCTCTCGCTCTCCCCCCCTTCCCCCTCTCTCTTTGACCTCTCCCTGGAGACAGAGCGACTGTCTTCTACACACATATCAGGTCCGATTAAATGTCCCTCTGTGGATATTCCTTATTACAAACTGTTACAAAAGTACCAAAGGCCCTCTGTACTATGATGGGTGTGTCCCAAATCGCTCCCTATTCTCTATATAGTACACTACTTTAGACCAGGGCCCATAGGGCTCCCTATTCTCTATATAGTACACTACTTTAGACCAGGGCCCATAGGGCTCCCTATTCTCTACATAGTACCCTACTTTAGACCAGGGCCTATGGGACTCCCTATTCTCTATATAGTACACTACTTTAGACCAGGGCCTATGGGGCTGTAGGGAATAGGTCCCTGCCTATAGAGCTCTGGTCAAAAGTAGTCCACTAGGCAATACGTTGCTTTTTGGGTTGCAACTACAGTATTCCTCCGGCAAGCCCTATGCTCCTAATCCGTGTCAGAGAGGTTGGCTGGTCCCAGATCTGTTTGTCTTTTATGGCTAATTCCTATGGTCATTGTCAGGCAGCACAAACTGATCTGGGACCAGGCTTAGAGAGCAGTGTTCATGGATGGAAAATAGACTGGTCTGTACTGAAGAGGACAATCGACTGGTCTGTAGTGAAGAAGATAATAGACTGCTCTATAGTGAAGGGAAAATAGACTGGTCTGTAGCGAATAGGACAATAAACTTGTCTGTAGCGAAGAGGACAATAGACTGGTCTGTAGCGAATAGGACTATAGACTGGTCTGTAGCGAATAGGACTATAGACTGGTCTGTAGCGAATAGGACTATAGACTGGTCTGTAGCGAATAGGACTATAGACTGGTCTGTAGCGAATAGGACTATAGACTGGTCTGTAGCGAATAGGACAATAGACTGGTCTGTATTGAATGGGATAATATACTGGTCTGTATCGAAGAGGACAATATACTGGTCTGTAGCGAATACGACAATAGACTGGTCTGTAGTGAAGAGGACAATAGACCATTAAACAGACATCCAATGCAGGCAGTCTGCTCTGCCCATGTAACTGAGTTGCTTTTTCTCTGCAGGCTTTGGCATTTTTTTTGTTCCAGACTGCACACGCACACACACAAAGATGCGCACGCCGGCGCATATACACACACACACACACACACACAGGGGATGTGTTTTCTCATAATTCACATTGAGATCTGTGCTGTGCAGAAGTCCTTATCCTGCAAACCAGACACTGCTGGGTGCTCTGTAATAAATCAACTTCAGCATCCCACCATTCAATCGCCCTGGCTCTCCTGTGTGTGTGTGTGTGTGTGTGAAAGAGAGAAATAGAGGGAGTGAATGTACACACACCCACACAGTTTACAGTCCCCCCACACAGTTTACAGCTCCCCCACACACACCCACAAAGTTTACAGTCCCCCTACGCACAGTTTACAGTCCCCCGAATACACCCACAACGTTTACAGTCCACCCCACACAGTTTACAGTTCCCACATACACACAACCACACAGTTTACAGTCACCCCCACACAGTTTAGTCCCCCAAACACAGTTTACAGCCCCCCACACATACCCACACAGACACCCACACAGTTGACAGTTTTCCTCCCCTCTCACCCACAGAGTTGACAGTCCCCTACACACCCACACCGTTTAGTTCCCCCCACACTCCACAGTTCCCCACAAACCGGCACAATATACAGTCCCCCACACACCCACAGCGTTTAAAGTTATCCCCACACACACACACACACACACACACACACACACACACACACACACACACACACCTACACAGTTTACAGTTCCCCACACACACCCACACAGCTAACCATTCCTCCCACACACCCACAAAGTCTACAGTTACCCCCACACACCAACACAGTTTAGTCCCCCACACACACCCACACTGTTTACAGTTTCCCCACACAGTTTAGTCCCCCACACACCCAGACAGTTTACAGTTTCCCCACACACCCACACAGTTTCCCCACACACCCACACAGTTTCCCCACACAACCACACAGTTTAGTTCCCACCCACACACCAACAAAGTGTACAGTTCCCCCACACAGTTCACAGTTCCCCACACACCCACAAAGTTTACAGTTCCGCCCCACACACCAAAACAGTTTAGTTTCCTCCCCACACACACCCACACAGACACTCACACAGTTTAAAGATCCCATCCACAACTACACAGTTTACAGTCCCCACACACCCACACAGTGTACAGTTCCCCCACACCCATACAGTTTACAGTTCCCCCACACACCCACACAGTTTACAATCACCGCCCCACACAGTTTACAGTACCCCCACACACACACCTTATATTCCCACACACACACAGTTTACAGTCCCCCACACAGTTCACAGTTCCCCACACACCCAAAGTTTACAGTTCCGCCCACACATACCCACAGTTTACAGTCCCCCCACACAGTTCACAGTTCCCCCACACACCCACAAAGTTTACAGTTCCGCCCCACACATACCCACACAGTTTACAGTTCCCCCACACACCAAAACAGTTTACAGTTTCCCTCCCCACACAGACACTCACACAGTTTAAAGATCCCACCCACAACTACACAGTTTACAGTCCCCCACACACATACAGTTTACAGTTCCCCCACAACCACAGTTTACAGTTCCCCACACAGTTTACAATCACCGCTCCACACACCCACACAGTTTACAGTACCCCCACACACACCTTATATTCCCCACACACAGTTTACAGTCCCCCACACAGTTCACAGTTCCCCACACACCCACAAAGTTTACAGTTCCGCCCCACACATACCCACACAGTTTACAGTCCCCCACACAGTTTACAGTCCCCCCACACATCCACACATTTCAGTACCCCCACACGGTTTTCAGTCCCCCCACACACCCAAACAGTTTACAGTTCCCCCACACAGTTTAGTTCCCCACACACCCACACAGTTTATAGTCCCCCACACACCCACACAGTTTACAATCACCGCTCCACACAGTTTACAGTACCCCCACACAGTTTATATTCCCCCACACCCACACAGTTTACAGTCCCCCCCACACAGTTCACAGTTCCCCCCCACACAGTTCACAGTTCCCCCACACACCCACAAAGTTTACATTTCCGCCCCACACATACCCACACAGTTTACAGTTCCCTCCCACACACCAAAACAGTTTACAGTTTCCCTCCCCACACAGACACTCACACAGTTTAAAGATCCCACCCACAACTACACAGTTTACAGTCCCCCACACACCCACACAGTGTACAGTTCCCCCACACCCATACAGTTTACAGTTCCCCACAACCACACAGTTTACAGTACCCCCCCACACACCCACACAGTTTACAGTTCCCCCACACAGTTAACAGGAGCCCCCACACCGTTTACAGTTCCCTCCCCACACACCGTACACTCACACAGTTTAAAGATCCCACCCACAACTACAGTTTACAGTCCCCCACACACCCACACATTTACAGTTCCCCACACCCATACAGTTTACAGTTCCCCCACAACCACAAAGTTAACAGTTCCCCCTACAGACACCCACACAGACACCCAGTTTACAGTTCCACCCCTCACACCCACACGGTTTAGTCCCCCCACACATTTCAGTCCCCCACCCCCACACACCCACACGGTTTACAGTCCCCCACACACCCAAACAGTTTACAGTTCCCCCACACCCCACACAGTTTACAATCACCGCTCCACACACCCACAGTTTACAGTACCCCCACACAATTTGCAGTCTCCCCACACACAGTTTACAGTTCCCTCCCCACACACCCACACAGTGTACAGTTCCCCACACACACCCACACAATTTGCAGTCTCCCACACACACCCACAGTTTGCAGTCCCTCACACAGTTTACAGTTTCCCCACACACCCACACAGTTTACAGTCCTCCCCACACACCCACACATTTTACATTCCCCCATACACCAATTACAGTTCCCCACACATTTTACAGTCCCCCTTCCCTCCACAATATTCAAACATGAAACACAGCAAAACACCAAGATCTAATGCTGAAATCCCCACTATCAGTTAATCTGCAGACTCTCTCTTCATCTCTCCATTCAGTGTAACACCACTAACAATAATTTGAAAGCCTGTCAGTATGTGAAGTTTTATATGCTGTCCACATTTTAATATATGCTGTCAGTGCAGGTGTACAGTGGAGCCTACCACATACAAAAAGAGAGACAGGGAGAGAGAGACAGGAAAGGAGAGAGAGACAGGGAGAGAGAGACAGGGAGGGAGGGCTCAGGGTATCAGCTAGCATCCGACAGCGCTAACTCAAAGTGACAGGGTGCAGAGAGGTCCTAATTACTGTCTCAGCTGACAAAATATCGCCTCTGCAGAATGCATGACTTTCTCTTGGTGGACTAGCTAATTTACAGAGGCATCTCACACATACAGTATGGGCCACTGCTGTTAGAGCCATGTGGTTAAAAATATTACTTCATCTGTTGCTTTTTATAGAACAGATCAAGTTTATAAATTGCTTGACTGGGCTGATGAGACAGTGGATTGCGCAGTCAGATGAAAAAGAGTAAATAGGCATTTTAACGTCACAGATTGAGCCAGTGGTAACTTGTGGAATAAACCTCCGGCTGGAATGAGGTTTTAACCAATCAGCATTCAGGATTAGACCCACCTGTAAACAACAAACTAGTACTTACTGAGCTGTAAAATAAAGGGTTACCACATTATGTCAATCAAAGTCAAATGGATTTGGTATAGGCTAAGACGGTGTGGAAGGTCTACATTGTTGCTAAGGAGGAAATGGACACACATTACTGCTTGAGGCATACACCATACAAGAAATAAAGGGTGAGAGGGAGACTGGGTGAGAGGGAGAGAGAGGGAGAGAGTGAAGGAGAGAGGGTGAACGAAGAAACAATAGCCCAAGCTGCAGCTCCATACTACTTCTCAAACATAGAGAACTGATACCATATGCTCCTTGTTGGGGTGGAATTGGCTTGGGGTCCGTGGGTAGCTTTTGACCACATCTTTGAATGTCTTACTCATTGTTAGAATGAAGTTTGATCCACATCGGATGTTAGGTACTATCATTATTGGATATTATATGAAACCTATCAATTAAAATGGTCTCAGAGATCAATTTATTTTTCAACAAATGAATGTAGCAGGAATGCTAATCTCATCTGTTTCTGACAACAGAAACGATTTCAGAACAATCTGAGACGGTGGAGGTTGAAATCCTCTTTCTTGTGCTTTATGAGGAGGAACGACCCTAACGCAATATCAGAGGGATCTGGAATGGGAAAGTCCTTTAGAAGTTTTTGAATGCTATCTTCGGGAGAAGAAATTAATCTGCTTCAGATAGTGAAAGGACAGGAAAAAATATCTATAGTCTTTTAAACAACAGCAACACTAGAGACAGGTAGACATATCTGGAGTATTTTAAACAACAGTAACGCTAGAGACAGGTAGACATATCTGGAGTCTTTTAAACAGCAACACTAGAGACAGGTAGACATATCTGGAGTTGTTTAAACAACAGCAACACTAGAGACAGGAAGACATATCTGGAGTCTTTTAAACAACAGCAACACTAGAGACAGGTAGACATATCTGGAGTCTTTTAAACAACAGCAACACTAGAGACAGGTAGAGATATCTGGAGTCTTTTTAAACAACAGGAAGACATATCTGTAATATTTTTAAACAACAGCAACACTAGAGACAGGTAGACATATCTGGAGTCGTTTTAAACAACAGTAACAGTAGAGGCAGGTATACATATCTGGAGTCGTTTTAAACAACAGTAACACCAGAGACAGGTAGACATATCTGGAGTATTTTAAGCAACATTAGTACTAGAAACAGGTAGACATATCTGGAGTCTTTTTAAACAACAGCAACACTAGAGACAGGTAGACATATCTAGAGTCATTTTAAACAACAGCAACACTGGAGACAGGTAGAAATATGTGTAATCTTTTTAAACAACAGCAACACTAGAGACAGGTAGACATATCTGGAGTCGTTTTAAACAACAGCAACACTAGAGACAGGTAGAAATATCTGCAGTATTTTTAAACAACAGCAACATTAGAGACGGGTAGACATATGTCATCTTTTTAAACAACAGCAACACTAGAGACAGGTAGAAATATCTGCAGTTTTTTTAAACAACAGTAACACTAGAGACAGGTAGACATATCTGGAGTATTTTAAGCAACAGTAATTCTAGAAACATGTAGACATATCTGGAGTCTTTTTAAACAACAGTAACACCAGTGACAGTTAGAAATATCTGGAGTATTTTTAAACAGCAACAGTAGAGACAGGTATACATATCTGGAGTATTTTTAAACAGCAACACAAGAGACAGGTAGACATATCTGGAGTATTTTAAGCAACAGTAATTCTAGAAACATGTAGAAATATCTGTAGTCGTTTTAAACAACAGTAACACTAGAGACAGGTAGACATATCTGGAGTCGTTTTAAACAACAGTAACACCAGAGACAGGTAGACATATCTGGAGTCGTTTTAAACAACAGTAACACCAGAGACAGTTAGAAATATCTGGAGTATTTTTAAACAACAGCAACAGTAGAGACAGGTAGACATATCTGGAGTATTTTAAGCAACAGTAATTCTAGAAACATGTAGACATATCTGGAGTAGTTTTAAACAACAGTAACACACGAGACAGGTAGAAATATCTGGAGAATCTTAAGCGACAGTAGTACTACAAACAGGTAGACATATCTGGAGTCTTTTTAAACAACAGCAACAGTAGAGACAGGCATACGTATCTGGAGTCTTTTTAAACAACAGCAACAGTAGAGACAGGTAGACATATTTGGAGTCTTTTAAACAACAGCAACAATAGAGACAGGTAGACATATCTGGAGTCGTTTTAAACAACAGTAACACCAGAGACAGAAATATCTGGAGTATTTTTAAACAACAGCAACAGTAGAGACAGGTAGACATATTTGGAGTCTTTTAAACAACAGCAACACTAGAGACGGGTAGACATATCTGGAGTCTTTTAAACAACAGCAACACTAGAGACAGGTAGACATATCTGGAGTATTTTAAACAACAGTAACACCAGACACAGGTGGAAATATCTGGAGAATTTTAAGCAAAAGTAATACTAGAAACAGGTAGACATATCTGGAGTCATTTTAAACAACAGCAACACTAGAGACAGGTAGACATATCTGGAGTAATTTTAAACAGCAACACTAGAGACAGGTAGACATATCAATTGTCTTTTTAAACAGCAGCAACACTAGAGACGGGTAGACATATCTGGAGTATTTTAAGCAACATTAATACTAGAGACAGGTAGACATATCTGGAATCTTTTTAAACAACAGCAACACTAGAGACAGGTAGAAATATCTGGAATGTTTTTAAACAACAGCAACACTAGAGACAGGTAGACATATCAATTGTCTTTTTAAACAACAGCAACACTAGAGACAGGTAGAAATATCTGGAGTATTTTTAAAAAGAGCAACACTAGAGACAGGTAGAAAAATCTGGAGTCATTTTAAACATCAAAACTAGAGACAGGTAGACATCTCAATTGTCTTTTTAAACAACATTAACACTAGAAACAGGTAGACATATCTGGAGTCTTTTTAAACAACAGTAACACTAGAGACAGGTAGACATATCTGGAGTCTTTTTAAACAACAGTAACACTAGAGACAGGTAGATATATCTAGAGTAATTTTAAACAGCAACACTAGAGACAGGTAGAAATATCTGGAGTATTTTAAGCACCATTAACACTAGAGACAGGTAGAAATATCTGGAATCTTTTTAAACAACAGCAAAACTAGAGACAGGTAGACATCTCAATTGTCTTTTTAAACAACATTAACACTAGAAACAGGTAGACATAACTGGAGTCTTTTTAAACAACAGTAACACTAGAGACAGGTAGATATATCTAGAGTAATTTTAAACAGCAACACTAGAGACAGGTAGAAATATCTGGAGTATTTTAAGCACCATTAACACTAGAGACAGGTAGAAATATCTGGAATCTTTTTAAACAACAGCAAAACTAGACAGGTAGACATATCTGGAGTCTTTTTAAACAGTAACACTAGAGACAGGTAGTGTCACGATTCTCTTCCTTCGGGACAGACCAAGACGCAGCAATGTAGCCAGAATACATGATTTAGTGAAAACACTGGACAGAACGAAAACAATAAACGAAGAAACAAGACGTGAGCCCTAACGCTAAATACTAAACTCAACACAAAGATCTAAACCTAACCACGACTGGCGAAACCTAACCTAACCACGAACGGAGAAACCTAACTAGACATGAATGGAGAAACCTAACTTGACAAGAACCCGACTGAACATGCTGAACGTAACATAAACAATAACCCACCAAACTAAAGTGCAACCCTCAAACATATATATGGTTCCCAATTAGAGACAACGAGACTCAGCTGCCTCTAATTGGGAACCATTATCCCAACATAGAAATAGACACCCTAGAACACACAAACCCTACACCAAAATGAAACCAACACGCTCCAGCATGTCATCTCAGGCCTGGGCGTTACAGGTAGACATATCTGGAGTATTTTTAAACAACAGCAACACTGGAGACAGGTAGACATATCTGGAGTCTTTTAAACAACAGCAACACTAGAGACAGGTAGACATATCTGGAGTCTTTTTAAACAACTGCAACACTAGAGACAGGAAGACATATCTGGAGTATTTTAAACAACAGCAACACTAGAGACAGGTAGACATATCTGGAGTCTGTTTAAACAACAGCAACACTAGAGACGGGTAGACATATCTGGAGTCTGTTTAAACAACAGCAACACTAGAGACGGGTAGACATATCTGGAGTATTTTAAGCAACATTAATACTAGAAACAGGTAGACATATCTGGAGTCTGTTTAAACAACAGCAACACTAGAGACAGGTAGATATATGGAGTCTTTTAAACAACAGCAACACTAGAGACAGGTAGACATATCTGGAGTCATTTTAAACAACAGTAACACCAGAGACAGGTAGAAATATCTGGAGAATTTTAAGCAACAGTAACACTAGAGACAGGTAGACATATCTGGAATATTTTAAGCAACATTAATACTAGAAACAGGTAGACATATCTGGAATCTTTTTAAACAACAGTAACACTAGAGACAGGTAGACATATCTGGAGTATTTTAAACAACAGCAACACTAGAGACAGGTAGATATATCTAGAGTAATTTTAAACAACAGCAACAGTAGAGACAGGTAGACATATCTGGAGTATATTAAACAACAGTAACACTAGAGACAGGTAGACATATCTGGAGTCTTTTTAAACAGCAGCAACACAAGAGACGGGTAGACATATCTGGAGTCTTTTTAAACAACCGCAACACTAGAGACAGGTAGACATATCTGGAGTCATTATAAACAACAGCAACACTAGAGACAGGTAGAAATATCTGGAATCTTTTTAAACAACAGCAACACTAGAGACAGGTAGACATATCTGGAGTCGTTTTAAACAACAGCAACAGTAGAGACAGGCATACGTATCTGGAGTCTTTTTAAACAACAGCAACACTAGAGACAGGTAGACATATCTGGAGTATTTTAAGCACCATTAATACTAGAGACAGGTAGACATATCTGGAGTCTTTTTAAACAACAGTAACACTAGAGACAGGTAGACATATCTGGAGTATTTTTAAACAACAGCAACACTAGAGACAGGTAGATATATCAAGAGTAATTTTAAACAACAGCAACACTAGAGACAGGTAGACATATCTGGAGTCTTTTAAACAACAGCAACACTAGAGACAGGTAGACATATCAAGAGTCTTTTAAACAACAGCAACACTAGAGACAGGTAGACATATCTGGAGTCGTTTTAAACAACAGCAACATTAGAGACGGGTAGACATATGTCATCTTTTTAAACAGCAACACTAGAGACAGGTAGACATATCTGGAGTATTTTAAGCAACAGTAATTCTAGAAACATGTAGACATATCTGGAGTAGTTTTAAACAGTAACACACGAGACAGGTAGAAATATCTGGAGAATCTTAAGCGACAGTAGTACTACAAACAGGTAGACATATCTGGAGTCTTTTTAAACAACAGCAACAGTAGAGACAGGCATACGTATCTGTAGTCTTTTTAAACAACAGCAACAGTAGAGACAGGTAGACATATTTGGAGTCTTTTAAACAACAGCAACAATAGAGACAGGTAGACATATCTGGAAAATTTTAAGCAACAGTAACACTAGAGACAGGTAGACATATCTGGAATATTTTAAGCAACATTAATACTAGAAACAGGTAGACATATCTGGAATCTTTTTAAACAACAGTAACACTAGAGACTGGTAGACATATCTGGAGTATTTTAAACAACAGCAACACTAGAGACAGGTAGATATATCTAGAGTAATTTTAAACAACAGCAACAGTAGAGACAGGTAGACATATCTGGAGTATATTAAACAACAGTAACACTAGAGACAGGTAGACATATCTGGAGTCTGTTTATACAACAGCAACACTGGAGACAGGTAGATATATATGGAGTCTTTTAAACAACAGCAACACTAGAGACAGGTAGACATATCAATTGTCTTTTTAAACAGCAGCAACACAAGAGACGGGTAGACATATCTGGAGTCTTTTTAAACAACAGTAACACTAGAGACAGGTAGACATATCTGGAGTCTTTTAAACAACATTAACACTAGAGACAGGTAGACATATCTGGAGTCTTTTAAACAACAGCAACACAAGAGACAGGTAGACATATCTGGAGTCTTTTTAAACAACCGCAACACTAGAGACAGGTAGACATATCTGGAGTCATTATAAACAACAGCAACACTAGAGACAGGTAGAAATATCTGGAATCTTTTTAAACAACAGCAACACTAGAGACAGGTAGACATATCTGGAGTCGTTTTAAACAACAGTAACACCAGAGACAGTTAGAAATATCTGGAGTATTTTTAAACAACAGCAACAGTTGACACAGGTATACATATCTGGAGTCTTTTTAAACAACAGCAACACTAGAGACAGGTAGACATATCTGGAGTATTTTAAGCACCATTAATAATAGAGACAGGTAGACATATCTGGAGTCTTTTTAAACAACAGTAACACTAGAGACAGGTAGACATATCTGGAGTATTTTTAAACAACAGCAACACTAGAGACATGTAGATATATCAAGAGTAATTTTAAACAACAGCAACACTAGAGACAGGTAGACATATCTGGAGTCTTTTAAACAACAGCAACACTAGAGACAGGTAGACATATCAAGAGTCTTTTAAACAACAGCAACACTAGAGACAGGTAGACATATCTGGAGTCGTTTTAAACAACAGCAACATTAGAGACGGGTAGACATATGTCATCTTTTTAAACAACAGCAACACTAGAGACAGGTAGACATATCTGGAGTATTTTAAGCAACAGTAATTCTAGAAACATGTAGACATATCTGGAGTAGTTTTAAACAACAGTAACACACGAGACAGGTAGAAATATCTGGAGAATCTTAAGCGACAGTAGTACTACAAACAGGTAGACATATCTGGAGTCTTTTTAAACAACAGCAACAGTAGAGACAGGCATACGTATCTGGAGTCTTTTTAAGCAACAGTAGAGACAGGTAGACATATTTGGAGTCTTTTAAACAACAGCAACAATAGAGACAGGTTGACATATCTGGAGTCGTTTTAAACAACAGTAACACCAGAGACAGGTAGAAATATCTGCAGTATTTTTAAACAACAGCAACATTAGAGACGGGTAGACGTATGTCATCTTTTTAAACAACAGCAACACTAGAGACAGGTAGACATATCTGGAGTATTTTAAGCAACAGTAATTCTAGAAACATGTAGACATATCTGGAGTAGTTTTAAACAACAGTAACACACGAGACAGGTAGAAATATCTGGAGAATCTTAAGCGACAGTAGTACTACAAACAGGTAGACATATCTGGAGTCTTTTTAAACAACAGCAACAGTAGAGACAGGCATACGTATCTGGAGTCTTTTTAAACAACAGCAACAGTAGAGACAGGTAGACATATTTGGAGTCTTTTAAACAACAGCAACACTAGAGACAGGTAGACATATCTGGAGTCTTTTTAAACAACAGCAACACTAGAGACAGGTAGACATATGTCATCTTTTTAAACAACAGCAACACTAGAGACGGGTAGACATATCTGGAGTCTTTTAAACAACAGCAACACTAGAGACAGGTAGGCATATCTGGAGTATTTTAAACAACAGCAGAGACAGGTAGACATATCTGTCATCTTTTTAAACAACAACAACACTAGAGACAGGTAGAAATATCTGCAGTATTTTTAAACAACATCAACACTAAAGACAGGTAGACATATCAATTGTCTTTTTAAACAGCAGCAACACTAGAGACGGGTAGACATATCTGGAGTATTTTAAGCAACATTAATACTAGAAACAGGTAGACATATCTGGAGTCTGTTTAAACAACAGCAACACTACAGACAGGTAGATATATGGAGTCTTTTAAACAACAGCAACACTAGAGACAGGTAGACATATCTGGAGTCATTTTAAACAACAGTAACACCAGAGACAGGTAGAAATATCTGGAGAATTTTAAGCAACAGTAACACTAGAGACAGGTAGACATATCTGGAGTATTTTAAACAACATTAAGACTAGAGACAGGTAGACATATCTGGAGTCTTTTAAACAACAGCAACACTAGAGACAGGTAGACATATCTGGAGTCTTTTTAAACAACTGCAACACTAGAGACAGGTAGACATATCTGGAGTCTTTTAAACAACAGCAACACTAGAGACAGGTAGAAATATCTGGAATCTTTTCAAACAACAGCAACACTAGAGACAGGTAGACATATCTGGAATATTTTAAGCAACATTAATACTAGAAACAGGTAAACATATCTGGAATCTTTTTAAACAACAGTAACACTAGAGACAGGTAGACATATCTGGAGTATTTTAAACAACAGCAACAGTAGAGACAGGTAGACATATCTGGAGTATATTAAACAACAGTAACACTAGAGACAGGTAGACATATCTGGAGTCTGTTTATACAACAGCAACACTGGAGACAGGTAGATATATATGGAGTCTTTTAAACAACAGCAACACTAGAGACAGGTAGACATATCTGGAGTCGTTTTAAACAACAGTAACACTAGAGACAGGTAGACATATCTGGAGTATTTTTAAACAACAGCAACACTAGAGACAGGTAGACATATCTGGAGTATTTTAAACAACAGCAACACTAGAGACAGGTAGAACTATCTGGAGTAGTTTTAAACAACAGCAACACTAGAGACAGGTAGACATATCTGGAGTCTTTTTAAACAGCAGCAACACTAGAGACAGGTAGACATATTATTGTCTTTTTAAACAACAGCAACACTAGAGACGGGTAGACATATCTGGAGTCTTTTTAAACAACAGTAACACTAGAGACAGGTAGACATATCAAGAGTATTTTAAACAACAGCAACACTAGAGACAGGTAGACATATCTGCAGTATTTTAAACAACATTAACACTAGAGACAGGTAGACATATCTGGAGTCATTTTAAACAACAGCAACGCTAGTAGAGACAGGTAGAAATATCTGGAGTATTTTTAAACAACAGCAACACTAGAGACAGGTAGAAATATCTGGAGTCTTTTTAAACAACAGCAACACTAGAGACAGGTAAACATATCAATTGTCTTTTTAAACAGCAGCAACACTAGAGACAGGTAGATATATCTAGAGTAATTTTAACAACAGCAACACTAGAGACAGGTAGACATATCTGGAGTATTTTTAAACAACAGCAACACTAGAGACAGGTAGATATATCTAGAGTAATTTTAACAACAGCAACACTAGAGACAGGTAGATATATATGGAGTCTTTTAAACAACAGCAACACTAGAGACAGGTAGACATATCTGGAGACTTTTTAAACAACAGCAACACTAGAGACAGGTAGAAATATCTGAAATATTTTTAAAAAGAGCAACACTAGAGACGGGTAGACATATCTGGAGTTTTTTTCAACAACAGTAACACTAGAGACAGGTAGACATATCAAGAGACTTTTAAACAAAAGCAACACTAGAGACAGATAGACATATCTGGAGTCATTTTAAACAACAGCAACACTAGAGACAGGTAGAAATATCTGGAATCTTTTTAAACAACAGTAACACCAGAGACAGTTAGAAATATCTGGAGTATTTTTAAACAACAGCAACACTAGAGACAGGTAGAAATATCTGGAGTCTTTTTAAACAGCACTAACACTAGAGACGGGTAGACATATCTGGAGTTTTTTTCAACAACAGTAACACTTGAGACAGGTAGACATATCAAGAGACTTTTAAACAAAAGCAACACTAGAGACAGATAGACATATCTGGAGTCATTTTAAACAACAGCAACACAAGAGACAGGTAGAAATATCTGGAGTATTTTTAAACAACAGCAACACTAGAGACAGGTAGAAATATCTGGAGTATTTTTAAACAACAGCAACACTAGAGACAGGTAGACATATCAATTGTCTTTTTAAACAACAGCAACACTAGAGACAGGTAGACATATCTGGAGTCTTTTTAAACAACAGCAACACTAGAGACAGGTAGACATATCAATTGTCTTTTTAAACAGCAGCAACACTAGAGACGGGTAGACATATCTGGAGTTTTTTTCAACAGCAGTAACACTAGAGACAGGTAGACATATCAAGTGTCTTTTAAACAACAGCAACACTAGAGACAGGTAGAAATATCTGGAGTCATTTTAAACAACAGCAACACTAGAGACAGGTAGAAATATCTGGAATCTTATTAAACAACAGTAACACCAGAGACAGTTAGAAATATCTGGAGTATTTTTAAACAACAGCAACACTAGAGACAGGTAGAAATATCTGGAGTCTTTTTAAACAACAGCAACACTAGAGACAGGTAGACATATAAATTGTATTTTTAAACAACAGCAACACTAGAGACAGGTAGACATATCAATTGTCTTTTTAAACAGCACTAACACTAGAGACGGGTAGACATATCTGGAGTTTTTTTCAACAACAGTAACACTAGAGACAGGTAGACATATCAAGAGACTTTTAAACAACAGCAACACTAGAGACAGATAGACATATCTGGAGTCATTTTAAACAACAGCAACACTAGAGACAGGTAGAAATATCTGGAGTATTTTTAAACAACAGCAACACTAGAGACAGGTAGACATATCAATTGTCTTTTTAAACAACAGCAACACTAGAGACAGGTAGACATATCTGGAGTATTTTTAAACAACAGCAACACTAGAGACAGGTAGATATATCTAGAGTAATTTTAACAACAGCAACACTAGAGACAGGTAGATATATATGGAGTCTTTTAAACAACAGCAACACTAGAGACAGGTAGACATATCTGGAGACTTTTTAAACAACAGCAACACTAGAGACAGGTAGAAATATCTGGAGTATTATTAAAAAGAGCAACACTAGAGACAGGTAGAAAAATCTGGAGTCATTTTAAACAACAGCAACACTAGAGACAGGTAGACATATCTGGAGTCTTTTAAACAACAGCAACACAAGAGACAGGTAGACATATCTGGAGTCTTTTTAAACAACCGCAACACTAGAGACAGGTAGACATATCTGGAGTCATTATAAACAACAGCAACACTAGAGACAGGTAGAAATATCTGGAATCTTTTTAAACAACAGCAACACTAGAGACAGGTAGAAATATCTGGAATCTTTTTAAACAACAGTAACACAAGAGACAGTTAGAAATATCTGGAGTATTTTTAAACAATAGCAACACTAGAGACAGGTAGAAATATCTGGAGTCTTTTTAAACAACAGCAACACTAGAGACAGGTAGACCTATAAATTGTATTTTTAAACAACAGCAACACTAGAGACAGGTAGACATATCAATTGTCTTTTTAAACAACAGGAAAACTAGAGACAGGTAGACATATCTGGAGTATTTTTAAACAACAGCAACACTAGAGATAGGTAGATATATCTAGAGTAATTTTAACAACAGCAACACTAGAGACAGGTAGATATATATGGAGTCTTTTAAACAACAGCAACACTAGAGACAGGTAGACATATCTGGAGACTTTTTAAACAACAGCAACAGTAGAGACAGGTAGAAATATCTGGAGTATTTTTAAAAAGAGCAACACTAGAGACAGGTAGAAATATCTGGAGTCTTTTTAAACAACAGCAACACTAGAGACAGGTAGACATATAAATTGTATTTTTAAACAACAGCAACACTAGAGACAGGTAGACATATCAATTGTCTTTTTAAACAACAGCAAAACTAGAGACAGGTAGACATATCTGGAGTATTTTTAAACAACAGCAACACTAGAGATAGGTAGATATATCTAGAGTAATTTTAACAACAGCAACACTAGAGACAGGTAGATATATATGGAGTCTTTTAAACAACAGCAACACTAGAGACAGGTAGACATATCTGGAGACTTTTTAAACAACAGCAACAGTAGAGACAGGTAGAAATATCTGGAGTATTTTTAAAAAGAGCAACACTAGAGACAGGTAGAAAAATCTGGAGTCATTTTAAACAACAGCAACACTAGAGACAGGTAGACATATCTGGAGTCTTTTAAACAACAGCAACACAAGAGACAGGTAGACATATCTGGAGTCTTTTTAAACAACCGCAACACTAGAGACAGGTAGACATATCTGGAGTCATTATAAACAACAGCAACACTAGAGACAGGTAGAAATATCTGGAATCTTTTTAAACAACAGCAACACTAGAGACAGGTAGACATATCTGGAGTCGTTTTAAACAACAGCAACACTAGAGACAGGTAGACATATCTGGAGTCTTTTTAAACAACAGCAACACTAGAGACAGGTAGACATATCTGGAGTCTTTTAAACAACAGCAACACTAGAGACAGGTAGACATATCTGGAGTCTTTAAACAACAGCAACACTAGAGACAGGTAGACATATCTGGAGTCTTTTTAAACAACCAACACTAGAGACAGGTAGACATATCTGGAGTCTTTTTAAACAACCGCAACACTAGAGACAGGTAGACATATCTGGAGTATTTTAAACAACATTAACACTAGAGACAGGTAGACATATCTGGAGTCATTTTAAACAACAGCAACACTAGAGACAGGTAGACATATAAATTGTATTTTTAAACAACAGCAACACTAGAGACAGATAGACATATCAATTGTCTTTTTAAACAGCAGCAACACTAGAGACAGGTAGACATATCTGGAGACTTTTTAAACAACAGCAACACTAGAGACAGGTAGAAATATCTGGAGTCTTTTTAAACAACAGCAACACTAGAGACAGGTAGACATATCTGGAGTTTTTTTAAACAACAGTAACACTAGAGACAGGTAGACATATCTGGAGTCTTTTAAACAACAGCAACACTAGAGACAGGTAGACATATCTGGAGTCATTTTAAACAACAGCAACACTAGAGACAGGTAGAAATATCTGGAGTCTGATTAAACAACAGCAACACTAGAGACAGGTAGACATATCTGGAGTCTTTTTAAACAACATCAACACTAGAGACAGGTAGACATATCTGGAGTCTTTTTAAACAACAGCAACACTAGAGACAGGTAGACATATCAATTGTCTTTTAAACAAGAGCAACACTAGAGACAGGTAGACATATCTGGAGTCTTTTTAAACAACAGTAACACTAGAGACAGGTAGACATATCTGGTGTCATTATAAACAACAGCAACACTAGAGACAGGTAGAAATATCTGGAGTCTTTTAAACAACAGCAACACTAGAGACAGGTAGACATATCTGGAGTCTTTTTAAACAACAGTAACACCAGAGACAGTTAGAAATATCTGGAGTATTTTTAAACAACAGCAACACTAGAGACAGGTAGAAATATCTGGAGTCTTTTTAAACAACAGCAACACTAGAGACAGGTAGACATATAAATTGTATTTTTAAACAACAGCAACACTAGAGACAGGTAGACATATCAATTGTCTTTTTAAACAGCACTAACACTAGAGACGGGTAGACATATCTGGAGTTTTTTTCAACAACAGTAACACTAGAGACAGGTAGACATATCAAGAGACTTTTAAACAACAGCAACACTAGAGACAGGTAGAAATATCTGGAGTATTTTTAAACAACAGCAACACTAGAGACAGGTAGACATATCAATTGTCTTTTTAAACAACAGCAACACTAGAGACAGGTAGACATA
Organism: Brachymystax lenok tsinlingensis; assembly: GCA_030435695.1. Taxonomy (NCBI): domain Eukaryota; kingdom Metazoa; phylum Chordata; class Actinopteri; order Salmoniformes; family Salmonidae; genus Brachymystax; species Brachymystax lenok. The sequence goes on from CM059796.1 coordinate 29,044,708, forward strand.
TCTGGAGTATTTTTAAACAACAGCAACACTAGAGACAGGTAGACATATCTAGAGTAATTTTAAACAACAGCAACACTAGAGACAGGTAGACATATCTGGAGTCTTTTAAACAACAGCAACACTAGAGACAGGTAGACATATCTGGAGACTTTTAAACAACAGCAACACTAGAGACAGGTAGAAATATCTGGAGTCATTTTTAACAACAGCAACACTAGAGACAGGTAGAAATATCTGGAGTCATTTTAAACAACAGCAACACTAGAGACAGGTAGACATATCTGGAGTCTTTTTAAACAACAGCAACACTAGAGACAGGTAGACATATCTGGAGTCTTTTTAAACAACAGCAACACTAGAGACAGGTAGACATATCTGGAGTCATTTTAAACAACAGCAACACTAGAGACAGGTAGAAATATCTGGAGTCATTTTAAACAACAGCAACACTAGAGACAGGTAGAAATATCTGGAATCTTATTAAACAACAGTAACACCAGAGACAGTTAGAAATATCTGGAGTATTTTTAAACAACAGCAACACTAGAGACAGGTAGAAATATCTGGAGTCTTTTTAAACAACAGCAACACTAGAGACAGGTAGACATATAAATTGTATTTTTAAACAACAGCAACACTAGAGACAGGTAGACATATCAATTGTCTTTTTAAACAACAGCAACACTAGAGACAGGTAGACATATCTGGAGTATTTTTAAACAACAGCAACACTAGAGACAGGTAGATATATCTAGAGTAATTTTAACAACAGCAACACTAGAGACAGGTAGATATATATGGAGTCTTTTAAACAACAGCAACACTAGAGACAGGTAGACATATCTGGAGACTTTTTAAACAACAGCAACACTAGAGACAGGTAGAAATATCTGGAGTATTTTTAAACAACAGCAACACTAGAGACAGGTAGAAATATCTGGAGTCTTTTTAAACAACAGCAACACTAGAGACAGGTAGACCTATAAATTGTATTTTTAAACAACAGCAACACTAGAGACAGGTAGACATATCAATTGTCTTTTTAAACAACAGGAAAACTAGAGACAGGTAGACATATCTGGAGTATTTTTAAACAACAGCAACACTAGAGATAGGTAGATATATCTAGAGTAATTTTAACAACAGCAACACTAGAGACAGGTAGATATATATGGAGTCTTTTAAACAACAGCAACACTAGAGACAGGTAGACATATCTGGAGACTTTTTAAACAACAGCAACAGTAGAGACAGGTAGAAATATCTGGAGTATTTTTAAAAAGAGCAACACTAGAGACAGGTAGAAATATCTGGAGTCTTTTTAAACAACAGCAACACTAGAGACAGGTAGACATATAAATTGTATTTTTAAACAACAGCAACACTAGAGACAGGTAGACATATCAATTGTCTTTTTAAACAACAGCAAAACTAGAGACAGGTAGACATATCTGGAGTATTTTTAAACAACAGCAACACTAGAGATAGGTAGATATATCTAGAGTAATTTTAACAACAGCAACACTAGAGACAGGTAGATATATATGGAGTCTTTTAAACAACAGCAACACTAGAGACAGGTAGACATATCTGGAGACTTTTTAAACAACAGCAACAGTAGAGACAGGTAGAAATATCTGGAGTATTTTTAAAAGAGCAACACTAGAGACAGGTAGAAAAATCTGGAGTCTTTTTAAACAACAGCAACACTAGAGACAGGTAGACATATCAATTGTCTTTTTAAACAACAGCAACACGAGAGACAGGTAGAAATATCTGGAGTATTTTAAACAACTGTAACACTAGAGACGGGTTGACATATCTGGAGTCTTTTTAAACAACCGTAACACTAGAGACAGGTAGACATATCTGGAGTCATTTTAAACAACAGCAACACTAGAGACATGTAGACATATCTGGAGTCTGATTAAACATCAGCAACACTAGAGACAGGTAGAAATATCTGGAGACTTTTTAAACAACATCAAAACTAGAGACAATTAGAAATATCTGGAGTCTGTTTAAACAACAACAACACTAGAGACAGTTAGACATATCTGGAGTCTTTTTAAACAAGAGCAACACTAGAGACAGTTAGACATATCTGGAGTCTTTTTAAACAACCGAAACACTAGAGACAGGTAGACATATCTGGAGTCATTATAAACAACAGCAACACTAGAGACAGGTAGAAATATCTGGAATCTTTTTAAACAACAGCAACACTAGAGACAGGTAGACATATCTGGAGTCGTTTTAAACAACAGTAACACCAGAGACAGTTAGAAATATCTGGAGTATTTTTAAACAACAGCAACACTAGAGACAGGTATACATATCTGGAGTCTTTTTAAACAACAGCAACACTAGAGACAGGTAGACATATCTGGAGTATTTTAAGCAACATTAATACTATAAACAGGTAGACATATCTGGAGTCTTTTAAACAACAGCAACACTAGAGACAGGTAGACATATCTGGAGTCTTTTTAAACAACCGCAACACTAGAGACAGGTAGACATATCTGGAGTCTTTTTAAACAACAGTAACACTAGAGACAGGTAGACATATCTGGAGTCTTTTTAAACAACCGCAACACTAGAGACAGGTAGACATATCTGGAGTATTTTAAACAACATTAACACTAGAGACAGGTAGACATATCTGGAGTCATTTTAAACAACAGCAACACTAGAGACAGGTAGACATATAAATTGTATTTTTAAACAACAGCAACACTAGAGACAGATAGACATATCAATTGTCTTTTTAAACAGCAGCAACACTAGAGACATGTAGACATATCTGGAGTCTTTTATAAAGAGCAACACTAGAGACAGGTAGAAAAATCTGGAGTCTTTTTAAACAACAGCAACACTAGAGACAGGTAGACATATCAATTGTCTTTTTAAACAACAGCAACACGAGAGACAGGTAGAAATATCTGGAGTATTTTAAACAACTGTAACACTAGAGACAGGTTGACATATCTGGAGTCTTTTTAAACAACCGTAACACTAGAGACAGGTAGACATATCTGGAGTCATTTTAAACAACAGCAACACTAGAGACAGTTAGACATATCTGGAGTCTTTTTAAACAACAGCAACACTAGAGACAGGTAGACATATCTGGAGTCTGTTTAAACAACAGCAACACTAGAGACAGGTATACATATCTGGAGTCTTTTTAAACAACAGCAACTCTAGAGACATGTAGACATATCTGGTGTCTTTTTAAACAACAGCAACACTAGAGACAGGTAGACATATCTGTCATCTTTTTAAACAACAGCAACTCAAGAGACATGTAGACATATCTGGTGTCTTTTAAACAACAGCAACACATTAGAGACATGTAGACATATCTGGTGTCTTTTTAAACAACAGCAACACTAGAGACAGGTAGACATATCTGGAGTCTTTTTAAACAACAGCAACACTAGAGACAGGTAGAAATATCTGTCGTCTTTTTAAACAACAGCAACACTAGAGACAGGTAGACATATCTGTAGTATTTTTAAACAACAGCAACACTAGAGACAAGTAGACATATCTGGAGTCTTTTTAAGCAACAGTAACACTATAGACAGGTAGACATATCTTAGTTTTTTTAAACAACAGCAACACTAGAGACAAGTAGACATCTGGAGTCTTTTAAACAACAGCAAAACTAGAGACAGGTAGACATATCTGTAGTATTTTTAAACAACAGCAACGCTAGATACAGGTATACATATCTGGAGTCTTTTTAAACAACAGCAACACTAGAGACAGGTAGAAATATCTGGAGTCTTTTTAAACAACAGCAACACTAGAGACAGGTAGATATATCAAGAGTAATTTTAAACAACAGCAACACTAGAGACAGGTAGAAATATCTGGAGTCTTTTTAAACAACAGCAACACTAGAGACAGGTAGACATATCAATTATCTTTTTAAACAACAGCAACACTAGAGACAGGTAGACATATCAATTGTATTTTTAAACAGAAGCAACACTAGAGACAGGTAGACATATCTGGAGTCTTTTTAAACAACAGTAACACTAGAGACAGGTAGACATATCAAGAGTCTTTTAAACAACAGCAACACTAGAGACAGGTAGAAATATCTGGAGTCTTTTTAAACAACAGCAACACTAGAGACAGGTAGACATATCAATTGTCTTTTTAAACAACAGCAACACCAGAGACAGGTAGACATATCTGGAGTATTTTAAAACACAGCAACACTAGAGACAGGTAGATATATCTAGAGTAATTTTAACAACAGCAACACTAGAGACAGGTAGATATATATGGAGTCTTTTAAACAAAAGGAACACTAGAGACAGGTAGACATATCTGGAGTCTTTTTAAAAAGAGCAACACTAGAGACAGGTAGAAAAATCTGGAGTCTTTTTAAACAACAGCAACACTAGAGACAGGTAGACATATCAATTGTCTTTTTAAACAACAGCAACACTAGAGACAGGTAGAAATATCTGGAGTCTGTTTAAACAACAGCAACACTAGAGACAGTTAGACATATCTGGAGTCTTTTTAAACAACAGCAACACTAGAGACAGTTAGAAATATCTGGAGTATTTTAAATAACTGTAACACTAGAGACAGGTTGACATATCTGGAGTCTTTTTAAACAACCGTAACACTAGAGACAGGTAGACATATCTGGAGTCATATTAAACAACAGCAACACTAGAGACAGGTAGACATATCTGGAGTCTGATTAAACATCAGCAACACTAGAGACAGGTTGAAATATCTGGAGACTTTTTAAACAACATCAAAACTAGAGACAGGTAGACATATCTGTAGTATTTTTAAACAACAGCAACACTAGAGACAAGTAGACATCTGGAGTCTTTTAAACAACAGCAAAACTAGAGACAGGTAGACATATCTGTAGTATTTTTAAACAACAGCAACGCTAGATACAGGTATACATATCTGGAGTCTTTTTAAACAACAGCAACACTAGAGACAGGTAGAAATATCTGGAGTCTTTTTAAACAACAGCAACACTAGAGACAGGTAGACATATCTGGAGTAATTTTAACAACAGCAACACTAGAGACAGGTAGATATATATGGAGTCTTTTAAACAACAGCAACACTAGAGACAGGTAGACATATCTGGAGTATTTTAAGCAACATTAATACTAGAAACAGGTAGACATATCTGGAGTCTTTTTAAACAACAGTAACACTAGAGACAGGTAGACATATCTGGAGTATTTTTAAACAACAGCAACACTAGAGACAGGTAGAAATATCTGGAGTCTTTTTAAACAACAGCAACACTAGAGACAGGTAGACCTATAAATTGTATTTTTAAACAACAGCAACACTAGAGACAGGTAGACATATCAATTGTCTTTTTAAACAACAGGAAAACTAGAGACAGGTAGACATATCTGGAGTATTTTTAAACAACAGCAACACTAGAGATAGGTAGATATATCTAGAGTAATTTTAACAACAGCAACACTAGAGACAGGTAGATATATATGGAGTCTTTTTAAACAACAGCAACACTAGAGACAGGTAGACATATCTGGAGACTTTTTAAACAACAGCAACAGTAGAGACAGGTAGAAATATCTGGAGTATTTTTAAAAAGAGCAACACTAGAGACAGGTAGAAATATCTGGAGTCTTTTTAAACAACAGCAACACTAGAGACAGGTAGACATATAAATTGTATTTTTAAACAACAGCAACACTAGAGACAGGTAGACATATCAATTGTCTTTTTAAACAACAGCAAAACTAGAGACAGGTAGACATATCTGGAGTATTTTTAAACAACAGCAACACTAGAGATAGGTAGATATATCTAGAGTAATTTTAACAACAGCAACACTAGAGACAGGTAGATATATATGGAGTCTTTTAAACAACAGCAACACTAGAGACAGGTAGACATATCTGGAGACTTTTTAAACAACAGCAACAGTAGAGACAGGTAGAAATATCTGGAGTATTTTTAAAAAGAGCAACACTAGAGACAGGTAGAAAAATCTGGAGTCTTTTTAAACAACAGCAACACTAGAGACAGGTAGACATATCAATTGTCTTTTTAAACAACAGCAACACGAGAGACAGGTAGAAATATCTGGAGTATTTTAAACAACTGTAACACTAGAGACGGGTTGACATATCTGGAGTCTTTTTAAACAACCGTAACACTAGAGACAGGTAGACATATCTGGAGTCATTTTAAACAACAGCAACACTAGAGACATGTAGACATATCTGGAGTCTGATTAAACATCAGCAACACTAGAGACAGGTAGAAATATCTGGAGACTTTTTAAACAACATCAAAACTAGAGACAATTAGAAATATCTGGAGTCTGTTTAAACAACAACAACACTAGAGACAGTTAGACATATCTGGAGTCTTTTTAAACAAGAGCAACACTAGAGACAGTTAGACATATCTGGAGTCTTTTTAAACAACCGCAACACTAGAGACAGGTAGACATATCTGGAGTCATTATAAACAACAGCAACACTAGAGACAGGTAGAAATATCTGGAATCTTTTTAAACAACAGCAACACTAGAGACAGGTAGACATATCTGGAGTCGTTTTAAACAACAGTAACACCAGAGACAGTTAGAAATATCTGGAGTATTTTTAAACAACAGCAACACTAGAGACAGGTATACATATCTGGAGTCTTTTTAAACAACAGCAACACTAGAGACAGGTAGACATATCTGGAGTATTTTAAGCAACATTAATACTATAAACAGGTAGACATATCTGGAGTCTTTTAAACAACAGCAACACTAGAGACAGGTAGACATATCTGGAGTCTTTTTAAACAACCGCAACACTAGAGACAGGTAGACATATCTGGAGTCTTTTTAAACAACAGTAACACTAGAGACAGGTAGACATATCAAGAATCTTTTAAACAACAGCAACACTAGAGACAGGTAGACATATCTGGAGTATTTTAAACAACATTAACAGTAGAGACAGGTAGACATATCTGGAGTCATTTTAAACAACAGCAACACTAGAGACAGGTAGACATATAAATTGTATTTTTAAACAACAGCAACACTAGAGACAGATAGACATATCAATTGTCTTTTTAAACAGCAGCAACACTAGAGACATGTAGACATATCTGGAGTCTTTTTATAAAGAGCAACACTAGAGACAGGTAGAAAAATCTGGAGTCTTTTTAAACAACAGCAACACTAGAGACAGGTAGACATATCAATTGTCTTTTTAAACAACAGCAACACGAGAGACAGGTAGAAATATCTGGAGTATTTTAAACAACTGTAACACTAGAGACAGGTTGACATATCTGGAGTCTTTTTAAACAACCGTAACACTAGAGACAGGTAGACATATCTGGAGTCATTTTAAACAACAGCAACACTAGAGACAGTTAGACATATCTGGAGTCTTTTTAAACAACAGCAACACTAGAGACAGGTAGACATATCTGGAGTCTGTTTAAACAACAGCAACACTAGAGACAGGTATACATATCTGGAGTCTTTTTAAACAACAGCAACTCTAGAGACATGTAGACATATCTGGTGTCTTTTTAAACAACAGCAACACTAGAGACAGGTAGACATATCTGTCATCTTTTTAAACAACAGCAACTCAAGAGACATGTAGACATATCTGGTGTCTTTTAAACAACAGCAACACATTAGAGACATGTAGACATATCTGGTGTCTTTTTAAACAACAGCAACACTAGAGACAGGTAGACATATCTGGAGTCTTTTTAAACAACAGCAACACTAGAGACAGGTAGAAATATCTGTCGTCTTTTTAAACAACAGCAACACTAGAGACAGGTAGACATATCTGTAGTATTTTTAAACAACAGCAACACTAGAGACAAGTAGACATATCTGGAGTCTTTTTAAGCAACAGTAACACTATAGACAGGTAGACATATCTTAGTTTTTTTAAACAACAGCAACACTAGAGACAAGTAGACATCTGGAGTCTTTTAAACAACAGCAAAACTAGAGACAGGTAGACATATCTGTAGTATTTTTAAACAACAGCAACGCTAGATACAGGTATACATATCTGGAGTCTTTTTAAACAACAGCAACACTAGAGACAGGTAGAAATATCTGAGTCTTTTTAAACAACAGCAACACTAGAGACAGGTAGATATATCAAGAGTAATTTTAAACAACAGCAACACTAGAGACAGGTAGAAATATCTGGAGTCTTTTTAAACAACAGCAACACTAGAGACAGGTAGACATATCAATTATCTTTTTAAACAACAGCAACACTAGAGACAGGTAGACATATCAATTGTATTTTTAAACAGAAGCAACACTAGAGACAGGTAGACATATCTGGAGTCTTTTTAAACAACAGTAACACTAGAGACAGGTAGACATATCAAGAGTCTTTTAAACAACAGCAACACTAGAGACAGGTAGAAATATCTGGAGTCTTTTTAAACAACAGCAACACTAGAGACAGGTAGACATATCAATTGTCTTTTTAAACAACAGCAACACCAGAGACAGGTAGACATATCTGGAGTATTTTAAAACACAGCAACACTAGAGACAGGTAGATATATCTAGAGTAATTTTAACAACAGCAACACTAGAGACAGGTAGATATATATGGAGTCTTTTAAACAAAAGGAACACTAGAGACAGGTAGACATATCTGGAGTCTTTTTAAAAAGAGCAACACTAGAGACAGGTAGAAAAATCTGGAGTCTTTTTAAACAACAGCAACACTAGAGACAGGTAGACATATCAATTGTCTTTTTAAACAACAGCAACACTAGAGACAGGTAGAAATATCTGGAGTCTGTTTAAACAACAGCAACACTAGAGACAGTTAGACATATCTGGAGTCTTTTTAAACAACAGCAACACTAGAGACAGTTAGAAATATCTGGAGTATTTTAAATAACTGTAACACTAGAGACAGGTTGACATATCTGGAGTCTTTTTAAACAACCGTAACACTAGAGACAGGTAGACATATCTGGAGTCATATTAAACAACAGCAACACTAGAGACAGGTAGACATATCTGGAGTCTGATTAAACATCAGCAACACTAGAGACAGGTTGAAATATCTGGAGACTTTTTAAACAACATCAAAACTAGAGACAGGTAGACATATCTGTAGTATTTTTAAACAACAGCAACACTAGAGACAAGTAGACATCTGGAGTCTTTAAACAACAGCAAAACTAGAGACAGGTAGACATATCTGTAGTATTTTTAAACAACAGCAACGCTAGATACAGGTATACATATCTGGAGTCTTTTAAACAACAGCAACACTAGAGACAGGTAGAAATATCTGGAGTCTTTTTAAACAACAGCAACACTAGAGACAGGTAGACATATCTGGAGTAATTTTAACAACAGCAACACTAGAGACAGGTAGATATATATGGAGTCTTTTAAACAACAGCAACACTAGAGACAGGTAGACATATCTGGAGTATTTTAAGCAACATTAATACTAGAAACAGGTAGACATATCTGGAGTCTTTTTAAACAACAGTAACACTAGAGACAGGTAGACATATCTGGAGTATTTTTAAACAACAGCAACACTAGAGACAGGTAGATATATCAAGAGTAATTTTAAACAACAGCAACACTAGAGACAGGTAGAAATATCTGGAGTCTTTTTAAACAACAGTAACACTAGAGACAGGTAGACATATCAATTATCTTTTTAAACAACAGCAACACTAGAGACAGGTAGACATATCAATTGTATTTTTAAACAGAAGCAACACTAGAGACAGGTAGAAATATCTGGAGTCTTTTTAAACAACAGCAACACTAGAGACAGGTAGACATATCAAGAGTCTTTTTAAACAACAGCAACACCAGAGACAGGTAGACATATCTGGAGTATTTTAAAACACAGCAACACTAGAGACAGGTAGATATATCTAGAGTAATTTTAACAACTGCAACACTAGAGACAGGTAGATATATATGGAGTCTTTTAAACAAAAGGAACACTAGAGACAGGTAGACATATCTGGAGTCTTTTTAAAAAGAGCAACACTAGAGACAGGTAGAAAAATCTGGAGTCTTTTTAAACAACAGCAACACTAGAGACAGGTAGACATATCAATTGTCTTTTTAAACAACAGCAACACTAGAGACAGGTAGAAATATCTGGAGTCTGTTTAAACAACAGCAACACTAGAGACAGTTAGACATATCTGGAGTCTTTTTAAACAACAGCAACACTAGAGACAGTTAGAAATATCTGGAGTATTTTAAATAACTGTAACACTAGAGACAGGTTGACATATCTGGAGTCTTTTTAAACAACCGTAACACTAGAGACAGGTTGACATATCTGGAGTCTTTTTAAACAACCGTAACACTAGAGACAGGTAGACATATCTGGAGTCATATTAAACAACAGCAACACTAGAGACAGGTAGACATATCTGGAGTCTGATTAAACATCAGCAACACTAGAGACAGGTTGAAATATCTGGAGACTTTTTAAACAACATCAAAACTAGAGACAGTTAGACATATCTTGAGTCTATTTAAACAACAGCAACACTAGAGACAGGTAGACATATCTGGAGTCTTTTTAAACAACAGCAACACGAGAGACAGGTAGACATATCTGGAGTCTGTTTAAACAACAGCAACACTAGAGACAGGTATACATAACTGGAGTCTTTTTAAACAACAGCAACTCTAGAGACATGTAGACATCTGGTGTCTTTTTAAACAACAGCAACACTAGAGACAGGTAGACATATCTGTCATCTTTTTAAACAACAGCAACTCAAGAGACATGTAGACATATCTGGTGTCTTTTAAACAACAGCAACACATTAGAGACTTGTAGACATATCTGGTGTCTTTTTAAACAACAGCAACACTAGAGACAGGATGACATATCTGGAGTATTTTTAAACAACAGCAACACTAGAGACAGTTAGAAATATCTGTCGTCTTTTTAAACAACAGCAACACTAGAGACAGGTAGAAATATCTGTCGTCTTTTTAAACAACAGCAACACTAGAGACAGGTAGACATATCTGTAGTATTTTTAAACAACAGCAACACTAGAGACAAGTAGACATATCTGGAGTCTTTTTAAGCAACAGTAACACTATAGACAGGTAGACATATCTTAGTTTTTTTAAACAACAGCAACACTAGAGACAAGTAGACATCTGGAGTCTTTTAAACAACAGCAAAACTAGAGACAGGTAGACATATCTGTAGTATTTTTAAACAACAGCAACGCCAGATACAGGTATACATATCTGGAGTATTTTAAACAACAGCAACACTAGAGACAGGTAGATATATCTAGAGTAATTTTAACAACAGCAACACTAGAGACAGGTAGATATATATGGAGTCTTTTAAACAACAGCAACACTAGAGACAGGTAGACATATCTGGAGTATTTTAAGCAACATTAATACTAGAAACAGGTAGACATATCTGGAGTCTTTTTAAACAACAGTAACACTAGAGACAGGTAGACATATCTGGAGTATTTTTAAACAACAGCAACACTAGAGACAGGTAGACTTATCTGGAGTATTTTTAAGCAACAGTAACACTATAGACAGGTAGACATATCTTAGTTTTTTTAAACAACAGCAACACTAGAGACAAGTAGACATCTGGAGTCTTTTAAACAACAGCAAAACTAGAGACAGGTAGACATATCTGTAGTATTTTTAAACAACAGCAACGCTAGATACAGGTATACATATCTGGAGTCTTTTTAAACAACAGCAACACTAGAGACAGGTAGAAATATCTGGAGTCTTTTTAAACAACAGCAACACTAGAGACAGGTAGACATATCTGGAGTAATTTTAACAACAGCAACACTAGAGACAGGTAGATATATATGGAGTCTTTTAAACAACATCAACACTAGAGACAGGTAGACATATCTGGAGTATTTTAAGCAACATTAATACTAGAAACAGGTAGACATATCTGGAGTCTTTTTAAACAACAGTAACACTAGAGACAGGTAGACATATCTGGAGTATTTTTAAACAACAGCAACACTAGAGACAGGTAGACTTATCTGGAGTATTTTTAAGCAACAGTAACACTATAGACAGGTAGACATATCTTAGTTTTTTTAGACAACAGCAACACTAGAGACAAGTAGACATCTGGAGTCTTTTAAACAACAGCAACACTAGAGACAGGTAGACATATCTGGAGTCATTTTAAACAACAGCATCACTGGAGACAGGTAGACATATCAGCCAGTTTGCTTCCCGTCCAAGTAGATTGCTGCATTATAGTATGCTGCTGTATGTGCTCCGAATTGGCGCATCGGTCTAAGGCACTGCATCTCAGTGCAAGAGGTGTCACTTCAGTCCTTGGTTTGAATCCAGGCTGTATCACATCTGGTTGTGATTGGAAGTCCCATAGTGCGACGCACAATTGGCCCACTGTCGTCCGGGTTTGGCCGGAGTAGGCCGTCATTGTAAATAAGATTTTGTTCTAAACTGACTTGCCTAATTTAAGTAAAAAATTATTATTGATGTGAAGGACAGAAAATATGATATGGTAAGCCATGTATCTCCTCAATTATTTGGAAAATATAACCCTGAGCATTTGAAAACCTGTTGATTGTCCCACTTTAGCATTACAATTGCTGCCATATGTATTAAACACAATACTGTAGCAGTACCTCTACAAGGGCTCTTCTGACATACGTGTATGAGCATGTTCTCTTTCAGGGTCTTTTCACCATTCACAGTGCATCAGGCTCCCGTTTCCATGGTTTCCTTGCCTCTAGAGAGAGAGAGAGAGAGAGAGAGAGAGAGAGAGAGAGAGAGAGAGAGAGAGAGAGAGAGAGAGAGAGAGAGAGAGAGAGAGAGAGAGAGAGAGAGAGAGAGAGAGAGAGAGAGAGAGAGAGAGAGAGAGAGAGAGAGAGAGAGAGAGAGAGAGAGAGAGAGAGAGAGAGAGAGAGAGAGAGAGAGAGAGAGAGAGAGAGAGAGAGAGAGAGAGAGAGAGAGAGAGAGAGAGAGAGAGAGAGAGAGATTCATGTATATGATCTTCCCTTAGCCTACAGTAGGCTAAAGGCCCTCCAAAATGCATTATGGAAACTGTTTTAAACCCACAGTCATTATTTGCCCACTCAAAATATAGCCACTCTTCAATATCGCAGTATTGACAAGTGGATTGGTACAAACAGACCTCAATAAACTCCTCTTCTAAAACATACTGAAACATATAAACACAACATGTAAAGAGTTTCATGAGCTCAAATAAAAGATCCCAGAAATGTTCCAGATGCACAAAAAGCTTATTTCTCTCAAATGTGTTTACATCCTAGTTAATTAGCATTTCTCCTTTGCCAAGATAATTCATCCACCTGACAGGTGCGGCATATCAAGAAGAAGATTATACAGCATTACCATTACACAGGTGCACCTTGTGCTGAGGACAATAAAATGCCACTCTAAAAGAGAGAGAGAGAGAGAAGGGGGAAAGAGAGAGAGGAGGGAGAGAGAGAGAAGGGGGTGAGCGAGAGGGGGGAGGGAGAGAGAGTGAGGGGGGAGAGAGAGAGAAGGTTTCCCTTACATACGTGCGTACACACACCCACACACACAGACACACACACGCACATGCACACACACATGCACATGCACCTGCACACACACACAACAAAAAATAATTTCTCTACCATAAGCAGCCTCCAACGTTGCGTTAGAGTATTTGGCAGTATATTCAACAATCCTCACAACCGCAGACCACATGTAACCACACCAGCCCAGGACCTCCACATCTGGCTTCTCCACCTGCGGTATCGTCTGAGACCAGCCACCCAGACAGCTGATAAAACTGAGGAGTATTTCTGTCTGTAATAAAGCCCTTTTGTGGGGAAGAAATCACTGTGATTGGCTGGGCCTGGCTCCCCAGTGGGTTTGCCTGGCTCCCAAGTGGATGGGAATATGCCTTCCCAGGCCCACCCATGGCTGCCCCCCTGGCCAGTCATGTGAAATACATTGATTAGGGCCTAAGGAATTTATTTTCAATTGACTGCTTTCCTGATATGAACTGTAACTCAGTAAAATCGTTAAAATGTTTGCATGTTGCTTTCATATTTTTGTTCAGTATATATGTATATTGTCCAGTCAAGATGGGATGGTGTATTGCTGTGGTAGCTATGCTGGTTAGGTGTGCCTGAATTCTAAATAAATCACTGACAGTGTCACCAGCAAAGCACCCCCACCATCACACCTCCTCCTCCATGCTTCACGGTGGGAACCACACATGCAGAGATCTTCTGTTCACCTACTCTGTGTCTCACAAAGACACGGGGTTGGAACAAAAAATCTAACATTTGGACTCATCTGACCAAAGGACAGTTTTCCACCGGTCTAATGTCCATTGCTTGTGTTTCTTGGCCCAAGCAAGTCTCTTCTTATTATTGGTGTTCTTTAGTAGTGGTTTCTTTGTAGCAATTCGACCATGAATGGCTAATTCATGCCGTCTCCTCTGAACAGTTGATGTTGAGATGTGTCTGTTACTTGAACTCTGTGAAGAATTTATTTGGGGTGCAATCTGAGGAGCAGTTAACTCTAATGAACTTATCCTCGGCACTAGAGGTAACTCTGGGTCTTCCTTACCTGTGGCAGTCCTCATGAGTGCCAGTTTCATCATAGCGCTTGATAGTTTTTGCAACTGCACTTGAAGAAACTTTCAAAGCTCTTGAAGTGTTCCGCATTGACTGACCTTCATGTCTTAAAGTAATGATGGACTGTCATTTCTTTTTGCTTATTTGGGCTGTTCTTGCCATAATATGGACTTGGTATTTTACCAAATTGGGCTATCTTCTGTACACCACCCTTCCTTGTCACAGCATGTCTGATTGGCTCAAATGCATTAAGAAGGAAACAAATTCCACAAATTCGCTTTTAACAAGGCACACCTATTAATTGAAAAGCATTCCAGGTGACTACCTCATGAAGCTGGTTGAGAGCATGCCAAGAGTGTGCAAAGCTGTCATCAAGGCAAAGGGTTGCTAGCTTGAAGAATCTCAAATATAAAATATATTTTGATTTGTTTAATACTTTTTGGTTACTACATGACTTCATAGTTTTGATGTCTTCACTATTATTCTACAATGTGGAAAATAATAAAAATAAAGAAAAACCCTGGAATCAGTAGGTGTGTCCAAACTTTTGACTGGTACTCTATGTGTACACACAGCCAAGCCTAGAATTATTCATCTGTACTACACAGCCCCAAAAGACTCACTGGTTTCATGTAGACCCTAAAGCAGGAATTACAAACCCCGAAAAGACACACTGGTGCTGCATTCATGTGGTCGTCGGAATTGGGAAACTTCCCAATCAGGAAGTCTTAGGTCTGATATAATTGTGTTCAAGTGCTTTTGATGTCGGAACAATTCTTCAACCAATAACACTTCAGCTAGCTAGACGAGCTAGCTCACATTGCTAGTAATAAACTTAGCAAGCTTGCTTAACATTGACAATATGATCCAACTAGCTACATTATCCACATTGATAAGTTTGTATGTCCCAGAAACTGATTTGTTGTTGAAAAGGTGAAAGGTCAGCGGTGAAACGTCACAACTCGAGTAAGACATTTTTTTTTCTCTGGGTTAACCGCTTATAATTACGACTTGGATTGTCGTTCAAGTAAAACTTCCCAGTCGGAATCTCGTATTTCCCATAACTCCGACAGCTTGTGAACGTACCATGGATTCATGTCGGCCCTATAACAATTAGAAATAGAAAACAGAAGGACCCTCTGCTGCCTCACTCCATGGAACTCTGCTCCATCGCCACCATCCTATCCCCCCAACATCAACAGCACCATTAACCCTACACTAGCTGGATAGATGCACTGTTGCAGACGTTCATCTACAGATCCCAATCTGGCTTTATGACCACCTACCTGAAGTACCTATATTACAAGACAGAGGGCAATGTTTCACCAGAGGTGAATTACCAGTAGCGGTTTCAACAGCATTTTCTCTCCATCAGTCGATGTCTTTTCCCCTAAGCTCAATAAGCATTCCTTTCATGCTGGGTGTGAGGCTTAGTGAAACCCTGCTTTTCTCCATAATTATGGTAATAGCACAGATGGTGGGATGGTGGGGGCTTCAGTGTGTTTGATATTCTCACCTCGCAGTCAGAGAGTGTGCGTTTGTGTAGACACGCAACCAAATTCCCAACACAGTGTCGTATGAACGTTCACACTACTACCCATTTTATCCAAGTTTTGGTTTTCTTTTGGTTGTTTTGTAAGTACTTAGATAACTATCGATCATGTGTCTTTGTATTTTTTTGCCGGCAATATGGGTGTTTACATAGGCTATTCAGAATATGCTTGAATAGAGACCTGTTGACTCTCCCAATGCTCAAGGATTAGGGAAAAGTGCCTTGGTTGATGTAAGTAGATTTGCATCTGATTAACCCAAACACTCTTTGTACAGTGGCTGCTGTTTCTAGGAAACACACACACAGTGCAGTCTCTCTCTCTCTCTCTCTCTCTCTTTCTCTCTCTCTCACACACACACACACACGCACGCACGCACGCACGCACGCACACGCACACACACACCAGTCATTCACTTCTTCAAACTTGAGACCACATACAATGACGCTGTTCATCCAGTGGGTTGGGGCTATGGTGGAGGAGTTGGGCAAAGATCAAAGAGTTCTTTCATATCTCCGTGCATTCGGTGCAGAAGATTAAATCCCTTCTTATCGCCACTCTACCCACTCGTAGCGGGGCCTTTTTGCTGTAGGTTACCTACCGCGGATTCATCATCAGCCCTGGCTGAATCGCACTCTTGGGGCCCAGGCTCTGATAACGTTTGCACGCACTGTAAACATCTATAACCTTTGCGCCTTACATTCCATGCCGATGCAGTTGGGGCATTCACATATAAACGTAATATTTTAAATACAGATAACCATTAACTAACTCTAAGCAATTACTGCTTTCCTAAATCTACACTGATTTTAATCGGTTGTCATGGTGACACATATCTCTTTATGCAGTTAGTGCGTGAGTCTTTGGCTTTCTAGTGGCGGTTGTGAGACGGTTGATAGGCATACACGCGGAGCGATCAGATCTTGGAAGGCTTTTAAGTCTAAAGTGAAGTTATTTGCATAGATTAAATATTCGTGCCTCCCGAGCGGATACTGTCGATAGCTGGTGTTATGGGTTCGCTCCTCACTGCCAATTTCAATTCTCACCATTGACTCAAGTCTTTCGCTCTCATATGTGTACAAGGAAAGAGATGCGTTTGGTTAAAAGGCCTATTCGTTTTTTTGTACTTTCATCAAATGTCAGCAATGGCAAAAGTAAGCCAACAATAGTTTAATATGCTGTAAGTCTTCGTGGCGTGTCTCATAAGGTTATACAAAATTGGAAGCAGTTTTATTGATTGGATTCTGAAGCCTAGATAGAAATTATGTTTTGATCTTAGAGTGCATTGTTCATATGACATAAAGCCCAATGTTCGTAAAATTGCCACTCATTCCTTGAAAGGATGTAGTTACACTAACAGCGAACAATCATCATGTCGCCACGTCTCTGAATGAGTTCTAAACTGACAATTTAAAGCCAATTCAAAGACTAGCATCTCTTACTCAATTCATGGTGTACCCGCATGGCTTGTCCTACATAGGCCTACAACCAAATTTCTGAAAAAGTGAAGGGAACACACATTACAACATTCTGGTTGATTTAGCCTAATGAGGAGCTTGTTTTCCGTAGAGCACCAACTTACTGCCTAAAGCTTGTTACAGAGTATGCAGCCTGGGTCACTGCGTCGCTGTCCATGGTGCTGAAATTCGCAGAGGGGCAGTGATTGGTGCTGAAATATATGACCAGCGTGTTTCTAAGGTATTCAACTCCACTTTTCTGCAAACATCGATGCTTGTGTTTTCAGACCGTTTTCTGACCATCGTTTTTATTATTGAATACCATCACTTTCAATAACAGAAGACAATATATAGCAAAGAAGAAAATATACATCGGCCTATAGAATGTATGGTGGCCCTATTAATTTTTTACATCATCCTTTGGATGAATGGGTAAGCTGTTTTGGAGCAGCAGAATCCACCAGTAACGTCTTCCACAGTCACACCACTAAGCCTAAACCATAGTCCACAGACGATGAGATGCTATAGTCTGGCGTCCCATTACATAGCGACACTGGTTATGACCTAGAGAGAACAGTCTTGGTCTGTGTGGATAGGCTACTTTCGCAGAGCGATGTAAAAACGCGCACAAGTGTTACATAATCAAAACGGGTGGGTGGATGGCATTAGCCAAGGAACTCATAACGTTGTAAAAGAGCAGTTCATTTGGGATGCAAATAAGGATATGTGGCACACTGTTGTCGGCGGAACCTATCTCTCTCTCTCTCTCTCTCTCTCTCTCTCTCTCTGCCTCTCACCCTTCCATTCCCCCTCTTCTGTAGGCTATTTTTCTGGCGCGCGCGCTCACACTAACCTTGGTTCGACGTCAGAGGCTGTGCAGCAGTGCAGTATAATGGGAGAGTAGGCAACATAAAGTGCCTCATAGGCTGCTATTGCGATTCAGCTCTGCTTGGCGCTCTCCGCTGCTCCTCTACCAACGCTCCTCACGTGTGGGTATCCGGCTGCCCGTGTCTCACCTCCACCAGGCACCGGCCCATGTATGGGCCCCCACCGGTTTGTAACGCCCGTCATGGATGTCCCGTCGTCTCCTGAACCGGAGGATCGTTTCTTGGCGCAGTGAAGTAGGGAATCATGCCGGGACTGCTAATGGATTTAGGGGAAGCGCGAGTGACCATGCCGTGATCCTGCGCGTGGGCTGCCATCACCCTGCCGAAAGACCGTAGACCGAATTCCGGGCGAATCAAAAGCGTACGGGGGATCACCACTGTGCATTTTACAAACAACATGAAGATTACCTCCCCGCTGATAACTAGTCTCGTTTTCAGGTTCAACCTCAGACTGCTGCTCCCGCTTCTGATGCTGTTTCCGGGATACTCTCGCGGGATGCCGCACGTTTTAAGATATGGTAAGATACTTGTTGTTTGTAGTGGAGAAGAAAGGAGAAATGATCCCTGCGTCTCTCATTGTTGTAGACTTCAATGGTTCAGACCTTGGCCCTGTTTGTGCTTCATGGCTACGTTGTGTTGACCTTTTGGCAGTGGCACACTGTTGCCCCTTTCTTCACAAACATGGTGATTCGATCCCAAATATTCATTCTAAGCAAAATGAGACACATGACAGATTCGAATTTACATTTAAATCACAGACTTTTACCCATAATATTAGAATTGCCTATTGCACGACCCTCGTGGTCAAACAAACAACATATTCACTGGATGTCGTGTATTAGGGCCCCTTTCACTGACAACCGGTGAGCGTGAGCTTTGGTGGAATAATATAAGGTGAATCGTTGGGTTCTCTTAGTTTGCTGTGTCATATGTGAACCTATTTAATCCAAATAGTCCACATCTATATGCAACAGCTTGAGGCTTAGTGCTACAAACAAAACACACGTTAGCCGATATATATGACCAGAACTCTTGTTGGATATGGTGTCAGTCACTCGACAGGGAACGGTTTAATTTATAGAGAGGTAGCCTAATCCTTCTTTTAGTCACATCGATTAAACTATAGGCTAAATGAACACAGCAACTAGGCTACCAAAAAGCTACGGATTCATTGTTCCCCTGGGGGTCCCTTAAAAATAATTGTTGCTTTACTTTCAGTAACGGCTATTTTGTAGGATGTGTAGGCCTATGACATGAGCTCGTTTTAAAATTCCCATCAAACCAACAATGAGCATTCGTGGTTTTAAGGGAGTCTAGTAATCTATACTCCTACACAGACACTATCTCCCAACTAGCCGCATAGGCCTAGAACACACCGGGGGCTTCGTTACCTCTATGACCTTTTAAATGGCTGACACCCCAACATGTCTTCCGCAGTAAATGTAAGAGAGTCGGGGTTCAATCAGTCACTTACAAGGCCAATCAATAGGGCTGCACGGGGCGGTAGTTTTTGACCCATTCAAATAACCAGTTATTGATTGAGAAGGTTGCCTAGTATATTTTGGTAAGGTATAGCATAGGCCGAAATAGCCTATGTCTTGTCAGTCATTGTTTGAATAGTCGTGAGACCGTCTTCGAGTGATGACGACGGGCGGTTCCTCAAAGCTGATGTCATCTGATGTTGACAACAAACTCTGACAAACACAATGCCCCTGGAGGCTTCTGTTTAAAAGTCAGCCCGCGTCCGCACTAGCCGCCACTATGGCAAAGGGATGTGGTTGTGTTACTGCTACTCGCGGCTGCCTGCTACAGCCTTCTCCTGCGTGTCCTCGCGCGCTTGCCGATTTCCCTTCTTGCACGCTGTCTGACAGGGATGCTGTGGCTGCAGGCAGCGCACCCAGGTTCTTGCATCAATAGCAAGGAGAGAGATACGACGCAGGTGATTCATGTTCATCTCCTGAGATCTCTTGCTCAGGGCTAAGCAGCGTGCTCGCTGGGATTTCCAAGATGCATATTGGGCCGCTTGAATTGCTAGATACAGCGAGCTACAAGTGGGAACGCTCAGTTCAGTACCATGGACAGGGACTCGCTTCGACCGCGCGCGGGCCCTGTTGCTATTTCAAAAGCTTTGTTCGTCATTTTAAGGCAACAACCAAATAGTTTATCATGTCAAACCGTTTGTAATGTCATTTCCCTTTAGACTATTTCCAGAAAATACACTACATGGACAAAAGTATATGGACACCTACTCGTCGAACATCTAATTCCAAAATCATGGGCATTCATATGGAGTTGGTCCCCTTTGCTGCTATAAAAACGTTCACTCTTCTGGGAAGGCTTTCCACTAGATGTTGGAACATTGCTGCGGGGACTTGCTCCATTCAGCCACAAGAGCATTAGTGAGGTCAGGCACTGATGTTGGGGATTAGGCCTGGCTCGCAGTCCGCATTCCAGTTCATCCCAAAGGTGTTCGATCGGGTTGAGGTCTGTGCAGGTCAGTTCTTCCGCACCGATCTTGACAAACTATTTCTGTATGGACCTCACTTTGTGCACTGGGGCATTGTCATGCTGAAAGAGGAAAGGGCCTTCCCAAAACTGTTGCCACAAAGTTGGAAGCACAGAATTGTCAAGAATGTCATTATATGCTGTAGCATTAAGATTTCCCTTCACTGTAACTAAGGGGCCTAGCCCGAACCATGAAAAACAGCCCCAGACCATTATTCCTCCTCCACCAAACTTTACAGTTGATACTATGCATTTGGGCAGGTAGCGTTCTCCTGGCATCCGCCAAACTCAGGTTTGTCTGTTAGACTGCCAGATGGTTCAGCGTGATTCATCACTCCAGAGAACCTTTCCACTGTTCCAGAGTCCAATGGTGGCGAGCTTTACACCACTCCAGCCGAAGCTTGGCATTGCGCATGGTGATCTTAAACTTGTGTTCGGCTGCTCGGCCGTGAAAACCCATTTAATGAAGCTCCCAACAAACAGTTATTGTGCTGACTTTGCTTCCAGAGGCAGTTTGGAACTTGGTAGTGAGTGTTGCAACCGAGGACAGATGATTTTTACGCGCTACGAGCTTCAAGACTCGGCGGTCCCGTTCTGTGAGCTTGTGTAACCTACCACTTCACGGCTGAGTCCTTTGTATTGGTGTAGACTTGACTGACCAGACGGGACTCATTCCCTCACAAACCAATATTTTCTCTGGTAGGCAAACCTACCTGGCACCTCTACAAACAATAACAATAATAATAAGTAAAACTCTTACAACTGTCAACTATGGGCCCTTATATAGACACGGGCCCTTATATCGGCCCTTGTATAGACATGGGCCCTTATATAGGCCCTTATATAGACATGGGCCCTTATATAGACATGGGCCCTTATATAGACACGGGCCCTTATATCGGCCCTTGTATAGACATGGGCCCTTATATAGGCCCTTACATAGACATGGGCCCTTATATAGACATGGGCCCTTATATAGGCCCTTATATAGACATGGGCCCTTATATAGACATGGGCCCTTATATAGACATGGGTCCTTATATAGACATGGGCCCTTATATAGACATGGGTCCTTATATAGACATGGGCCCTTATATAGACAGGTGTGTGCCTTTCCTAAACATGTCCAATCAATTGAATTTACCACAGGTGGAATCCAATCAAGTTGTAGAAACATCTCAAGGATGATCAATGGAAACAGGATGCACCTGAGCTCAATTTCGGGTCTCATAGCAAAGGGTCTGAAAACTCACAGTTGAAGTTGGAAGTTTACATACACCTTAGCCAAATACATTTAAACTCAGTTTTTCACAATTCCTGACATTTAAACCTAGTAAAAATTCCCTGTCTTAGGTCAGTTAGGATAACCACTTTATTTTAAGAATGTGTAATGTCAGAATAATAGTAGAGAGAATTGTTTATTTCAGGTTTTATTTCTTTCATCACATTCCCAGTGGGTCAGAAGTTTACATACACTCAATTAGTATTTGGTAGCATTGCTTTTAAGTTGTTTAACTTGGGTCAAACGTTTCAGGTAGCCTTCCACACACTTCCCACAATAAGCTCAATGAATTTTGGCCCATTCCTCCTGACAGAGCTGGTGTAAGTGAGTCAGGTTTGTAGGCCTCCTTGCTCGCACACACCTTTTCAGTTCTGCCCACAAATTTTCTATAGGATTGAGGTCAGGGCTTTGTGATGGCCACTCCAATACCTTGACTTTGTTGTCCTTAAGCCATTTTGCCACAACTTTAGAAGTATGCTTGGGGTCATTGTCCATTTGGAAGACCCATTTGCGACCAAGCTTTAACTTCCTGACTGATGTCTTGAGATGTTGCTTCAATATATCCACATAATTTTCCTTCCTCATGATGCCATCTATTTTGTGAAGTGCACCAGTCCCTCCTGCAGCAAAGCACCCCCACAACATGATGCTGCCACCCCCGTGTTTCACGGTTGGGATGGTGTTCTTCGGCTTGCAAGCCTCCCATTTTTTCCTCCAAACGTAACGATGGTCATTATGTCAATTAGCCTATCAGAAGCTTCTAAAGCCATGACATAATTTTCTGAAATGTTTCTAGCTGTTTAAAGGCACAGTCAACTTAGTATGTAAACTTATGACTCTCTGGAATTGTGATACAGTGAATTATAAGTGAAATAATCTGTCTGTAAACAATTGTTGGAAAAATTACTTGTGTCTTGCACAAAGTAGATGTCCTAACCGACTTGCCAAAACTATAGTTTGTTAACAAGACGTTTGTGGAGTGGTTGAAAAACGAGTTTTAATGATTCCAACCTAAGTGTATGTAAACTTCCAACTTTAACTGTAGTTTTATATTTATGACATTTTAATTTCCATATTTATGACTGTTGATTTAGCCTACTTAATACTCAATATGAATGGCTCTGCTGTGCTAGAGTGCAATACGAATGGCTCTTCTTTGTTACAGTGCAATATGAATGGTTCTGCTGTGTTACAGTGCAATATGAATGGCTCTTCTTTGTTACAGTGCAATATGAATGGCTCTGCTGTGTTACAGTGCAATATGAATGGCTCTGCTGTGTTACAGTGCAATATGAATGGCTCTGCTGTGTTACAGTGCAATATGAATGGCTCTGCTGTTAGAGTGCAATATGAATGGCTCTACTGTGTTACAGTGCAATATGAATGGCTCTGCTGTGTTACAGTGCAATATAAATGGCTCTGCTGTGTTACAGTGCAATATGAATGGCTCTGCTGTGTTACAGTGCAATATAAATGGCTCTGCTGTGTTACAGTGCAATATGAATGGGTCTGCTGTGTTACAGTGCAATATAAATGTCTCTGCTGTGTTACAGTGCAATATGAATGGCTCTGCTGTGTTACAGTGCAATATAAATGGCTCTGCTGTGTTACAGTGCAATATAAATGGCTCTGCTGTGTTACAGTGCAATATGAATGGCTCTGCTGTGTTACAGTGCAATATGAATGGCTCTGACAAATTCTACTCTGTGTATTACCACTGCCTTTGCCAAGCGGAGTGACAAGTGCAGTAAGTCCTAGATAGCTGATCTGGCCCTCAGCTCTTGTTCCATAGAAGCCCACACAGCTCCGAGGACATCTGCTTTTAGAACTGCACTATCGGGTGGATAAGGGCTGAGAGGACTGAGAAGTTTCCATATAGTGTCACTGTCATCAAGTTGTGCTTGCAATGGCTTAGTGGGTTAGGCGGATGGGTCTGGAAACACAATGGTGGGGGTTTGACTCCTGCATGGGTCACATCACATATACAGCACCAGTCAAAAGTTTGGACACACCTACTCATTTAACGGTTTTAATTTATTTTTACTATTTTCTACAATGTAGAATAATAGTTAAGACTTCAAAACTATGAAATTACACATATGAAATCAGGTAGTAACCAAAAAACTGTTAAACAAATCCTTCAAAGTAGCCACCCTTTGCCTTCATTATAGCTTTGCACGCGCTTGGTATTCTCTCAACCAGCTTAACCTGGAATGATTTTCCAACAGTCTTAAAGGAGTTCCCACTTGTTGGCTGATTTTCCTTCTTTCTGCGGTCCAACTCGTCCCAAACCATCTCAATTGGGTTGAGGTTGGGTGATTGTGGAGGCCAGGTCAACTGATACAGCATTCCATTACTCTCCTTCTTGGTCAAATAGCACTTACACAGCCTGGAGGTGTGTTTGGGGTCATTTTACTGTTGGAAAACAAATTATAGTCCCTCTAAGCGCAAACCAGATGGGATGGCGTATCGCTGCAGAATGCTGTGGTAGCCATGCCGGTTAAGTGTGCCTTGAATATTAAATAAATCACTGACAGTGTCACCAGCAAACTTTCATTTCTCTTTGCTTACTTTAGCTGTTCTTGCCATAATATGGACTTGGTATTTTACCAAATTGGGCTGTCTTCTGTATACCACCCCTACCTTGTCACAACATAACTGATTGGCTCAACGCATTAAGAAGGAAAGAAATTCCACAAATTAACTTTTAACAAGGCACACCTGTTAATTGAAATGCATTCCAGGTGACTTCCTCATGAAGCTGGTTGAGAGAATTCCAAGTGTGTAAAGCTGAAGTAAAAAATATATTTTGATTTGTTTAACCCGTTTTTTGGTTACTACATGATACCATATTTGTTATTTCATAGTTTTGATGTCTTCACTGTAGGAAATAGTAAAAATTATGAAAACTTTTGACTGGTACTGTAAATGTCACTGTCATGCTGATAGGCCTGCATATTGCTGTGAATTAAAGCATGCTTTATGAATCCCACGTGTGCCACTTAAACAGAATATATATATATATATATATATATATATACAGTGGGGAAAAAAAGTATTTAGTCAGCCACCAATTGTGCAAGTTCTCTCACTTAAAAAGATGAGAGAGGCCTGTAATTTTCATCATAGGTACACTTCAACAATGACAGACAAAATGAGGAAAAAAAATCCAGAAAATCACATTGTAGGATTGTTTATGAATTTATTTGCAAATTAAGGTGGAAAATAAGTATTTGGTCAATAACAAAAGTTTATCTCAATACTTTGTTATATACCCTTTGTTGGCAATGACAGAGGTCAAACGTTTTCTGTAAGTCTTCACAAGGTTTTCACACACTGTTGCTGGTATTTTGGCCCATTCCTCCATGCAGATCTCCTCTAGAGCAGTGATGTTTTGGGGCTGTCGCTGGGCAACACGGACTTTCAACTCCCTCCAAAGATTTTCTATGGGGTTGAGATCTGGAGACTGGCTAGGCCACTCCAGGACCTTGAAATGCTTCTTACGAAGCCACTCCTTCGTTGCCCGGGCGGTGTGTTTGGGATCATTGTCATGCTGAAAGACCCAGCCACGTTTCATCTTCAATGCCCTTGCTGATGGAAGGAGGTTTTCACTCAAAATCTCACGATACATGGCCCCATTCATTCTTTCCTTTACACGGATCAGTCGTCCTGGTCCCTTTGCAGAAAAACAGCCCCAAAGCATGATGTTTCCACCCCCATGCTTCACAGTAGGTATGGTGTTCTTTGGATGCAACTCAGCATTCTTTGTCCTCCAAACACGACGAGTTGAGTTTTTACCAAAAAGTTATATTTTGGTTTCATCTGACCATATGACATTCTCCCAATCCTCATCTGGATCATCCAAATGCTCTCTAGCAAACTTCAGACGGGCCTGAACATGTACTGGCTTAAGCAGGGGGACACGCCTGGCACTGGAGGATTTGAGTCCCTGCGTAGTGTGTTACTGATGGTAGGCTTTGTTACTTTGGTCCCAGCTCTCTGCAGGTCATTCACTAGGTCCCCCCGTGTGGTTCTGGGATTTTTGCTCACCATTCTTGTGATCATTTTGACCCCACGGGGTGAGATCTTGCTTGGAGCCCCAGATCGAGGAAGATTATCAGTGGTCTTGTATGTCTTCCATTTCCTAATAATTGCTCCCACAGTTGATTTCTTCAAACCAAGCTGCTTACCTATTGCAGATTCAGTCTTCCCAACCTGGTGCAGGTCTACAATTTTGTTTCTGGTGTCCTTTGACAGCTCTTTGGTCTTGGCCATAGTGGGCTTTGGAGTGTGACTGTTTGAGGTTGTGGACAGGTGTCTTTTATACTGATAACAAGTTCAAACAGGTGCCATTAATACAGGTAATGAGTGGAGGACAGAGGAGCCTCTTAAAGAAGAAGTTACAGGTCTGTGAGAGCCAGAAATCTTGTTTGTTTGTATGTGACCAAATACTTATTTTCCACCATAATTTGCAAATAAATTCATAAAAAATCCTACAATGTGATTTCCTGGATTTTTTTTTTCCTCATTTTGTCTTTCATAGTTGAAGTGTACCTATGATGAAAATTACAGGCCTCTCTCATCTTTTTAAGTGAGAGAACTTGCACAATTGGTGGCTGACTAAATACTTTTTTTCCCCACTGTATATATATATATATATATATCTTAATGTTTGACAGTTTTGTTTGTTTCTTTGGATAATGATGTATGCTAAATCCAGCAGCTAAATGGCCATATTTAAATAGTGGCAATTTAGCTCCTTCATTATATAGTAAGGTTGTTTGCTTGAATGAAAGGTAGATGATGTTGTTCAGAGATTATGTTGTTCCAATGGTTCTGAAGATAAGTGAGCATCAACCAGCTCTACGCTTACAGATACTTTACTACCCACAGTGCCGTGAAAAAGTATCTGCCCCCTTTCTCATTTTCTCTACTTTTGCATATTTTTGATACTGAATGTTATCAGATCTTCAACCAAAACCTAATATTAGATAAAGTGAACTTGAGTGAACAAATAACACAACAAATGCATTCTTGTTTAATTTATTTCTTAAACAAAAATATGCAACACCCAATGCCCCTGTGTGAAAATGTAATTGCCCCCTCACACTCAATAACTGGTTGTGCCACCTTTAGCTGCAATGACTCCAACCGAACACTTCCTGAAATTGTTGCTCCGTCCCTCACGTCGCTGTAGAGGAATTTTGGCCCACTCTTCCATACTTTAACTCAGCAACATCTGTGGGTTTTAAATCAAATCAAATCAAATTTTATTTGTCACATACACATGGTTAGCAGATGTTAATGCGAGTGTAGCGAAATGCTTGTGCTTCTAGTTCCGACCATGCAGTAGTATCTAACAAGTAATCTAACAAATTCACAACAACTACCTTATACACAATTATAATTATTAAAGTGGCTAGAGATTTGAGTCGATGGCCGAACGGCATAGGCAAGATTCAGTAGATGGTTTAGAGTACAGTGTATACATTTGATATGAGTAATGTCGGATATGTAAACATTTTATACGAAATTGTTTAAAGTGGCTAGTGATACATTTGTTACATCCAATTCCTATTATTTAAATTGGCTAGAGATATGTCAGTATGTTGGCAGCAGCCACTCAATGTTAGTGATGGCTGTTTAACAGTCTGATGGCCTTGAGGTAGAAGCTGTTTTTCAGTCTCTCGGTCCCAGCTTTGATGCACCTGTACTGACCTCGCCTTCTGGATGATAGCCGGGTGAACAGGCAGTGGCTCGGGTGGTTGTTGTCCTTGATGAGCTTTTTGGCCTTCCTGTGACATCGGGTGGTGTAGGTGTCCTGAAGGGCAGGTAGTTTACCCCCGGTTATGCGTTGTGCAGTCCTCACTACCCTCTGGAGAGCCTTACGGTTGTGGGCGGAGCAGTTGCCGTACCAGGCGGTGATACAGCCCGACAGGATGCTCTGGATTGTGCATCTGTAGAAGTTTGTGAGTGATTTTGGTGACAAGCTGAATTTCTTTAGCCTCCTGAGGTTGAAGAGGCGCTGTTGCGCCTTCTTCACCACGCTGTCTGTTTGAGTGGACCATTTCAGTTTGTCCGTGATGTGTACGCCAAGGAACTTAAAACTTTCCACCTTCTCCACTACTGTCCCGTCGATGTGGATAGGGGGGTGCTCCCTCTCCTGTTTCCTGAAGTCCACGATCATCTCCTTTGTTTTGATGACGTTGAGTGAGAGGTTATTTTCCTGACACCACACTCCGAGGGCCCTCACCTCCTCCCTGTAGGCCGTCTCGTCGTTGTTGGTAATTAAGCCTACCACTGTAGTGTCGTCAGCAAACTTGATGATTGAGTTGGATGCGTGCTTGGCCACACAGTCATGGGTAAACAGGGAGTACAGCAGAGGGCTGAGAACGCACCCTTGTGGGGCCCCAGTGTTGAGGATCAGCGAAGTGGAGATGTTGTTTCCTACCCTCACCACCTGGGGCCGGCCCGTCAGGAAGTCCAGGACCCAGTTGCACAGGGCTGGTCGAGACCTAGGGTCTCGAGCTTAATGACGAGCTTGGAGGGAACTATGGTGTTAAATGCTGA
This sequence comes from Brachymystax lenok tsinlingensis, assembly GCA_030435695.1. Classification (NCBI taxonomy): domain Eukaryota; kingdom Metazoa; phylum Chordata; class Actinopteri; order Salmoniformes; family Salmonidae; genus Brachymystax; species Brachymystax lenok. The sequence goes on from CM059796.1 coordinate 29,073,620, forward strand.
GCTGTAGTCGATGAACAGCATTCTTACATAGGTATTCCTCTTGTCCAGATGGGTTAGGGCAGTATGCAGTGTGATTGCGATTAAGTGTCTGTGGACCTATTGGGACGGTAAGCAAATTGGAGTGGGTCCAGGGTGTCTGGCAGGATGGAGGTGATATGATCCTTGACTAGTCTCTCAAAGCACTTCATGATGACAGAAGTGAGTGCTATGGGGCGATAGTCATTTAGCTCAGTTACCTTAGCTTTCTTGGGAACAAGAACAATGGTGGCCCTCTTGAAGCATGTGGGAACAGCAGACTGGGATAGGGACTGATTGAATATGTCCGTAAACACACCAGCCAGCTGGTCTGCGCATGCTCTGAGGACACGGCCAGGGATGCCATCTGGGCCAGCAGCCTTGCGAGGGTTAACACATTTAAATGTTTTACTCACATTGAAGGAGAGCCTGCAGGTTTTGGTAGCGGGCCGTGTCGGTGGCACTGTATTGTCCTCAAAGCGAGCAAAAAAGCTGTTTAGTTTGTCTGGGAGCAGGACATCGTGGTCCGCGACAGAGCTTGTTTTCTTTTTGTAGTCCATGATTGACTGTAGACCCTGCCACATTCCTCTCGTGTCTGAGCCGTTGAATTGTGACTCTACTTTGTCTCTATATTGACGCTTAGCTTGTTTGATTGCCTTGCGCATGGAATAGCTACACTGTTTGTATTCAGTCATGTTTCCGGTCGCCTTACCCTGGTTAAAAGCAGTGGTTTGCGCTTTCAGTTTTGCGCGAATTCTGCCATCAATCCACAGTTTCTGGTTGGGGAAGGTTTTAATAGTTGCTATGGGTACAACATCACCAATGCACTTGCTAATAAACTCGCTCACCGAATCAGTATATACATCAATGTTGTTGTCCGATGCTATCCGGAACATATCCCAGTCCACGTGCTCGAAGCAATCTTGCAGCGTGGAATCAGATTGGTCGGACCAGCGTTGAACAGACCGGAGAATAGCCTTCTATGCATCACGGAAGTTAGAATAACAATGATAAAGGATTTTACCAGCCCCGGTGGCACATTCGATATGCTGATAAAATTTTGGGAGCCTTGTTTTCAAATTAGCCTTATTAAAATCCCCAGCTACAATAAATGCAACCTCAGGATGTGTGGTTTCCAGTTTACATAGAGTCCAATGAATTTCTTTCAGTGCCGTCGATGTGTCAGCTTGAGGGGGGATATACACGGCTGTGATTATAATCAAGGAGAATTCTCTTGGTAGATAATGCGGTCGGCATTTGATTGTAAGGAATTCTATGTCAGGTGAACAAAAGGACTTGAGTTCCTGTATGTTGTTATGATCACACCACGTCTCGTTAATCATAAGACACACACCCCCGCCCTTCTTCTTACCAGATAGATGTTTGTTTCTGTCGGTGCGATGCGTGGAGAAACCAGGTGGCTGTACCGACTCTGATAACTCAACAACATCTGTGGGATTTAACTCAACAAGTCCTACCACAACATCTCCATTGGGATTAGGTCTGTCCAAAACTTAAAATGTGTTGCTTTTTAGCCATTTTCATGTAGACTTGATAGTGTGTTTTGGATCATTGTCTTGCTGCATGACCCAGATGGATGACACTTGCTGCATGACACAGACGGATGACCTGACATTCTCCTGTATAATTCTCTGATACAGAGCAGAATTCATGGTTCCTTCTAATACGGCAAGTCATCCCGGGTCCTGAGGCAGCAAAGCATCCCCAAACCATCACACTATGCTTGACCATTGGTATGAGGTTGTTACTGTGGAATGCAGTGTTTGGTTTTCACCAGGCATAACGGGACCATGTCGTCCAAACAGTTATACATCTGTCCATAGAATATTCTTCCAAGAGGCTTTGGATGATCATCCAGGTGCTTCCATGTACTTTTTGGACAAGATGGGTCCCATTTTGTCTGTCAATTATGGCCTAATCCAGGTCTAATCTCAATTGAAAATATGTGTAAGGACTTGAAATGAGCAGTTCATGCTTGAAAACCCACACATTTTGCTGAGTTAAAGCAGTTCTGCATGCAAGACTGGGCCAAAATTCCTACACAGTGATCAACAACTACAGGAAGTGTTCGGTTGGAGTCATTGCAGCTAAAGGTGGCACAACCAGTTATTGAGTGTAAGGGAGCAAGTATCCTTTTTTTTGTTATTTGTAAACTCAGGTTCCCTTTATCTAATATTAGCTTTTGGTTGAAGATCTGATAACATTCAAAATAAAAAATATGCTAAAATAGAGAAAATCAGAAAGGGGACAAATAATTTTTCATGGCATGAGATGTTATGGGAATTGCTTTCCCATGCTATTAGTCATATTGGTTCAGTTGGTTAGAACACACACACACACACACACACACACACACACACACACACACACACACACACACACACACACACACACACACACACACACACACACACACACATCTATGTTAGTCATTACCATAATACGAGTTTGGTCATGCTATCGACGCATGACTCACAATTACATTCCGTTAACCATTTGACACCTTCTCTAAAGTCTTGATCAGAGTTTTACAGGCAGTCACGTTTTCTATTCATCTCATCTCATCTCTCAACAACTATGGAAAAACGTGATCACAATGACATTGAGCGAGTGCAGTAATCTCTACAATCAGGGAAAGTGGATAGGCTTCTGTAGAGCTGGAGAGTGATGCTATTTTACTATTATTTGTACCATCATCTCACTTCCGTACCCAAAGCACATCCCCAGGAGCTTGACAATTGCTGGAAGCAATGTTTACTCTGTGAAACCTCGTGTAGATTTCAAGGCTTTGCTTTGTTGATAAGAGCCCCCAAACTAATTTTGACTGTTACATTTCCTTACATTTTCTTGACTTTATTTTCATTTAAGCTAGGTCTAACATATGATATTGTCTTTTTGAGTCTTTTTGGCTCACACAGCATAGAGTTTAATTTCAGTTTAATTTAGTTTTCATTTCAGTTTCATTTGATTTGAGCCCTTTTCTGGTATTTTTGGAGGGAAAAGTCATTTTCTGTAGAGAGTTGAGTTATCCATTTTATTGTTTCGAGAATTTTTAATACATTTTCTTTTCCCTCTGTTCATTTTCACTTTAGGAAATTACAGGGGGGGGGTATTTAGGGATTTGATAGTTAATTGACTTTATTTGCTTTGCGCTGCCAGTCGGAATTATCAGCTGCTCGTTGGAGTTTAGTTTGGGATTGCAGGAATTATGGATATTACCCCGTGTCGCGGCGCACTGCCAGCACCTTCACAGCAAAATACATTTAAATAAGCACAAAGCTGCTTAAAATATTCATGTCACTCCGCACTCTGCGCACCCGCACTCGCAGCTCATTCGCTTATAGAAATGTGAAACTATCTTCTCACTCCTCTCGCAAATCATTTCCACGGTTTAAAAATACCCCGGCCGAGGCTTTCAAGAACAAAGAGGGGGGATCTACATTGCATTAAAATGCGGCTCCACACGTCAGGGTTTTGAAGCTAAGAGAACAAGATTTCTCGCAATGTGTTTTATGGGCCTGTGTCTTTGAAGGAGCCCTTGGTGTGTGTGTGTGTGTGTGTGTGTGTGTGTGTGTGTGTGTGTGTGTGTGTGTGTGTGTGTGTGTGTGTGTGTGTGTGTGTGTGTGTGTGTGTGTGTGTGTGTGTGTGTGTGTGTGTGTGTGTGTGTGTGTGTGTGTGTGTGGTCATGCATCAAATAAAAAAAGGGGGGCCTTTTCTATGAAAAGTAATTCAAGTCGGCACTCTCCCTGTACTGCCATTTTGAAATGGGAAATATCTGTGAGCTGTGAAATTAGAAACATACAAGGGCATCTTTTAGTGCTCAGGGTTTTGTTTGTTTGAATGTCAATTAGGTAGAGTTGCATTGAAGATGAATTAATTTCTGGTTAGTTGTTAGGTCACAGAAATGTACAGGAAAGGGCACACAGTTGCAAACCGGTTTCACTAAACACCTAAGGGGAGGACTACAGTCTGGTCTGGAGATGGGGAGGACTACAGTCTGGTCTGGAGATGGGGAGGACTACAGTCTGGTCTGGAGATGGGGAGGACTACAGTCTGGTCTGGAGATGGGGAGGACTACAGTCTGGTCTGGAGATGGGGAGGACTACAGTCTGGTCTGGAGATGGCGAGGACTACAGTCTGGTCTGGAGATGGGGAGGACTACAGTCTGGTCTGGAGATGGCGAGGACTACAGTCTGGTCTGGAGATGGGGAGGACTACAGTCTGGTCTGGAGATGGGGAGGACTATAGTCTGTTCTGGAGATGGGGAGGACTACAGTCTGGTCTGGAAATGGGGAGGACTACAGTCTGTTCTGGAGATAGGGAGGACTACAGTCTGGTCTGGAGATGGGGAGGACTACAGTCTGGTCTGGAGATGGGGAGGACTACAGTCTGGTCTGGAGATGGGGAGGACTACAGTCTGTTCTGGAGATGGGGAGGACTACAGTCTGGTCTGGAGATGGGGAGGACTACAGTCTGGTCTGGAGATGGCGAGGACTACAGTCTGGTCTGGAGATGGGGAGGACTACAGTCTGGTCTGGAGATGGGGAGGACTACAGTCTGGTCTGGAGATGGGGAGGACTACAGTCTGGTCTGGAGATGGGGAGGACTACAGTCTGTTCTGGAGATGGGGAGGACTACAGTCTGGTCTGGAGATGGGGAGAACTACAGTCTGGTCTGGAGATGGCGAGGACTACAGTCTGGTCTGGAGATGGGGAGGACTACAGTCTGGTCTGGAGATGGGGAGGACTACAGTCTGGTCTGGAGATGGCGAGGACTACAGTCTGTTCTGGAGATGGGGAGGACTACAGTCTGGTCTGGAGATGGGGAGGACTACAGTCTGGTCTGGAGATGGGGAGGACTACAGTCTGGTCTGGAGATGGGGAGGACTACAGTCTGGTCTGGAGATGGGGAGGACTACAGTCTGGTCAGGATGCACTTAAATGTGCATCGGAGTCCAGGTAGTTCCTAGTATTGGAATCTATGTAGTCCATCACTGTTTTAGTCCGTTTTTTCCTGTCCAGAATAAATAATGATAGTGACAGTCGTCTAGGGATACTGTAGATGACCCTTGAAAATTATCCAACAGAAAAATATACTTTTTCAACTCACAGTGTAGTATGGTTGTTCCATTGCGGTTATGTCATCCGCAGACGTGATGTCCCATCTCTCTTTGTCCCTGTCACTCAATAGGCTCCCTGTGGTTTGCTGGGTCAGAAGTCATGTGTCCCTGGAGAGGACCCGTAAAGCTGCCGGTGTGGCTCAGAGTCCACTGAAGGTCAGGAATAGTGAAGGCACACAAGGGAACATTTTGCTCAATATCTCTCTCTCCACCCTCCTCCTCCTCCTCCTCCTCCTCCTCCTCCTCCTCCTCCTCCTCCTCCTCATCCTCATCCTCATTTAGGGCATGAGAGAGAAGCATATAGATTTTTGATGCTCTTTATTGTCCTCACAAACCAAAACATTATTTACACACAACGATCATGAAATCTATGTAGCGCAACAGAAGAGAGACAGATATAGAGACACAGACAGACCGAGAGGAGTGTGTCTGTGTGTTTGGGGGGCATTTTTGTGTGTGTGTGTGTGTGCGTGCGCACAAGAGTATGTGTGTGTCAGACAGACTATGAATAATTATGTGAATTCATAATAACGTGAAAACAGTCATGTGAGTTAGGGACCACTCACTGATCTGCTCATACATTATAGATCAGGTTAACACTTTGCCTTCTTGATACTGTAATCTAAGTACACAGATCGATGTACTCTCCTGCAAGTGTTTGTTTGACAGAGTCACATCATATACACAGTGGTGTACAGTACTTGTCAGAGCTCACACAGTGCTGTACAGTGTGTGTGGGCGGAAAGTGTGTGTGTGTGTGTGTGTGTGTGAACTGTATAAACTGTGTGTGTGTGTGAACTGTATAAACTGTGGATGTGTGTGTAAACTGTATACTCTGTGTGTTTGTGTGTGAACTGTATAAACTGTGTGTGTGTGTGTGTGTGAGAACTGTATAAACTGTGTGTGTGTGTGTGTGAATTGTATAAACTGTGTGTGTGTGTGTGTGAACTGTATAAACTGTGTGTGTGTGTGTGTGTGTGTGTGTGTGTGTGTGTGTGTGTGTGTGTGTGTGTGTGTGTGAACTGTATACACTGTGTGTGTGTGAACTGTATAAACTGTGTGTGTGTGTGAACTGTATACACTGTGTGTGTGTGTGTGTGTGTGTGTGAACTGTATAAACTGTGTGTGTGTGTGTGTGAACTGTATAAACTGTGTGTGTGTGTGTGTGTGTGAACTGTATACTCTGTGTGTTTGTGTGTGAACTGTATAAACTGTGTGTGTGTGTG